>JASTWF010000954.1:0-150168 GCA_030390025.1 Squalus acanthias
AACACACCTACAGACATTGTTTCACAGTCCATACTGAACTGTGCCTCACTCCACCCCGCCACCCTGGAACACACCAACAGACTCTGTTTCACAGTCCATCCTGAACTATCTCTCACTGCACCCCGCCACCCTGGAACACACCAACAGACACTGTTTCACAGTCCATCCTGAACTGTCTCTCACTGCACCCCGCCACCCTGGAACACACCAACAGACACTGTTTCACAATCCATCCTGAACTGTCCCTCACTGCACCTCGCCACCCTGGACACAACAACAGACATTGTTTCACAGTCCATCCTGAACTGTCTCTCTCTGCACCCCGCCACTCTGGAACACACCAACAGACACTGTTTCACAGTCCATCCTGAACTGTCCCTCACTGCACTTTGTCACCCTGGAACACACAAACAGACATTGTTTCACAGTCCATCCTGAACTGTCTCTCACTGCACCACACCACCCTCGAACACACCAACAGACACTGTTTTACAGTCCATCCTGAACTGTCCCTCACTGCACCCCGCCACCCTGGAACACACCAACAGACACTGTTTCACAGTCCATCCTGAACTGTCCCTCACTGCACCCCGCCACCCTGGAACACACCAACAGACACTGTTTCACAGTCCATCCTGAACTATCTCTCACTGCACCCCGCCACCCTGGAACACACCAACAGACACTGTTTCACAGTCCATCCTGAACTGTCTCTCACTGCACCCCGCCACCCTGGAACACACCAACAGACACTGTTTCACAGTCCATCCTGAACTGTCTCTCACTGCACCCCGCCACCCTGGAACACACCAACAGACATTGTTTCACAGTCCATCCTGAACTGTCTCTCTCTGCACCCCGCCACTCTGGAACACACCAACAGACACTGTTTCACAGTCCATCCTGAACTGTCCCTCACTGCACCCCGCCACCCTGGAACACACCAACAGACATTGTTTCACAGTCCATCCTGAACTGTCCCTCACTGCACCTCGCCACTCTGGAACACACCAACAGACACTGTTTTACAGTCTATCCTGAACTGTCCATCACTGCACCCGGCCACCCTGGAACACACCAACAGACATCGTTTCACAGTCTATCCTGAACTGTCCCTCACTTCACCCGGCCACCCTGGAACACACCAACAGACATTGTTTCACACTCCATTCTGAACTGTCCCTCACTGCACCCCTCCACCCTGGAACACACCAACAGACATTGTTTCACAGTCCATCCTGAACTGTCCCTCACTGCACCCCTCCACCCTGGAACACAACTACAGACATTGTTTCACAGTCCATAGTGAACTCTCCCTCACTGCACCCCGCCACCCTGGAATACACCAACAGACACTGTTTCACAGTCCATCCTGAACTGTCTCTCTCTGCACCCCGCCACCCTGGAACACACCAACAGACACTGTTTCACAGTCTATCCTGAAATGTCCCTCGCTGCACCCCGCCACCCTGGAACACACCAACAGACAGTGTTTCGCAGTCCATCCTGAACTGTCTCTCACTGCACCCCGCCAGCCTGGAACACCCCAACAGACTCTGTTTCACAGTCCATCCTGAACTGTCCCTCACTGCACCCACCCACCCTGGAACACACCATCAGACACTGTTTCACAGTCCATCCTGAACTGTCCCTCACTGCACCCCGTCACCCTGGAACACACCAACAGACACTGTTTCACAGTCCATCCAGAACTGTCCCTCACTGCACCTCGCCACTCTGGAACACACCAACAGACATTGTTTCACAGTCCATCCTGAACTGTCTCTCACTGCACCCAGCCACCCTGGAACACACCAACAGACATTGTTTCACAGTCCATCCTGAACTGTCCCTCACTGCACCTCGCCACTCTGGAACACACCAACAGACACTGTTTTACAGTCTATCCTGAACTGTCCCTCACTGCACCCGGCCACCCTGGAACACACCAACAGACATTGTTTCACAGTCCATCCTGAACTGTCTCTCACTGCACCCCGCCACCCTGGAACACAATAACAGACACTGTTTCACAGTCCATCCTGAACTGTCCCTCACTGCACCCCTCCACCCTGGAACACACCTACAGACATTGTTTCACAGTCCATCCTGAACTCTCCCTCACTGCACCCCTCCACCCTGGAACACACCAACAGACATTGTTTCACAGTCCATCCTGAACTCTCCCTCACTGCACCCCTCCACCCTGGAACACACCAACAGACACTGTTTCACAGTCCATCCTGAACTGTCCCTCACTGCACCCCTCCACCCTGGAACACACCTACAGACATTGTTTCACAGTCCATCCAGAACTGTCTCTCACTGCACCCCGCCACCCTGGAACACATCAACAGACATTGTTTCACAGTCCATCCTGAACTGGCCCTCACTCCACCTCGCCACTGTGGAACACACCAACAGACATTGTTTCACAGTCCATCCTGAACTGTCTCTCACTGCACCCCACCACCCTGGAACACACCAACAGACACTGTTTCACAGTCCATCCTCAACTGTCCCTCACTGCACCCTACCACCCTGGAACACACCAACAGACACTGTTTCCCAGTCCATCCTGAACTGTCTCTCACTGCACCCCGCCACCCTGGAACACACCAACAGACATTGTTTCACAGTCCATCCTGAACTATCTCTCACTGCACCTCGCCACTCTGGAACACACCAACAGACACTGTTTTACAGTCTATCCTGAACTGTCCCTCACTGCACCCGGCCACCCTGGAACACACCGACAGACACTGTTTCACAGTCCATCCTGACTGTCTCTCACTGCACCCCGCCACCCTGGAACACACCAACAGACATTGTTTCACAGTCTACCCTGAACTATCTCTCACTGCACCGCGCCACCCTGGAACACACCAACAGACACTGTTTCACAGTCCATCCTGAACTGTCTCTCACTGCAACCCGCCACCCTGGAACACACCAACAGACACTGTTTCACAGTCCATCCTGAACTGTCCCTCACTGCACCCCGCCACCCTGGAACACACCAATAGACACTGTTTCACAGTCCATGCTGAACTGTCCCTCACTGCACCCCGCCACCCTGGAACACACCAACAGACATTGTTTCACAGTCCATCCTGAACTGTACCTCACTCCACCCCGCCACCCTGGAACACACCAACAGACACTGTTTCACAGTCCATCCTGAACTCTCCCTCACTTCACCCCGCCACCCTGGAACACACCTACAGACATTGTTTCACAGTCCATCCTGAACTGTCTCTCACTGCACCCCGCCACCCTGGAACACACCAACAGACGCTGTTTCACAGTCCATCCTGAACTGGCCCTCACAGCACCCCGCCACCCTGGACACACCAACAGACATTGTTTCACAGTCCCTCCTGAACTGGACCTCACTCCACCCCGTCACTCTGGAACACACCAACAGACACTGTTTCACAGTCCATCCTGAACTGTCCCTCACTGCACCTCGCCACTCTGGAACACACCAACAGACATTGTTTCACAGTCCATCCTGAACTGTCCCTCACTCCACCCCGCCACCCTGGAACACACCAACAGACACTGTTTCACAGTCCATCCTGAACTGTCCCTCACTGCACCCCGCCACCCTGGAACACACCAACAGACACTGTTTCACAGTCCATCCTGAACTGTCCCTCACTGCACCTCGCCACTCTGGAACACACCAACAGACATTGTTTTACAGTCCATCCTGAACTGTCCCTCACTGCACCCCGCCACCCTGGAACACACCAACAGACATTGTTTCACAGTCCATCCTGAACTGTGCCTCACTGCACCCCGCCACCCTGGAACACACCAACAGACACTGTTTCACAGTCCATCCTGAACTGTCTCTCACTGCACCCCGCCACCCTGGAACACACCAACAGACACTGTTTCACAGTCCATCCTGAACTGTCTCTCACTGCACCCCGCCACCCTGGAACACACCAACAGACACTGTTTCACAGTCCATCCTGAACTGGCCCTCACTGCACCTCGCCACCCTGGACACACCAACAGACATTGTTTCACAGTCCATCCTGAACTGTCTCTCACTGCACCCCGCCACCCTGGAACACACCAACAGACACTGTTTCACAGTCCATCCTGAACTGTCCCTCACTGCACCCTGCCACCCTGGAACACACCAACAGACATTGTTTCACAGTCCATCCTGAACTGTCTCTCACTGCACCACACCACCCTGGAACACACCAACAGACACTGTTTTCACAGTCCATCCTGAACTGTCCCTCACTGCACCCCGCCACCCTGGAACACACCAACAGACACTGTTTCACAGTCCATCCTGAACTGTCCCTCACTGCACCCCGCCACCCTGGAACACACCAACAGACACTGTTTCACAGTCCATCCTGAACTGTCTCTCACTGCACCCCGCCACCCTGGAACACACCAACAGACACTGTTTCACAGTCCATCCTGAACTGTCTCTCACTGCACCCCGCCACCCTGGAACACACCAACAGACACTGTTTCACAGTCCATCCTGAACTGTCTCTCACTGCACCCCGCCACCCTGGAACACACCAACAGACACTGTTTCACAGTCCATCCTGAACTGTCTCTCACTGCACCCCGCCACCCTGGAACACACCAACAGACACTGTTTCACAGTCCATCCTGAACTGTCCCTCACTGCACCCCGCCACCCTGGAACACACCAACAGACACTGTTTCACAGTCCATCCTGAACTGTCCCTCACTGCACCCCGCCACCCTGGAACACACCAACAGACACTGTTTCACAGTCCATCCTGAACTGTCCCTCACTGCACCCGCCACCCTGGAACACACCAACAGACACTGTTTCACAGTCCATCCTGAACTGTCCTCACTGCACCCCGCCACCCTGGAACACACCAACAGACACTGTTTCACAGTCCATCCTGAACTGTCCCTCACTGCACCCCGCCACCCTGGAACACACCAACAGACACTGTTTCACAGTCCATCCTGAACTGTCCCTCACTGCACCCCGCCACCCTGGAACACACCAACAGACATTGTTTCACAGTCCATCCTGAACTCTCCCTCACTGCACCCCGCCACCCTGGAATACACCAACAGACACTGTTCCACAGTCCATCCTGAACTGTCTCTCTCTGCACCCCGCCACCCTGGAACACACCAACAGACACTGTTTCACAGTCTATCCTGAAATGTCCCTCGCTGCACCCCGCCACCCTGGAACACACCAACAGACAGTGTTTCGCAGTCCATCCTGAACTGTCTCTCACTGCACCCCGCCAGCCTGGAACACCCCAACAGACTCTGTTTCACAGTCCATCCTGAACTGTCCCTCACTGCACCCACCCACCCTGGAACACACCATCAGACACTGTTTCACAGTCCATCCTGAACTGTCCCTCACTGCACCCCGTCACCCTGGAACACACCAACAGACACTGTTTCACAGTCCATCCTGAACTGTCCCTCACTGCACCTCGCCACTCTGGAACACACCAACAGACATTGTTTCACAGTCCATCCTGAACTGTCTCTCACTGCACCCAGCCACCCTGGAACACACCAACAGACATTGTTTCACAGTCCATCCTGAACTGTCCCTCACTGCACCCGCCACCCTGGAACACACCAACAGACACTGTTTCACAGTCCATCCTGAACTGTCCCTCACTGCACCCCGGCCACCCTGGAACACACCAACAGACATTGTTTCACAGTCCATCCTGAACTGTCTCTCACTGCACCCCGCCACCCTGGAACACACCAACAGACACTGTTTCACAGTCCATCCTGAACTGTCCCTCACTGCACCCCTCCACCCTGGAACACACCAACAGACATTGTTTCACAGTCCATCCTGAACTGTCCCTCACTGCACCCCGCCACCCTGGAACACACCAACAGACATTGTTTCACAGTCCATCCTGAACTGTCCCTCACTGCACCCCGCCACCCTGGAACACACCAACAGACACTGTTTCACAGTCCATCCTGAACTGTCCCTCACTGCACCCCGCCACCCTGGAACACACCAACAGACATTGTTTCACAGTCCATCCTGAACTGTCTCTCACTGCACCCCGCCACCCTGGAACACACCAACAGACATTGTTTCACAGTCCATCCTGAACTGGCCCTCACTGCACCTCGCCACCCTGGAACACACCAACAGACATTGTTTCACAGTCCATCCTGAACTGTCTCTCACTGCACCCCGCCACCCTGGAACACACCAACAGACACTGTTTCACAGTCCATCCTGAACTGTCCCTCACTGCACCCTCCACCCTGGAACACACCAACAGACACTGTTTCACAGTCCATCCTGAACTGTCTCTCACTGCACCCCGCCACCCTGGAACACACCAACAGACATTGTTTCACAGTCCATCCTGAACTGTCTCTCACTGCACCCCGCCACCCTGGAACACACCAACAGACACTGTTTCACAGTCCATCCTGAACTGTCCCTCACTGCACCCGCCACCCTGGAACACACCAACAGACACTGTTTCACAGTCCATCCTGAACTGTCTCTCACTGCACCCCGCCACCCTGGAACACACCAACAGACACTGTTTCACAGTCCATCCTGAACTGTCTCTCACTGCACCCCGCCACCCTGGAACACACCAACAGACACTGTTTCACAGTCCATCCTGAACTGTCTCTCACTGCACCCCGCCACCCTGGAACACACCAACAGACACTGTTTCACAGTCCATCCTGAACTGTCCCTCACTGCACCCCGCCACCCTGGAACACACCAACAGACACTGTTTCACAGTCCATCCTGAACTGTCTCTCACTGCACCCGCCACCCTGGAACACACCAACAGACACTGTTTCACAGTCCATCCTGAACTGTCTCTCACTGCACCCCGCCACCCTGGAACACACCAACAGACATTGTTTCACAGTCCATCCTGAACTGTCCCTCACTGCACCCCGCCACCCTGGAACACACCAACAGACACTGTTTCACAGTCCATCCTGAACTGTCCCTCACTGCACCTCGCCACCCTGGAACACACCAACAGACATTGTTTCACAGTCCATCCTGAACTGTCTCTCACTGCACCCCGCCACCCTGGAACACACCAACAGACACTGTTTCACAGTCCATCCTGAACTGTCCCTCACTGCACCTCGCCACTCTGGAACACACCAACAGACACTGTTTACCAGTCCATCCTGAACTGTCTCTCACTCCACCCCGCCACCCTGGAACACACCAACAGACACTGTTTCACAGTCCATCCTGAACTGTGCCTCACTGCACCCGGCCACCCTGGAACACATCAACAGACATTGTTTCACAGTCCATCCTGAACTGGACCTCACTCCACCCCGCCACTCTGGAACACACCAACAGACACTGTTTCACAGTCCATCCTGAACTGTCCCTCACTGCACCTCGCCACTCTGGAACACACCTACAGACATTGTTTCACAGTCCATCCTGAACTGTCCCTCACTCCACCCCGCCACCCTGGAACACACCAACAGACACTGTTTCACAGTCCATCCTGAACTGTCCCTCACTGCACCCCGCCACCCTGGAACACACCAACAGACACTGTTTCACAGTCCATCCTGAACTGTCCCTCACTGCACCTCGCCACTCTGGAACACACCAACAGACATTGTTTTACAGTCCATCCTGAACTGTCCCTCACTGCACCCCTCCACCCTGGAACACACCTACAGACATTGTTTCACAGTCCATACTGAACTGTGCCTCACTCCACCCCGCCACCCTGGAACACACCAACAGACTCTGTTTCACAGTCCATCCTGAACTATCTCTCACTGCACCCCGCCACCCTGGAACACACCAACAGACACTGTTTCACAGTCCATCCTGAACTGTCTCTCACTGCACCCCGCCACCCTGGAACACACCAACAGACACTGTTTCACAATCCATCCTGAACTGTCCCTCACTGCACCTCGCCACCCTGGACACAACAACAGACATTGTTTCACAGTCCATCCTGAACTGTCTCTCTCTGCACCCCGCCACTCTGGAACACACCAACAGACACTGTTTCACAGTCCATCCTGAACTGTCCCTCACTGCACTTTGTCACCCTGGAACACACAAACAGACATTGTTTCACAGTCCATCCTGAACTGTCTCTCACTGCACCACACCACCCTCGAACACACCAACAGACACTGTTTTACAGTCCATCCTGAACTGTCCCTCACTGCACCCCGCCACCCTGGAACACACCAACAGACACTGTTTCACAGTCTATCCTGAACTGTCCCTCACTGGACCCCGCCACCCTGGAACACACCAACAGACACTGTTTCACAGTCCATCCTGAATTATCTCTCACTGCACCCCGCCACCCTGGAACACACCAACAGACACTGTTTCACAGTCCATCCTGAAATGTCTCTCACTGCACCCCGCCACCCAGGAACACACCAACAGACACTGTTTCACAGTCCATCCTGAACTGTCTCTCTCTGCACCCCGCGACCCTGGAACACACCAACAGACATTGTTTCACAGTCCATCCTGAACTGTCTCTCTCTGCACCCCGCCACTCTGGAACACACCAACAGACACTGTTTCACAGTCCATCCTGAACTGTCCCTCACTGCACCCCGCCACCCTGGAACACACCAACAGACATTGTTTCACAGTCCATCCTGAACTGTCCCTCACTGCACCTCGCCACTCTGGAACACACCAACAGACACTGTTTTACAGTCTATCCTGAACTGTCCATCACTGCACCCGGCCACCCTGGAACACACCAACAGACATCGTTTCACAGTCTATACTGAACTGTCCCTCACTTCACCCGGCCACCCTGGAACACACCAACAGACATTGTTTCACACTCCATTCTGAACTGTCCCTCACTGCACCCCTCCACCCTGGAACACACCAACAGACATTGTTTCACAGTCCATCCTGAACTGTCCCTCACTGCACCCCTCCACCCTGGAACACAACTACAGACATTGTTTCACAGTCCATAGTGAACTCTCCCTCACTGCACCCCGCCACCCTGGAATACACCAACAGACACTGTTTCACAGTCCATCCTGAACTGTCTCTCTCTGCACCCCGCCACCCTGGAACACACCAACAGACACTGTTTCACAGTCTATCCTGAAATGTCCCTCGCTGCACCCCGCCACCCTGGAACACACCAACAGACAGTGTTTCGCAGTCCATCCTGAACTGTCTCTCACTGCACCCCGCCAGCCTGGAACACCCCAACAGACTCTGTTTCACAGTCCATCCTGAACTGTCCCTCACTGCACCCACCCACCCTGGAACACACCATCAGACACTGTTTCACAGTCCATCCTGAACTGTCCCTCACTGCACCCCGTCACCCTGGAACACACCAACAGACACTGTTTCACAGTCCATCCTGAACTGTCCCTCACTGCACCTCGCCACTCTGGAACACACCAACAGACATTGTTTCACAGTCCATCCTGAACTGTCTCTCACTGCACCCAGCCACCCTGGAACACACCAACAGACATTGTTTCACAGTCCATCCTGAACTGTCCCTCACTGCACCTCGCCACTCTGGAACACACCAACAGACACTGTTTTACAGTCTATCCTGAACTGTCCCTCACTGCACCCGGCCACCCTGGAACACACCAACAGACATTGTTTCACAGTCCATCCTGAACTGTCTCTCACTGCACCCCGCCACCCTGGAACACAATAACAGACACTGTTTCACAGTCCATCCTGAACTGTCCCTCACTGCACCCCTCCACCCTGGAACACACCTACAGACATTGTTTCACAGTCCATCCTGAACTCTCCCTCACTGCACCCCTCCACCCTGGAACACACCAACAGACATTGTTTCACAGTCCATCCTGAACTCTCCCTCACTGCACCCCTCCACCCTGGAACACACCAACAGACACTGTTTCACAGTCCATCCTGAACTGTCCCTCACTGCACCCCTCCACCCTGGAACACACCTACAGACATTGTTTCACAGTCCATCCTGAACTCTCCCTCACTGCACCCCGCCACCCTGGAATACACCAACAGACACTTTTTCACAGTCTATCCTGAAATGTCCCTCGCTACACCCCGCCACCCTGGAACACACCAACAGACATTGTTTCACAGTCCATTCTGAACTGTCTCTCTCTGCACCCCGCCACCCTGGAACACACCAACAGACAGTGTTTCGCAGTCCATCCTGAACTGTCCCTCACTGCACCCCGTCACCCTGCAACACACCAACAGACACTGTTTCACAGTCCATCCTGAACTGTCCCTCACTGCACCCCGTCACCCTGGAACACACCAACAGACACTGCTTCACATTCCATCCTGAACTGTCTCTCACAGCACCCCGCTACCCTGGAACACACCAACAGACACTGTTCCACAGTCCTTCCTGCTCTGTCCCTCACTGCACCCCTCCACCCTGGAACACACCAACAGACACTGTTTCACAGTCCATCCTGAACTGTCCCTCACTGCACCTTGCCACCCTGGAATACACAAACAGACACTGTTTCACTGTCCATCCTGAACTGTCCCTCACTGCACCCCGCCACCCTGGAACACACCAACAGACACTGTTTCACAGTCCATCCTGAACTGTCCCTCACTGCACCCCACCACCCTGGAACACACCAACAGACACTGTTTCACGGTCTTGGATTGGTACAGGGCTTGGTTGAGACAGTGGGGCAGTGGGATTAGTTTTGGATTGATTGAGGTGTTAGTTGAGACAGTGGGCCAGTGGGTTTAGTTTTGGAATGATACAGGGCTTGGTTGAGAAAGTGGGGCAGTGCGATTAGTTTTGGATTGGTACAGGGCTAGTTTGAGACAGTGGGGAGATGGTTTTGTTTTGGATTGATAGAGAGCATGTTTGAGACAGTGGGGCAGTGGGTTTAGTTTTGGATTGATACAGGGCTTGAATGAGACAGTGGGAAGTGGAATTAGTTTTGGAATGATAGAGGTTTTGGTTGAGACATGGGGTCAGTGGATTTAGTTTTGGAGTGAAACAGGGCTTGGATGAAAAAGTGGGGCAGTGGTTTGAGACAGTGAGGCAGTGGGATTAGTTTCGGATTGATAGAGGGCTATGTGGAGAGAGTGGGGCAGTGGAATTCGTTTTAGATTGATAGAGGGCTATGTGGAGAGAGTGGGGCAGTGGAATTCGTTTTGGATTGATAGAGGGCTATGTGGAGAGAGTGGGGCAGTAGGGTAAATTTGGAATTGATAGAGATTCATGGGAGCACGTGAGTCAATGTGATTAGTTTTTGTTTGTTAAAGGGCTATGGGCAGAAAGCGGGCAGTGGGTTTAGTTTTGGATTGATAAAGTGCTTGGTTGATACAGTGGGGCAGTGGGATTAGTTTTGGATTGATTGAGGGGTTAATTGAGACATTGGGCCAGTGGGTTTAGTTTTGGATTGATACAGGGATTGGGGAGACCGTGGGCAGTGGGATTAGTTTGGGATTGATAAAGGGCTTTGGGGAGACGGTGGTCAGTGGGAACAATTTTTGATTGAGAGGGCTATTTGGAGAGAGTGGAGCAGTAGGGTAAATTTGGAATTGATAGAGGTTTATTGGAGAACGTAAGGCAATGTGATTAGTTTTTGTTTGATAAAGGGCCATGGGCAGAGAGCGGGCAGTGGGTTTAAGTTTTGGATTGATAGAGGGCTTGTTTGAAACAGTGAGGCAGTGGGTATAGTTTTGGATTGATACAGGTCTAGGTTGAGTCAGTGGGGCAGTGGGATTAGTTTTGGATTGATAGTGGGCTGGGTTGAGACATTGGGGCAATGGGTTTAGTTTGTGCTTGATACTGGGCTGCGGTAGGAGAATGCGGCAGTGGGATAAGTTTGTGATTGATAAAGGGCTTTGGGGAGTCGGTGGTCAGTGGGATTCGTTTTGGATTGATAGAGGGCTTGGTTGAGACAGTGGGGCGGTAGGTCCAAAAATGTGTGGGTTAGGTTGATTTGGCTATGATAAATTGACCCTTAGTGTTAGGGGGGATTAAATATGTGGGGTTATGGGGATAGGATGGGATATGTTAGGGGGAATTAAATACGTGGGGTTACGGGGGTCGGGTGGGATATGTGTACTGTGGGGATTAAAGCAGGGACAGGGTACTGGATTTGGATGATCAGCCATGATCGTATTGAATGGCGGAGCAGGCTCGACGGGCCGAATGGCCTACTCCTGCTCCTAGATTCTATGTTTCTATGTTTCTATGATTAGTTTGGGATTGATAAAAGGATTGGGGAGACAGTGGGCAGTGGGAATAGTTTTGGATTGATACAGGGCCTGGTTGAGACAGTGGGCAGTGGGATTAGTTTTGAATTGATAAAGGAATTGGGGAGACAGTGGGCAGTGGGAATAGTTTTGGATTGATAGAGGACTATCTGGAGAGAGTGGAGCAGTAGGGTAAATTTGGAATTGCTAGAGATTTATGGGAGAACGTGAGGCAATGTGATTAGTTTTTGTTTGATAAAGGGCCATGGGCAGAGAGCGGGCAGTGGCTTAGTTTTGGATTGATAGGGCAAGGTTGAGACAGTGGGGCAGTGATTTTAGTTTTGGATTGATACAGGGCTTGTTTTAGACAGTGGGGAGTGGGTTTATTTGGATTGATTCAGGGCTTGGTTGAGACAGTAGGGCAGTGGGTTTAGTTTTTGATTGGTACAGGGCTTAGTTGAGACAGTGCGGCAATGGGTTTAGTTTTGGATTGATAGAGAGCTTGGTTGAGACAGTGGGGCAGTGGGCTTACTTTTGGATTGATACAGGGCTTGGTTAAGACAGTGGGGCAGTGGGTTTAGTTTTGGATTGTTACAGGGCATGGTTGAGACAGTGGGCAGTGGGTTTAGTTTTGGATTGATAGAGGGCTTGGTTGAGACAGTGGGGCAGTGGGTTTAATTTTGGATTGGTACAAGGCTTGGTTGAGACAGTGGGCAGTGGGTTTAGTTTTGGATTGATAGAGGGCTTGGTTGAGACAGTGGGGCAATTGGTTTAGTTTTGGATTGATACAGGGCATGGTTGAGACAGTGGGGCAGTGGCATTAGTTTTGGATTGATAGAGGGCTTGGTTGAGACATGGGGTCAGTGGATTTCGTTTTGGATTGAAACAGGGCTTGGTTGAAACAGTGGGGCAGTGGGATTAGTTTTGGAATGATACAGGGCAATGGGGAGACAGTGGGGCAGTGGGATCAGTTTTGGATTGATTGAGGGCTTAGTTGAGGCAGTGGGGCAGTGGGTTTAGTTTTGGATTGCTACAGGGCTTAGTTGATACAGTGCGGCAATGGGTTTAGTTTTGGATTGAAACAGGGCTAGGTTCAGACAGTGGGGCAGTGGGTTTGGTTTTGGATTGACAGAAGGCTTCATTGAGACAGTGGGGCTGTTGAATTAATTTTGGATTGATACAAGGCTTGGTTGAGACAGTAGGGCAATGGGTTTAGTTTTGGATTTATAGACGGCTTGGTTGAGACGATGGGGCAGTGGAGTTAGTTTTGGATTGATACAGGGCTTGGTTGAGACAGTGGGGCAGTGATTTTAGTTTTGGATAGATACAGTGCTGGGTTGAGACAGTGGGGCAGTGGATTTAGTTTTAGATTGATACAGGGCTTGGTTGAGACAGTGGGGCAGTGGATTTAGTTTTAGACTGATACAGGGCTTGGTTGAGACAGTGGGGCAGTGGATTTAGTTTTAGATTGATAAAGGGCTTGGTTGAGACAGTGGGGCAGTGGATGCGTTTTGGAGTGATAGAGGGGTTGGTTGAGACAGCGGAGCATTGGGATTAGTTTTGGATTGATACAGGGCTTGGTTGAATCAGTGGGGCAGTGGGATTAGTTTTGGATTTATCGAGGGCTTGGTTCAGACAGTGGGGCAGTCGGATTAGTTTTGGATTGATACAGGGCTAGGTTGAGACAGTGGGGAAGGGGTTTTGTTTTCGATTGATAGAGGTCTTGGTTGAGACATGGGGTCAGTGGATTTAGTTTTCGATTGAAACAGGTCTTGGTTGAAACAGTAGGGCAGTGGGTTGAGACAGTGGGGGATTGGGATTAGTTTCGGATTGATACAGGGCTAGGTTGAGACAGTGGGGCAGTGGGATTAGTTTTGGACTGATACAGGGCTATGGGGAGACAATGGGGCAGTGGGATTAGTTTTGGATTGATACAGGGCTATGGGGAGACAGTGGGGCAGTGGGATTAGTTTTGGATTGATACAGGGCTATGGGGAGACAGTGGGGCAGTGGGATTAGTTTTGGATTGATACAGGGCTATGGGAAGGCAGTGGGGCAGTGGGATTTATTTTGGATTGATACAGGGCTATGGGGAGACAGTGGGGCAGTGGGATTTATTTTGGAATGATACAGGACTATGGGGAGAGAGTGGGGCAGTGGGGTACATTTAGATTTGATGGAGGTTTATAGGAGAAAGTGAGCCAGTGCGATTAGTTTTTTTTTGATAGAGGGCTAGTTTGAGTCAGTGCGGCAGTGGATTTAGATTTTGGATTGAAACATGGGAAGATTGAGACAGTGGGTCAGTGGGTTTTGTTTTGGATTAATAGATGGCTTGGTTGAGACAGTGGGAAAGTGGGAAAGTTTTGGATTGAAACAGGGCTAGATTGAGCCAGTGGGTCAATGGGTTTAATTTGAGCTTGATACTGGGCTGCGGTGAGAGAATGCGGCACTGGGATAAGTTTGTGATTGATAAAGGGCTTTGGGGAGACAGTGGGCAGTGGGAATAATTTTGGATTGAGAGGGCTATGTGGAGAGAGTGGGGCAGTAGGGTAAATTTGGAATAGATAGAGGTTTATGGGAGAACGTGAGTCAATGTGATTAGTTTTTGTTTGATAAAGGGCTATGGGCAGAGAGCGGGCAGTGGGTTTAGTTTTGGATTGATAGAGGGGTTATTTGAAACAGTGGGCCAGTGGGTTTAGTTTTGGATTTATACAGGGCTTGGTTGAGAAAGTGGGGCAGTGCGATTAGTTTTGGATTGGTACAGGGCTTGGTTGAGACAGTGGGGAGCTGGTTTAGTTTTGGATTGATACAGGGCTTGGTTGAGACAGTGGGGCAGTGGGTTTAGTTTTGGACTGATACAGGGCTAGGTTGAGACAGTGGGGCAGTGGGTTTAGTTTTGGATTGATACAGGGCTTGGTTGAGAAAGTGGGGCAGTGCGATTAGTTTTGGAATGGTACAAGGCTTGGTTGAGACAGTGGGGAGGTGGTTTAGTTTTGGATTGATACAGGGCTTGGTTGAGACAGTGGGGCAGTGGGTTTAGTTTTGGACTGATACAGGGCTAGGTTGAGACAGTGGGGCAGTGGGTTTAGTTTTGGACTGATACAGGGCTAGGTTGAGACAGTGGGGAAGTGGTTTCGTTTTGGATTGATACAGGGCTTGGTTGAGACAGTGGGCAGTGGGATTAGTTTGTGATTGACAAAGGGATTGGGGAGACAGTGGGCAGTGGGAATAGTTTTGGATTGATAGAGGGCTATCTGGAGAGAGTGGGCATTAGGGTAAATTTGGAATTGATAGAGATTTATGGTTGAGACAGTGGTGCAGTGGGATTAGTTTTGGATTGATACAGGGCTCTGGGGAGAGAGCGGGCAGTGGGATTAATTTTAGATTCATACAGGGCTATGGGGAGAGAGCGGTCAGTGGGATCAGTTTTGGAATGATACAGGGCGATGGGGAGACAGTGGGGCAGTGGGATTAGTTTTTGATTGATACAGGGCGATGGGGAGACAGTGGGGCAGTGGGATTAGTTTTGGATTGATACAGGGCTATGGGGAGAGAGCGGGCAGTGGGATTAATTTTAGATTCATACAGGGCTATGTGGAGAAAGCGGTCAGTGGGATTAATTTTGGATTCATACAGGGCTATGGGGAGAGCGTGGGGCAGTGGGATTAGTTTTGGATTGATACAGGGCTATGGGGAGAGCGCGGGGCAATGGGATTAGTTTTGGGTTGATACAGGGCGATGGGGAGACAGTGGGGCAGTGGGATTAGTTTTGGATTGATACAGGGCGATGGGGAGAGAGCGGGCAGTGGGATTAATTTTAGATTCATACAGGGCTATGTGGAGAAAGCGGTCAGTGGGATTAATTTTGGATTCATACAGGGCTATGGGGAGAGCGTGGGGCAGTGGGATTAGTTTTGGATTGATACAGGGCTATGGGGAGAGCGCGGGGCAATGGGATTAGTTTTGGATTGATACAGGGCGATGGGGAGACAGTGGGGCAGTGGGATTAGTTTTGGATTGATACAGGGCGATGGGGAGAGAGCGGGCAGTGGGATTAATTTTAGATTCATACAGGGCTATGTGGAGAAAGCGGTCAGTGGGATTAATTTTGGATTCATACAGGGCTATGGGGAGAGCGTGGGGCAGTGGGATTAGTTTTGGATTGATACAGGGCTATGGGGAGAGCGCGGGGCAATGGGATTAGTTTTGGATTGATACAGGGCGATGGGGAGACAGTGGGGCAGTGGGATTAGTTTTGGATTGATAGAGGGTTTGGTTGAGACAGTGGGGCAGTGCGATTAGTTTTGGATTGGTACAAGGCTTGGTTGAGACAGTGGGGCACTGGTTTCGTTTTGGATTGATACAGGGCTTGGTTGAGACAGTGGGCAGTGGGATTAGTTTTGGATTGATAGAGGGTTTGGTTGAGACAGTGGAGCAGTGCGATTAGTTTTGGATTGGTACAAGGCTTAGTTGAGACAGTGGGGAAGTGGTTTCGTTTTGGATTGATACAGGACCTGGTTGAGACAGTGGGCAGTGGGATTAGTTTGTGATTGACAAAGGGATTGGGGAGACAGTGGGCAGTGGGAATAGTTTTGGATTGATAGAGGGCTATCTGGAGAGAGTGGGGCATTAGGGTAAATTTGGAATTGATAGAGATTTATGGTTGAGACAGTGGGGCAGTGGGATTAGTTTTGGATTGTTACAGGGCTTGGTTGAATCAGTGGAGCAGTGGGATTAGTTTTGGATTGATCGAGGGCTTGGTTGAGACAGTGGGGCAGTGGGATTAGTTTTGGATTGATAGAGGGCTTGGTTGAGACAGTGGGGCAGTGGGATTAGTTTTGGATTGATAGAGGGCTTGGTTCAGACATAGAGTCAGTGGATTTAGTTTTGGGTTGAAATAGGGCTCGGTTGAAACAGTGGGGCAGCGGGTTGAGACAGTGGGACAGTGGGATTAGTTTTGGATTGATATAGGTCTATGGGGAGACAGTGGGGCAGTGGGATTAGTTTTGGAAAGATACAGGGCGATGGGGAGACAGTGGGCCAGTGGGATTAGTTTGGGATTGATACAGGGCGATGGGGAGACAGTGGGGCAGTGGGATTAGTTTTAGATTGATACAGGGCTATGGGGAGAGAGCGTGCAGTGGGATTAATTTTAGATTCATACAGGGCTATGGGGAGAGAGCGGTCAGTGGGATCAGTTTAGGAATGATACTGGGCGATGGGGAGACAGTGGGGCAGTGGGATTAGTTTTGGATTGATACAGGGCGATGGGGAGACAGTGGGGCAGTGGGATTAGTTTTGGATTGATACAGGGCTATGGGGAGAGAGCGGGCAGTGGGATAAATTTTGGATTCATACAGGGCTATGGGGAGAGCGCGGGGCAGTGGGATTAGTTTGGGATTGATACAGGGCTATGGGGAGAGCGCGGGGCAGTGGGATTAGTTTTGGATTGATACAGGGCGATGGGGAGACAGTGGGGCAGTGGGATTAGTTTTGGATTGATACAGGGCGATGGGGAGACAGTGGGGCAGTGGGATTAGTTTTGGATTGATACAGGGCGATGGGGAGAGAGCGGGCAGTGGGATTAATTTTAGATTCATACAGGGCTATGTGGAGAAAGCGGTCAGTGGGATTAATTTTGGATTCATACAGGGCTATGGGGAGAGCGTGGGGCAGTGGGATTAGTTTTGGATTGATACAGGGCTATGGGGAGAGCGCGGGGCAATGGGATTAGTTTTGGATTGATACAGGGCGATGGGGAGACAGTGGGGCAGTGGGATTAGTTTTGGATTGATAGAGGGTTTGGTTGAGACAGTGGGGCAGTGCGATTAGTTTTGGATTGGTACAAGGCTTGGTTGAGACAGTGGGGCACTGGTTTCGTTTTGGATTGATACAGGGCTTGGTTGAGACAGTGGGCAGTGGGATTAGTTTTGGATTGATAGAGGGTTTGGTTGAGACAGTGGAGCAGTGCGATTAGTTTTGGATTGGTACAAGGCTTAGTTGAGACAGTGGGGAAGTGGTTTCGTTTTGGATTGATACAGGACCTGGTTGAGACAGTGGGCAGTGGGATTAGTTTGTGATTGACAAAGGGATTGGGGAGACAGTGGGCAGTGGGAATAGTTTTGGATTGATAGAGGGCTATCTGGAGAGAGTGGGGCATTAGGGTAAATTTGGAATTGATAGAGATTTATGGTTGAGACAGTGGGGCAGTGGGATTAGTTTTGGATTGTTACAGGGCTTGGTTGAATCAGTGGAGCAGTGGGATTAGTTTTGGATTGATCGAGGGCTTGGTTGAGACAGTGGGGCAGTGGGATTAGTTTTGGATTGATAGAGGGCTTGGTTGAGACAGTGGGGCAGTGGGATTAGTTTTGGATTGATAGAGGGCTTGGTTCAGACATAGAGTCAGTGGATTTAGTTTTGGGTTGAAATAGGGCTCGGTTGAAACAGTGGGGCAGCGGGTTGAGACAGTGGGACAGTGGGATTAGTTTTGGATTGATATAGGTCTATGGGGAGACAGTGGGGCAGTGGGATTAGTTTTGGAAAGATACAGGGCGATGGGGAGACAGTGGGGCAGTGGGATTAGTTTTGGATTGATACAGGGCTATGGGGAGACAGAGGGGCAGTGGGATCAGTTTTGGAATGATACAGGGGGATGGGGAGACAGTGGGCCAGTGGGATTAGTTTGGGATTGATACAGGGCGATGGGGAGACAGTGGGGCAGTGGGATTAGTTTTAGATTGATACAGGGCTATGGGGAGAGAGCGTGCAGTGGGATTAATTTTAGATTCATACAGGGCTATGGGGAGAGAGCGGTCAGTGGGATCAGTTTAGGAATGATACTGGGCGATGGGGAGACAGTGGGGCAGTGGGATTAGTTTTGGATTGATACAGGGCGATGGGGAGACAGTGGGGCAGTGGGATTAGTTTTGGATTGATACAGGGCTATGGGGAGAGAGCGGGCAGTGGGATTAATTTTGGATTCATACAGGGCTATGGGGAGAGCGCGGGGCAGTGGGATTAGTTTTGGATTGATACAGGGCTATGGGGAGAGCGCGGGGCAGTGGGATTAGTTTTGGATTGATACAGGGCGATGGGGAGACAGTGGGGCAGTGGGATTAGTTTTGGATTGATACAGGGCGATGGGGAGACAGTGGGGCAGTGGGATTAGTTTTGGATTGATACAGGGCGATGGGGAGAGCGCGGGGCAGTGGGATTAGTTTTGGATTGATACAGGGCTATGGGGAGGGCGCGGGGCAGTGGGATTAGTTTTGGATTGATACAGGTCTATGGGGAGAGCGCGGGGCAGTGGGATTAGTTTTGGATTGATATAGGGCTATTGGGAGAGCGCGGGGCAGTGGGATTAGTTTTGGATTGAAATAGGGCTATGGGGAGACAGTGGGCCAGTTGGATCAGTTTTGGATTGATACAGGGCGATGGGGAGACAGTGGGGCAGTGGTATTACTTTTGGATTGATACAGGGCGATGGGGAGACAGTGGAGCAGTGGGATTAGTTTTGGATTGATACAGGGCGATGGGGAGACAGTGGAGCAGTGGGATTAGTTTTGGATTGATACAGGGCTATGGGGAGACAGTGGGGCATTGGGATTAGTTTTGGATTGATACAGGGCGATGGGGAGAGAGTGGGGCAGGGGAGACATTGGGGCAATGGGATTAGTTTTTATTGTTCTAGTACTGTGCAGACACATTAAACACAGACCGTCTCCTTTTGTGCTGTGAACCTCCCTGGTTCTTTAGTCCATGTTTGTTGTATCAGTGGCTGGATTCAGAAGTAATTCGATGGCAAGTCGTGAAGACGTATAAGGCTCTATAAGAATGCAATTTCTTTCCTTGGTGAACTGAGCATAAAAGTCATTCTCTGTCTCCTTGAGTAGCAGCGGCGTTTAACTCATACCTTAATCTTATTATCCAATGACTTAGCAGTTCAGGCAGACACGGAGCTGTGTCCTCACAAAACGTCCGAAAAACACACACAAAATACTGCAGGTGCCACGAAAAAGAACGGCCCGTATTTTCCGATCGGAGGCTTCCTGCGTGCGGAAGCCTCTGACCTGGAAAAAATCTACGCCCTTACCTGACGGCGCCAGAGAGCCGGCCATTTCCGCTCCTGGGTCTCTCCAGGACGAAATGCGCAGGGCCCAGGTATCCCAGGGGCGCAGGCGGTTTACAAGCGTCTCTGGGATCACGTGGGCCATGGGGAGCCAATGGGAGAAGGGAATCCCCCTTCATACCTTTGACAGCTTAGACCTGTCAAAAGTATGAATGGGGATCACCGAAAAAACACGTCAAAACATTAAATAAATGTTTTTAAAAATCACGTTTTTAAAATTAGTTAAAATTACATTAAATTGAATATTTTAAACAAAAATGTAACTTTTTGAAAAAAAAATTAAAGTTTTTTACGGGGCTAAAATTAAACTTGCATTTTCTAAAGTATTTTAAAATTATAAATGAGTGAAAATAAATTATTTTTTTAAACTTTTTTAAACTCTTATGCTGGTAAAAGCAGGCCTTACCCATGCTTTTACCAGGTGTAAGATTTCTAAGGGTTTTCATTGGGCGGAGGTTCTGCAGAAAGCGGAACTCTCCCCCCCGCAGAGGCCCTTCTCCAGGGCAGGCGGATGATAAGTGCCGTTTCTCAGCGCATGCGTTTCGCATGCCTGAAACCGCCACTTGCGAGATCCATGCGGGTGTGCACACAGCTCGTACGCACCCGTACGGATCGGGAAACGGAAAAGTCAAACTGGCATCGCCCTGCGAGTCAATCAGTCTCTCTGGAGGTACATGCAGTCTCCGTTTCCCATCTTACATACATAGGATTACATAGGATATCCGGCACAGAAACAGGCCATTCGGCCCAACCAGTCCATGCTGCTGTTTATGTTCCACTCGAGCCTCCTCCCGTCTTTCCCCATCTAACTCTATCAGCATAACCCTCTATTCCCTTCTCCCTCATATGCTTGTCTAGCCTCCCCTTAAATACATCTATACTATTCACTTCAACCACTCCCTGTGGTAGCGAGTTCCACATTCTCACCACTCTCTGGGTAAAGAAGTTTCTCCTGAATTCCCCATTGGATTTCTGGGTGACTATCTTATATTGATGGCCTCTAGTTTTGCTCTTCCCCACAAGTGGAAACACTCTCTCTGTATCCACTCTATCAAAACTTTCATAATTTTAAAGAGCTCTCATCCCTCAGCCTGCTCTTCTCAAGAGAAAAGAGACCCAGCCTGTTCATCCTTTCCTGACAGGTATACCCTCGCAGTTCTGCCATCATCCTTGTAAATCTTCTCTGCACCCTCTCCAGTGCCTCTATATCCTTTTTATAATATGGCGACCAGAATTGTACGCAGTGCTCCAAGTGTGGTCTAACCAAAGTTTCGATATAAGTTTAGCATAACTTCACTACTTTTCAATTCTATCCCTCTAGAAATAAACCCTGGTGCTTGGTTTGCTTTTTATGGCCTTGTTAACCTGTGTTGCTACTTTCAGTGATTTGTGTATTTATACGCCTAGATCTCTTTGTTCTTCTACCCCACTTTGATTCGTATTTTCCAAGTAATATGTGACCTCCCTATTGTTGATGCCAAAGTCTAAATCGTTAATATAAATTGTGAACGGCAGTAGTCCCAGCACTGATTCTTGTGGGCCACTTCCCACATTCTGCCACTATGAATAGCTACCCTTTACCACTACTCTCTACTCTCTGTCTTGAAGCCAGCTAGTTATCCATTCGGCTACTTATCCCCTGGCTCCGCATTACCTCACCTTATTCATCAGTCTATTATTGGGTAACTTATCGAAGGCCTTTTGAAAATCTAGATAAATTACATCTACTGCATTACCCTTGTCTACGCTCTCTGTTATGTATTCAAAAAATGAGGCTGTTCAAGCAAGTCTTTCCTTTATGAAATCCATGCTGATTATTCATTATAAAATTTTTGGTTTCTAGATGTTCTTCTGTTTTCTCCTTCAACATTTCATTTAACCATACTTACAATGATGCAGTCAATGTCATCAAGAGAATAAGTATCACAGTTACATAAATTGACCTTTAACAACAATATATTGCTGGGTTAATGGAATGCAGTGGATATGTTACTTGAAAAGTATAGCTTCAGTTTAAAGACTTGAGTTTAAATCCCACCACGGCACTTTGAGTATTTCAATTCAGTTTTTTTTATAATCTGGTGGAAGATCTTAATGATCTCTCAGAGTTCTTGGAAAAGACACCAAAATAGGTAGCAACCAGTAGTTCTTGGGCAATAGATCAAGATTTATTAAGCTTAAAGCTTAATATGCTTAACAACAGGCGATAGTTTAACGAGTAGCTCGCAGCCCTTGCTCTCTGGAACTTCTCGGACACAGGTGACGTTGTCTTCAGTCTGTTCCTTTGTTCTCAGGTCTGTGTACTCTTTTGATTGGGTACCAAACCAAATAACTGTAAATCAATAAAACTTTAAATAAACCTTAACAAATTAAATAAAAATTTGGTAGCCCGGGGTGACGATGCACTTCAGTCCCCGCGGCGCCCACCGGTCGCGGAAAAACTCAAGCGTGCTGGCGGACACCGCGTGCTCCGTCTCCAGGGCCACCCGGGCGCGAACATGACCACGGAAGAGAGGCAGGCAATCGGGCCGAACGACACCCTCGACCGACCGCTGCCTGGACCAATTAATGGCTTTTTTAGCCAGGCCCAGGAGCAGTCCCACGAGGAGGTCCTCCGACCTGCCCGCTCCCCTCCGCACCGGGTGACCGTAGATCAGGAGCGTGGGGCTGAAGTGCAACCAAAAATCGAGGAGCAGCCCCTTCAAATAATGAAAGAGGGGCTGCAACCTCTCACACTCTATGTATATGTGAAAAACGGACTCCTCCAGGCCGCAAAAATGGCAAGCAGACTGGGAGTCCGTGAACCTATTTAACACCCTATCGCACGGGACTGCTCCGTGCAACACTCTCCAGGCCAAGTCCCCAATAGAACAAGGGAAGACTCCCGCATAGAGAACCCTCCATTGGGGACCTTCGCCTCCGCCCTCAGGTCTGTGTAAAGTTGTTCTTTGAGTATCGAGGATTTAACCATTTTCTTATCAAAAGTTCGTTTGGCCAGTGTCCATATATGGTCTTTAAAGAAATCACTTTTTTTCAATTGGTTCTAATGGTCAAAACACCATTGTCACTCAGACTAAGGGTAGCATCTTGGCCCCTCCTTTCCAGTATTTTTCCGACAACTTTACCCTGTTCATCGTGATCTTGCTTATAGTTCTTCACCCCATTGGAATTTACCTTATCTTTATCATTCTAGCTTCCCAGGTATGAGCAGTACAAGGCCTCGTAAGCTGCATAACTGTCCGTTATCAGAACTAGTCAAGACTATTTCTGACTATACTTGAGGTTACATTTTGAACAAGCCTTAGCATCTTAGTTACAAGTTAATATGGCTCATACCCAGGAGTAATTATGGGTAAGATTCGTTGGTCAATGGCTGCACTTGAATTTATACGTATATTTATATGGTTCTCAGCTACTAAGGACCTCTTAATATCTGTCTTTCGTACACTGACACCGGTAAAATTGAACATGAAGCTTTCGGATTGTTGTTAAAACCCAACTGATTCCTTTAGGAAGGAGACCCGCCGTGTTTGCCCGGTCTGGCCCTATAATGTGAGTCTAACCCCACAACAACCAGGCTGATTTTTAAGTATGCAGTGGCCCAGCACGACCCTAAATTCTCTCAAATCGCTACAAAGAACAGCACTGCAGGAGATAACATTATCACATAGACAGTAGCGGCTCAAGAAGACGGCCCGCCATCACCTTCTCAAGGTAGCTAGCGAAGGGCAAGCAGCAGCACAACAGAAACACAACTAGAATCTTCTTAGACCAACATTCACGGGATTCGCTTCTCAGCTCCCAAGCGCTGTCCTCGCCTCCCGCTCAGTAGCTGCAGTAACAATTGCAATAGTCCAGTCCTCTGGCACCACTCCAATATCATAGGAGGATTGAAAGATTATGGCCAGATCCTCCACGATTCCCACCCTTACTCCCATCAGCAGCCTAGAACGCAGTTTAAACATATAAGACACTAAGGGGGTTCGACAAGGTAGATGCAGAGAAGGTGTTTCCCCTCATGGGGGAATCTAGAACTAGGGGGAATAGTTTCAGAATAAGGGGTCGCCCATTTAAAACTGAGATGAGGAGGAAGTTCTTCTCTCAGAGGGTCGTAAATCTGTGGAATGCTCTGCCCCAGAGAGCTGTGGAGGCTGGGTCATTGAATATATTCAAGGTGGAGATAGACAGATTTTTGAACGGTAAGGAAGTGAAGGGTTATGGGGAGCGGGCAGGGAAATGCAGTTGAGCCCAAGATCAGATCAGCCATGATCCCATTAAGTGGTGGAGCAGGCTCGAGGGGCCAAATGGCCAACTCCTATCCTTATGTTCTCACCCGGACCGGCTAACTTTTCTACTTTGTGTACAGCCAACAGTTTTAGTAGCTCCTCTTCATCTATTTTTATCCCATCCAATTTCTCTACTACCTCCTCCATTCATGTGACATTGGCAGCATCCTCTACTTTAGTGACGACAGATGCAAAGTGCTCACTCAGTACCTCAGCCATACCCTCTGCCTCCACAAGCAGATGTTCTTTTTGGCCCTTAATCCACCCCGCTCTTCCCATGACTTTCCTTTTCCTCTTGATATATTAATAAAATACTTTGTTACCCGCTAAGCTTTCCCCATACAGTCCCTTTGCCTGTCATATTTCTTTACTCATTTCTTCTCTGCCATCTCTGTAATCAGCTTGATGCTCTACTGCATTGGGAACCTGACATGAGCCTACTTTGTCGGTTTCATTTTACTCTATTTCTTCAGGCAGCCAGCGAGCTCTAGCTTTGGATGCCCTGCCTTTCCCCTTCATGGGAATGTGCCTACTCTGTATCCAAACCATCTCCTCTTTGAAAGCCTCCTATTGCTCATTTACTGTTTACCTGCTAATCTTTGTTTCCAATCCACCGAGGCCAGATCCTTTTTCAACTGACTGAGCCCGAATAAAACTGAAGCCAATGGAGATCAGGGGTAAAGTCACCAGTGGCTGAAGTCAAACCTCGCAGAAAGGAAGATGGTTGTTGAAGGCCAGTCATCTCAGCCTCGGAACATTGCTGCAAGGAGTTCCTCAGGGCAGTATCCTGGGCCGAAACAGCTACGTCAATGAATTTCTAAGACTCTAGATTGAGGCAAGACAAGGATGAGACAGAGACTGTCCAGTGTTCTGGGCAAATCTTTTAATGGGTCAAACGACAAAAGGTCAGTGCGAGGTGTACAAAAAATAATTAATCGTGATACAGAACCAATTTATACCCCAAAGGTCAAGACCTCTACTTGCCAAAAAAAAGTAAACCGCCATGGAGGACAAAATAGGCAAGGGGCTACATAAAACTAAGCGATAAAGCATGCAAGAAATAGCACGGATACTGACGACTGGGAGAGATAAGAACAAAGGGTAACAAAACAGACAGTAAGAGTTTGGGAATATGAAAAGAAACTTGCAAGGGATATCACAATCAACACAGTGTTTCTTTACAATTATGGTAAGAAAAAAAGCGTGGTCAGGAGCAATGTTGGCTACAACCTGATATTGCAAATGAAAAAAAGGAAATGGCGGACATAGTGAATAATTATTTTACGTCAGTATTTACAGTAGAGGAAAGGATAGCATGTCGGACATCCCTAGGAAACTAACATTGAAACAGGGACTCACCAAAATAACATTAATGAAGAAAATAAAGGCATTAAAGATTAACAAATCCCCAGGACCAGATGGTTTCCATCCCAGGGTTTTAAAGGAAGTTGGTGAGAACATTGCAGATGCGCTAACTGTAATCTTACAAAGTTCTCTTGATTCGGGAACCATTCCTTTAGATTGGAAAATTGAACACGTCACTCTGCTATTTAAGGAAGGTGAGAGGGCAAAACCAGGGAATTATAGAACAGTTAGCTTAACATCTGTTGTCGGCAAACTACTAGAGTTTATCATTAAGGACAGAGTGACTGAACTTCTTCAATTCTCAGCTGACCAGAGAGAGCCAGAATGGATTTGTAAAGGGTTTGTAAAGGGTAGGTCAGGCCTGACGAATCTTATTCAATTTTTGAAGAGGTGACTAAAGTAGTGGATGGGGGAATGTCTATGGATGTTATTTATAGGGACTTCCAGAAGGCATTCGACAAAGTCCCTCAGAAGAGACTGTTAGCTAAAGGTGAAGCTCATGGATTCGAAGGCAAATTATTGACCTGGTTAGGATATTAGCTGAGCGCTAGGAGACAGAGTGGGGATAATGGGCAGATACTCTAATTGGCAGGAGATGACTGGTGGTGTCCCGCAGGGATCTGTGTTGGGGCCTCAACTATTCGTCGCATTTATTAATGACTTAGATGATGGGATAGAGAGCCACATATCCAAGTTTTCCGATGACACAAAGATAGGTGGCATGTAAGCAGTGTAGATGGAAGCATAACATTACAAAGAGATCTTAATAGATTAAGTGAATGGGAAAAACTGCAGCAAATGGATTTCAAATGTGTGAGGACATCTACTTGGACCTAAAACGGATAGATCAGAATACATTGTAAATAGTGGAAAGCTAGAAGCAGTGGAGGTCCAAAGAGACTGAGGGGGTCCATGTACATAGATCGTTAAACTGTCATAGAGAGGAACAGAAAATCATTAAAGAGGCTAATGCAATGCTGCGCTTCATATCGACAGGACTAGACTACAAGGGGGTAGAAGTTTTGCTGCAGCTGTACAAATCCATGGTTAGACCACACCTGGGGGTTATGTTGGCCAAAGGGTGGAAACAGGCGTTAAATGGGTGCTGTACTAAATGGGCGCCTGTTTGAAAGTCTGGCGATCATGAGAGACCAGCTGTTACCATCAGCATATGTGCCAGAGGGTCAATCTCAGGAGCCACAACAGGAGGTGGAGGAGGAACGGGGGAGCACCAGAGGCTTCCAGGTAGGCGAGCCGCACCTGGGAGGGACGCTCGTCGCAATCTAATTGAACAGGGCTTTAGAGAGACGGGCTTCACCAGACTCCAGAGCACTGTGGCCACACGAGGTACCTCCCACCAGAGAGTCCATCATCTGCACTCAATCCTGTCACCTCTTCCCCCTGAAGATCACAATAAGAGACCACCGATTCCACCACTACCCAATTACCATAATCAATTTTATATACACATCAGAAATAAAATATGTAAACATGACAGAAACAACATCACTTAAAAACATTAAACTGTTCACCCTGGGGCTCACCCTTAGTGGCTATCTATAAGTACTGTTGCGTAATCTAATGCTTCTAAGAAGTGCAACCCCACTGGCAGCAGCAGGCGAGGTTGACGGCTGCTCAGAATCTGAAGAGGGAGGTTCAGATGTCCTCCTAGGACGCCCTCGAGAGGCTGGGGGCCGTGATGGCCCCGCCTTAGATTTCACCATCCCAGCATGGGCTTCAGCAGTCTGGGCCGCCTGGCTGACAGGCAACGGCAGGAGCAATGGTGGAGTGGCGGGGGAGGGAGCAGCAATACTGGTATCCGGAGAGGGGTCCGTAGGTTCCTGCTCCATGATTCCCACGCCACTACCTCGAGGCCTCTGTTCAACCCGCCCAGTGATCTGGTGGAGGACAGAACTGTGGGAATCGGAGACACCCCGCAAGCCCCTTTCACCCGAGGAGCCCCGAGCCACCATGGCAGCTGCCCGAGCTTCCATTGCAGCAGTTTGCCGCTCCATGGAAGTTGCAATGAACTGCAGTGGAAGCTGCGACCTCAGTCACCAGACGCTGCATGATGTCGGGCTCCGCAGGTCGCTGGCTGGAAGTCACCAGCCTCTCCACGCTGGAGAGGATGGGTTCCAGGCTCTGGGTCCAGCCACGGACCAAGGTGGAGGCGGGCTCCACCATCCCTCTCGCCACGACCAGTAGGCTGGCAGGCAGGCTCTCCATTGCAACAAGCATTTGGTTTGTCGCATCCATCAGCCTTCTTCTGAAGCTTGGCCCCGCGAGGCCCTCATCCGAATCCTCTCCAGCAGAACTAGTGCGAGACCTCATCCCCCCGGAAAGGTGGCACTTGTGTTCCTTCCACCCAGCGTGGCTGCTGCCCGCGATTGCCCGGTGCATCCCTCGGTGAGAATCCCTCTTCTAAGCTGGCCTCTATGTTGCACGTGGTCTGGCCTCTGAGCTGATGCCTACAACAGTGGTAGCCAGTGACGCAGTGCATTCGTCCTTGCTCCCCTCCTCTTCCTCCAGGGAGTGAGGTGGCTGTTCCTCTTGCTGAACCTGCTCCACGGGGAGAGGTGCGTCTTGCTCCTGGGAATCTACAATGTAAAGCGGGAAAGGATTAGGGTGCAGCGATAGCGAGGACATCTTTTGGGTGATTAGGGACAAGGAATAGGCCAGCATCTGCAAGGAAGCCGCAGTGGCCACATACCTCTCTGCGAGATGTCCTCCGCTCTGCCTCCGGCCCCAGTGACTGCCACGCCCCTCCCGATCACGGCCAGCACTGCCTCCTCAAGGGGAGTGATGTCATGGAGTGGTGATTCCCCTCCCCCGGTCCGGTCCTGCTGCTGCTTGCCATGTGCTAGTCTTACCTGGAAGAGACTTCCAAACAGGCGTTTCTTATTAGCACAGCACCCATTTAGCCATGTTCGCGCCCGGGTGACCCTGGAGATGGAGCACGCGGTGTCCGCCGGCACGCTTGAGGCCTTCTGCGACCGGTGGGCGCCGCGGGGACTGGAGTGCACCTTTCAATTTAATTTGTCATGGTTCTTTTAAAGTTTTATTAGTTACAGTTTATTTGTTTTAAGTGCACCAATCAAAAGAACACCCATTTAGCGCCTGTTTTCCCATTTGGCCAAAATAACCCTCACCCCCATCTTGGCCACCTCTTTACCTCATTAGCGCCTAAAGTATTCGGCAAAAATAGCGCCCGCTGGAGTATTGTGTTCAGTTCTGGGCATCACACCTTCGGAAGGATCGAGTGATCTTGGAGGGAGCGCAGTGTAGCTGTCCCTGAGTGATTCATGAACTCCAAGGGTTACATTACGAGGAGAGATTACACAAACTTGGATTGTATTCCTTGGAATTTAGAAGATTAACGGGTATTATTGATCGAAGTTTTCAAGCTATCAAAGCGAACTGATAGGGTAGATAAAGAGAAACTATTTCCGCTGGTTCGGGAGTCCAAGACGAGGGGTTATAGCCTAAAAATCAAAGCCAAGCCTTTCAAGAAGGAAGTTAGGAAACATTTCTACACGCAAAGGTTGAAGACGTTAAGAACTCCCTTCCACAAACGGCAGTTGTTGCTGGGTTATTTGTTCATTTTAAACTGACATTGATAGATTTTTGTTAACCACAGCTATTAAGGGATATGGGGTAAAGGCAGGTCTCCAGCTTTAGGTCACAGATCAGCCATGATCTCATTGAACGGAGGAATAGGCTCCTGGGGATAAATGGCCTGCTCCGGCTCCCATGTCCCCTCCATCATAACGTCAGGAATGGGCCTGTTCGCTAATGGTTATAGTATTCAGCTCCATTCGCAACTCCTCAGATAGTGAAGCAGTCCATATCCGCATTGAGCAAGACCTGGACAACACCCAGGCTTGAGATAAGTGGCAAGTAGCATACGCCCCAAAGAGATCTATAAAATTACGAAAGATTTTGATGGAGTGGGAACAGAGAGACTGTTCCACTTGTGGGGAAGAGCATAACTAGAGGCCATCAATATAGGATAGTCACCAAGAAATCAAATAGGGAATTCAGGAGAAACTTATTTACCCAGACAGTGGTGAGAATGTGGAACTCGCTACCACAGGGAGTGGTTAGTATAGATGCATTTAAGGGGAAGCTGGACAAATATATGGGGGAGAAGGGAATAGAGGGTTATGCTGATAGAGTTAGATGATCAAATACGGGAGGAGGCTCGAGTGGAGCATACGCAATGAAATGGACTGCTTGGGTCGAAAGGCCTGTCCTGTGCCTTATAATTGTGAAAATTGATAGACAGGATGTACTGGAGAGGCTGGGTATGCTTAGAGTGGATAAGTCGCCTGGTCCAGATGGCTTGCATCCCAGATTGCTGAGGGAATTGGGGGAGGAGATAGCGTAAGGGCTTGCTATAATTTTCCAATCTTCCCTGGATGTGGGGGAGGGGCCTGAGGATTGGAAAGTGGCAATTATGACACGATTGTTCAAGAAAGGGTGTACTCTTTTGATGCACACTTAAAACAAATAAACTGTAACTAATAATCCATTAAATGAAACTTAACACATTAAATTAAAATTGCGTTGGCCGGGGTGATGATGCTCTCCAGTTCCCGGAATAAAGGGTGTACGGACAATCCTAGTAACTACAGGCCAAATAGTTTAACATCAGTGGTGGGTAAAGATTTAGAAACAATAATCAAGGAAAAAATTTACGGACATGTTGGACAGGTTTAAGCTAATTAAGGAGAGCCAACACGGATTTGTAAAAGGAAGATCGTGTTTGACTAATCTAATTGAATGTGTTGATGAAGTTACAGGGAGGATTGATGAAGGGAATGCAATGGATGTTGTCTACATGGATTTTCTGAAGGCGTTTGACAAAGTACCACATAGAAGGCTGGTTAACAAAATGGAGGCTCATGGAATAGGTGGGTCAGTGGATGTTCTCTCTCCCACATGGCAGCTGTCTTTCATCCTACCAGCGCATTTCACACTTCTGAGCCATCTTTTGTTTCTTAACCCTTCCTATTACCATCTCGTCTCGCCTTGTGTATCTCTTAATGTCTCTCCGTCTCACACACCTTCCCTTTTGTTCGTTTATTCCCTCCCCCAGCCTCCAAACTTACTTTTTCATCTGTTTCATTTCCTGCTTTTTTCCAGTTCTGACGAAGGGTCTTCGACCTGAAACGTTAACTCTGTTTCTCTCTCCACGAATGTTGCCTGGCCTGCTGAGTTTTTCCAGCGCTTTCTGTTGTTATTTCAGTTTTCCAGCATCCGCAGTATTTTGCTATTGTATCAGAGCTTGGATAAGGAATTGGCTTAAGGACAGAAAACAGCGAGTTGTGGTAAATGGCTGTTTTTCAGACTGGAGGATGGTAGACAGTGGTGTTCCCCAATGGTCAGTTACTGGGCCACTGCTTTTTTTGATATATATATATATGTAAATGACATGGATATTGGAATACAGAGCAGAATTTCTAAATTTGCCAATGACACCAAACTTGGTGGTGTGGCAAACAGTGATGATGATACCAATCGACTGCAACAGGACATAGAAAGGCTAGCAGAATGGGCAGACAAGTGGCAGATGGAATTTAATAGAGAAAAGTGTGAGGTGATGCGTCTTGGCAGAAGGAACAGGGAGAGGCAATATACACTTAATGGCACAGTTTTAAAGAGTGTGCAGGGACAGAGGGACCTGGGAGTTAATGTGCATAGGTCCCTGAAGGTGGCGGGACATATTGAGAGAGTGGTTAACAAAGCATATGGGATCTTGGGTTTCATAAATAGATGTATTGAGTACAAAAGCAGAGAAGTTATGCTGAATCTTTATAAAGCGCTGGTTAGGCCACAACTGGAGTATTGTGTCCAGTTCTGGTCACCACACTTTAGGAAGGATGTGAAGGCACTTGAGAGGGTGCAGAGGAGATTTACCAGAATGATTCCGGGGATGGGGGATGTTAGCTACAAGGACAGGTTGGAAAAGCTGGATTTGTTTTCATTAGAGCAAAGGAGGTTGAGGGGTGATTTGATAAAGGGGTACACGATTATGACGGGTTTGGATAGGCTAGATGGGGAAAGGCCATTCCCACTAGTTGATGGTACAAGGACTAGGGGACACAGATTTAAGGATTTGGGCAAGAGATTCAGGGAGGATGTGAGGAAAAACTTTTTTACGCAGCAAGTGGTGAGGACCTGGAACTCGCTGCCGACGGAAGTGGTGGAAGCAGAGACACTCAATGTTTTCAAGGGGAGACTGGATAGGCATATGAGGGAAATAATCTTGCAGGGCTGCAGGGATAGAGCGGGAGAATGGGACTGATGGGATTGCGCTGCACTGAGCTGGCACGGAGTCGATGGGACAAATGGCCTCCTTCTGTGCTGTATGACTCTATGGCTCTCTGATATTTTTCCTTAAAACAGACACGGAGCCACTGCCCCTTTAAACAAACAGGCGCTCTCCCTTGAAACAGACACGGAGGCACTGCCCCTTTAAACAGACACGGAGACACTGCCCCTTTAAACAGACACGGAGACACAGACACGGAGACACTGTCCCTTTAAACATACACGGAGACACTGCCCCTTTAAACAGACACGGAGACACTGCCCCTTTAAACAGATGCGGAGATGCCGGTGTTGGACTGGGGTGGACAAAAGTGAGAAGTCGCACAACACCAGGTTATAGCCTCAGCAGCCAGGAGAAGGGGAAGGAGAGTGAGCAGCAGAAGCAGAGTGGGGGTCTATGTGACCAGGAAGAGGAGAAGGAGACCAGACAGCAGACCACCACCAACAACCAACAACCACAACTGAGGTGCCTGGAGAGAGAGGACAGGAGAGGAGAAAGAAAGCCAAGGCCAAGGCCATCAACACCAGAGGAGAGGCCTTTCCATCACTGCCTCCTCAATTGGCCTCCATTTTAGGAGAGGGAGAGAGGGGAGAAAACATCACCAACAACCATCAACTGTTTGGAAGGAGGAACAAAGAAAGAAAGAACAGCTACAGGTGGGTGTTATTTCTGGGGCACTCTCCCAGAGACTTTGTTTTGTAGGTGGGGGGAGGAAAGAAGAAAAGAAGAAGGCCGGAACATCCAAGGGGTGTGAATCTTTTATTCAAACCAATAATACAAATTACATAGTAAAACCATTACATTCATCCATCAAAATACAGTACAAATACCCCCAAACAATACCACTCTTTTTTTTTATATTAAAATAATACATCTCACTTAACTCCACATAAAACAACCCATTTCAACACCACAGTGTACAAACACATAGCACCATTACAATCCAACTAAATGCCACATATAACATCCACTCCAATAACCCAAGAAACCTGTTCCGCGCCAGTCCCACTGGCACTGCCCACCCGACCATCCACTCAATTGTTCTCTGTGCTGGGCCTCCCGCCCAGGCCACTCTCCTCCGGGTCTTCCACCTTGGGCCTTCTGCACCGGACCCTCCGCACCGGCATTCCCCGCGAGCAGCCGGGGTGAATCAACCGCATCTCCCGACTCCACCTCTGCCGACCAGCCGCCCCGCCCTGGGCCCCCCGCCTGGGGTTCTCCGTGCTGGGCCTCCCGCCCAGGCCACTCTCCTCTGGGTCTTCCACCTTGGGCATCCTGCGAAGCGGACAACTTGGAGTGCATTAAATTAAAATAACATTTCCCGGGGAAACGATGCACTCCAGTCCCTGAGGCGCCCACCGGTCTCGGAAGGCTTCAAGTGTGCCGGCGGACACCGCATGCTCCATCTCCAGGGCCACCCGGGCGCGAACATAGCCGCGGAAGAGAGGCAGGCAATAGGGCCGAACGACCCCCTCGACCGCCCGCTGCCTGGACCTGTTAATGGCCACTTTGGCCAGGCCCAGGAGCAGTTCTACGAGGAGGTCCTCCGACCTGCTCTCTCCCCTCCGCACCGGGTGACCGTAGATCAGGAGCGTGGGACTGAAGTGCAACCAAAAAGCGAGGAGCAGCCCCTTCAAATATTCAAAGAGGGGCTGCAACCTCTCACATTCCACATAAACGTGGAACACGGACTCCTCGAGGCAGCAAAAAAGACAGGCGGCCTGGGAGTCCGTGAACCTACTTAAAAACCGATTGCACGGGACTGCTCCGTGCAACACCCTCCAAGCCATGTCCCCAATAGAAAAGGGGAGTACTCCCGCATAGAGAGCCCTCCATTGGGGACCTTCGTCTCCGCCGGACGGCAAGATGGCACGCCAAGGCGTGTCCGGACGGCAGGCGAAGATGACAAAGTGGAAAGTGTGCAGGAGCAGCCCGTACAGGAAACCCCTCCGTGCAGAACTGAAGGGCACGGAGGGCATTTCCCCAAGACGGCTCAAGTTGTGAGGCGCCGGTTCCCGAGAGGAGGTCAGTTCGGACGGGATCGCCCCACGTGCTTGAGCCTCCTCGATACACCTAGTGGAGTCCGGGCCCAGTGCCACTTTCAGGAACTCGATGGCTTTGGCCGCGCGCCAGACGTCTACCCAGGAGAGGCGCCGCGCCAACTCCTCCGGCGCCATCCAGCCCGCTCCTCCGCCATCGAGCAGGTCCCTGACTCTGGTCACCTTGCCTGGCACAGCCCTGCCCTCCGCCAGCCAGCCGATCCGTCGGACGTGGAGGTGCGGATTCCTGAACAGCGGCTCCCGAAGGAGAGCCACCACTCCTGACGGGGGAGAACTCCGCCTGGAGGCGACCTGGTTCCAGACCCATAGCAGTTCCTGGTAAAAGACAGGCAGCTCCCACAGGTAGGCTCGCGTGCGGCCCAATTCCACAAACAGGAGCTGCGTGTCGTAGTTGAGGCCGTGCATCTGGCGGAAGAAATACGTCGCCAGCGCACACCATCTGGGAGGATTCTCGATGTAAAGGTACCTCTGCAGCGTCTGAAGACGGAAAGTCGCCGCCTGGGTGCGAAGGCACACCAGCGCCTGACCGCCCTCCCTAAGCGGGAGACACAGAACCGCGGCAGAGACCCAGTGCTTCCTTTTGTCCCAGAAGAAGTCGATGAGCATCTTCTGTATCTTGGCGACAATCGCAGGGGGAGGGATCAAAGTGACCAACCGCTACCACAACATGGCGGCCACCAGCTGGTTTATGACCAGCGCTCGACCCCTGTAGGACAACACTCGGAGCAACCCCGTCCAGCGTCCTAGGCGAGCGGTGACCTTGGCCTCCAGCTCTTGCCAGTTCGCCGGCCAGGTGTCCTCGGCAGGGCCGAGGTAGACTCCCAAGTAGAGGAGGTGTGTTGTGCTCCAGGCGAAGGGCCTGAACTCCTCCGGCAGGGAGTCCACCCGCCACTGGCCCACCAGGAGTCCAGAAAATTTCTCCCAGTTGATCCTGGCGGAGGATGCGTCCGAGTAAATCTGCTGGCATTCTCGCATCCTCCGCAGGTCGACGGGATCCGTGACCATGAGGAGCACGTCATCGGCGTAAGCCGAGAGGACGACCTCCACGCCCGGCCCTTGCAGAGCCAGTCCCGTCAACCTCTTCCGCAAGAGGCGCAGGAAAGGCTCCACGCAAACGGCATATAACTGACCGGACATGGGGCATCCCTGACGCACCCCCCTCCCAAAGCGAAGGGGCGCCGTCAAAGACCCGCTAACTTTAATCAGACACTCCGCGGCGGCGTACAGAAGTCGGATCCGGGCGACGAAATGCGTCCCGAACCCGAATGCGCGCAGAGTCCCGAAGAGATACTCGTGATCCACCCTGTCGAACGCCTTCTCCTGATCCAGGGAAAGGAAGGCGACCGACAGACCAGTCCTCTGGGAAAGGTGGACCAGGTCCCGGACCAGATGGATGTTGTCATGGATTGTCCGGCCCGGGACCGTGTAGGACTGGTCGGGGTGGATCATGTGGGCCAGCACGGTGCCGAGGCGGGCAGACATGGCCCTGGCAAAAATTTTATAGTCCGTGCTGAGGAGGGAGACCGGGCGCCAGTTTTTTAAAAGGCGGAGATCACCCCTCTTGGGCAGCAGGACGATAACCGCCCTGCGCCAAGAGAGGGGCATCTCCCCGGTCGCCAGACTTTCCCCCAGGACCCGCGCGTAGTCGCCCCCCAAGACGTCCCAGAACGCCCTGTGGAACTCCACGGTCAGCCCGTCCAGCCCCGGGGACTTTCCCCTCGAGAGCTGGTGCAGGGCGCCGGTCAGCTCCGCCAAACTTAGCGGAGCGTCCAATTCCTCGGCGCCCTCCGGGCCGACCTTCGGCAGGTCCTCCCACAAAACTCTGCGCGCATCCTCGCTGGATGGATCCGGAGAGAACAGAGCCCCGTAATAGGCCCGGGTCCCCGCGCTGATCCCCTCCGGATCCGAGACCAGAGATCCGTCGTCGGCCAGCAGCCCCAAGAGCTGCTTACGGACCCCTCGTCTTTTTTCCAGCGAGTAGAAGAAGGGGGAGCCGCGGTCCAGGTCCCGCAGGAACTGGATCCGCGACCTCACGTACGTGCCTCGGGACCCGACCAGCTGCAGGTCCTTCAACGCGCCCTTCTTCTCTTCGTACACCTTCCGCAGGGCCGGGTCTTCGACGACTTGACCGAGACGGGACTCCAGGTCGAGCACTTCTTTCTCCAATCGCCCGACCCGGGCCTCCCGCCTCTTGGTCGACCCCTTCGCGTACTCCTGACAGAAGAGACGGACGTGAGCCTTGCCCACGTCCCACCATAGCCTCAAGGAGGGGAAGCCCCCCTGCTTCCTTCTCCAGTCGGCCCAGAACCGGCGAAACGAATCCCGGAACCGCACGTCCTCCAGCAGCAGGTTGTTAAAATGCCAGTACGCAGACCCCCCCGGCGCCTGCAACGGAGCGAGCTCCGCCCACACCAGGTGGTGGTCCGTGCACGGCACCGGCCGCATGGAAGCCGCCGGAACGCAGGAGACGTACGCCCGGGAAATATAAAGGCGGTCGATTCTGGACCTTCCTCCTCCAGACCCCACCCAAGTGAAGGCGCTGGAGTCGGGATGGAGATTTCGCCAGACGTCCACCAAGTCGAAGGACCCGACCAGGTCCCTCAACTTCACCGTCGCCGTCAGGCTTCGCGGAGGGCCCGAACGGTCCCTCGCCTTGGGGGTACAATTAAAATCCCCCCCGAGGATGATGCACTCGCCGACGTCGACGGTGCCCAGAAGAGCGGACACTTCATCGAAGAAGTGCACTTGCTGCGCACCGGGCTGGGGGGCGTACACGTTCACTAAATGGAGTGGCACGCCCCCCAGACGAACAGTGACCTGGAGCAAGCGGCCCGGCACATGCTCCTTGACCCCCAAGATCTCCGGCTGAAAATGCAGGGCCAGCAAGATAGCCACCCCACCGGAAACGTTGGAGAGGTGACTCATGCTGACCCCTCCTCGCCACTCCAGGAGCCACGTGGCCTCGTCTCCCGGAACGGTGTGAGTTTCCTGCAGGAAGCACACCGCATGCCTCCCTTCCAGAAGGGACGAGAAGTTATTAAATCTACGGCGTGCCTCTCTGCTGCCGTTGATGTTGAGGCTGGCTATGGTTATCTTCATGACAAGAGCATAGTGCAACCTCTACCTTACTCTAACGGGGGGAGGGAGCGCGGCCGCTAGTCGACCGCCACTCCCTTCCAAGCCCAGCGAGGAAATTCTGGATCCGACGCCGCTCGGCCAGGCCCACGCCCCCGTCCGCGCCCATGGTTTTGACTGCGGCGCGGACGGAGCAAACGAGCAGCGCCAGATCCGACCATTTATCGATGGCCAGCCGGATTATATCCTGGCGACCCTGGCCCATGGCCACAAAGTCCCGGAGTTCCACAACGGGGATGAGGGGGGACCCGGAGGAGGGCACGAGGGCATCCGCCGCCTCACTGGCGACGGATTCCATATCATCCTCAGTGTCCTCCGCCGGGTCCCCGTCCTCCTCCGGGGGGTCGCCATCGGCCAGCCCTACCTCTGCCCCGATCCCACCCCCAGGATCGGCAGCAGAGGAGTCCTCCCTGGGCTCCTCCAGAGGCGCCGGGTCAGGAATCGGCGGCGGCTCGGGGCCCCCCTCCGCCCCCGGCACCGGGGTGCACAGGGAAACCGGGGAGCACATTAGTGCCAGTTCCCTCAACAACCCCGGCGCCAGCGTCGCAGACGGAGTCAGGGGGCCTTCCCCTTCACCGCCACCATCCTCCGACCCAGCAGACCAGGTACCCTGGTTATATTGCTCAACCAGGTCGAGCAGTGCCTGGGAGTGGTCCTGACCGTACACGGCGGGCTCTGCCTCATCGGCCTTGCCCGCCCCGGTCCCCAGGATGCCCGACCTGGCGAGAAACAACGGATCAGCGTAACTCCCCACCGCGGGTAGTTCCGCGGCCCCCCCCCCATGAGCAGGGCCTCTCCCCCATCCCCGGGAGGCACAGGCTGGACAGACTCATCTGTCATGCCCTCCCGGGGGATAGGAGACCCCTGCCGGATGTCGGTGATGGTGTCGGTGGGGCGGGGCGCAGCACCCGCGGCGGGCAACGACTCCCCTTGCGAGGGGGGACCCCGTTCCTCGCGGTCCTCCCCCTCATCCAGGATGTCGCGCCTCCTTTTCGAAGAGGAGGGACACGAAGGTTGGGAGACCTCCATGCATACCGAGGCCTCCACCTCCGCTCCCCCCTGTCGATCGGTCTGCTCGGGGGTCCCGGGCCCGGTCACGGCCGCAGGTCTCGATTTTGCCGCCTTGGCGGATGCGGCCGCAGGCCCGGGCACAAGGTCCCTCGCATTCTCGAACTCCGCCGCCACCCGCGCAAGGTGTAGGGGCGTAAGCTCGGGTAAGTCATCATATATGTGAAGGGGACCCGCCTGAAGGTGTTTGCTTTTCCTCCGCGCCTTCCTTCCAGTCGGACGCTCCCCCTCCCCTTCGCCGGAGGCCGCGACGGCGTTGACCTCCGGCGTCGACCGCGCATCGGGTGTCGCAGACGCGCAGACAGAAACAGGGGGAGGAGCGGCGGCGGCGCCAGCCTTGGCCGCCTCAGATGCTTTGGCGGCCTTGGAGGCGGGGCAGTTCTTTCTTATGTGCCCCACCTCCTTACAGGCGTGGCACCGCACACCGTCCGACGTCCAGAAGACGCGGTAGGCGGTCCCCTCGTGTGTTATGCTAAATGCGCCTTCCGTGTCTTCCTCCCGCGCCAGCTGGATAAACAGCTGGCGCCGGAAGGAGAAGACGTGCTGGCCTCCCTGCAGCCGAGCGGGATCGGATTAATCCCCGAACTCACCTCCCCCAGTTGACGTAGGTGGGGGAGGAGGAGCTCAACCGGAACAAAGGGCGGGACATTCGATAGTATGAGTCGCTGCTCGGTGGCCTCGAGCGGATCCACCGGCAGGAAGGTCCCGCCCACGGTGAGCCCCTCGGTGACGGCCAGGGACACCGCCCGCTCCGACCGCAGGAAGAACACAGCCTTACCGTACATTTTAGAGGCCGCAACGATGGCTGAGGGGCCGACTACCCCAGCCATGGCTTTGACGCAAGCCTCTATGGTCATGTTGGGGTGAGTGTAGCTCTTCACCCCCAGCTTTTTTGTCAATAGCCTGAAAGGCGACGGGGCAGCAGAAGCAGCGGGACCAGCTGTGGCCGTGGCTGCCACACCCGCGTACGACCTTGCTTGCCCCGCCGCCGGCGAAGATGTGCTCGCCATACTGAGGTGGCATAAAGGGCTACACCCACCCCAAGTCACAGGCCGGGTGATGTTTAAGTGGCCTTGGGCTTTTTTGTCTTTTCCCCCGAGCAGAGGGGGTTGTTTTGAGAAAAAGAAGGCACACCTCTCCCTTTTATGATTGGAATTGGGAGTGGCCTTCTCCCCTCTGATCAATTGGGTAATAAATAAGGTTTGAGGTGCCTCGTTAGAGAGAGGCAGAGAGAGAGAGAGAGAGGGGGTGGGAAGGAGGAAGGGGGAAGGCCGCACGGGCCTATTCGCCACTCAGGATAGTGGGTGGGTGGGTGCCTCCTGGGGGGGGGGGCACTCTTCGATGATAAATAAAGTCTTTGTTGATGTTCTTCTGGTGGGGGGAGAAGATGTCTTCACCTGGGAAAAAATAAAGCTGGAGATGCCCAGGCTCAGTCCACAACCAGGTCTTAACAATGTTCTAAATTGTGAAGCAATAGGCAAGGGGTGCTTGTTGATGGTGTGTGTGGCCGAGTTGTTAGCAAGAGCCACACACACTCCCCTTGCTATCCCGGTCTTCTTCTCCTTTCCTCCCTCCACCTCAAATACAAAGTCTTTTGGAGAGTGCCCTTTTTAACACCCACCTCTCGATGTTGTTTTCCTTCTCGATGGCTTGCTCTCCCTCCTTCCAAGCAGATGTTGGTCTTGTTCTCCCCTCTCTCCCTCTCTCGTAATGGAGACCAGTTGGGGAGGCAGTGATGGAAAGGCTTCCCTCTGTTGCTGTTGCTGGTATCCTCTCTCTCCTCTCCTCTCCTCTCTCACCTCAGCAGCAGTCGTGGTTGTAGCTGTAGCTGCAGGCGTGGTGGAGGTGGAAAGGTCTCCACTCTGTCCTTCGTGGCTCCTTCTCCTTCTAGGCACAGAGAAAAGAGACCTCTCCTTTCCCCTCCTCTTCTCAGCAAACGGCGCTCGCCCGTTCACGCAGCACCGAGTTGAGCTGAGTCCCTCGCAGCCTCAGCCTCTGCCTCCGTCTGTCCTCGCCTGGGACCGCACTCGGGGTGTGTGTGTGTGTGTGTGGCTTCTGTAAAAGCTAGGCCGCACACACCATATTAAACACCCCCTTCCCATTGCCTGACCTGGGACAGCTGGAGCTGCCTAGGTGAAGTCCCCAATTCAACAAACATCTAATTGGGCATCGTTAAGACCTGGTGCAGGACTGAGCCTGGGCATCTCCAGCTTTCCCAGGTGAAGACATCTTCTCCCCCCACCAGAAGACCACCACCAAAGACTTTTATTTACATCGGAGAGTGCACCCCCTGCCAACACCCACCCACCCACCATCCTGAGTGGCGACCCTGCCCTTGCGGCATCCCTCCTTCCCACCCCCTCTCTCTCCCTCTTTGTCTCTTGTCTCTCTCTGCCTCTCTCTCTAAGAGGCACCTCAATTTACTTTTAATTAAGTACCCATTGAGCAGAGGGGAGAAGGCCCCTCTCCTAATTAATTCATATAAAGGGAGAGGTGTGCCTTCAATTTAAGAGCTCCCTCTGCTCAGGGGAAAAAAAAAATACAAAACTGAGGCCATTAACACCTTCAGGCCTGTGACTTGGGGTGAGTGTAGCCCTTAAAGACCCGTCCATTATGGCGAGCACATCTTCGTCGGTGGCGGGGGCAGCGAGGACGTATGTGAGCGTGGCAGCCGCGGCCACGGCCGCAGCCACGAGTCCTCCTGTTACTCCGTCACCTTTTACCCTCCTTACGAGGAAGAATGGGGTCAAGAGCTACACTCACCCCAACATGACTATAGAGGCGTGTGTTAAAGCCATGGCTGGGGTTGTCGGCCCTTCAGCCATCGTCGCCACCTCTAAAATGTACGGCAAGGCTGTGTTCTTCCTGGGGTCAGAGCGGGCGGTGTCCCTGGCCATCGAGAAGGGGCTCACCGTGGGCGGGACCTTCCTGCCGGTGGACCCCCTTGAAGCCACCACGCAAAGGATTGTTGTTTCCAACGTCCCGCCCTTTGTTCCGGGTGAGCTCCTCCTCCCCCACCTACGTCAACTGGGGGAGGTGAGGTCGGGGATCACACCCATCCCGCTCGGCTTCCGGGAAGCCAGCCTTCGGCAAGTCTTCTCCTTCTGGCGCCAGCTTTTCGTCCGGCTGGCCCGGGAGGAGGACGCGGACGGCGCGTTCACGGTGCTCCACGGGGGGACCGCCCACCGCATCTTCTGGACCTCGGACGGCGTGCGGTGCTACGCCTGTAAGGAGGTGGGGCACGTCCGCAAAAACTGCCCCGCCTCCAAGGCCGCCACAACACCTAGCGCGGCCAGGGCTGGCGCCGCCGCCCCCCCTCCCCCTGATACTGTCCGCGCATCGAAGACAACGAATGCGCGGTCGAAATCGGAGGCCAACACCATCACGGCCGCCGGCGGGGGGGAGGGAGAGCGTCCGAGGGGAAGGAAGGCGCTTAGAAAGACTAAACACCTAAGGGCGGATCCCCTCGTGGAGGAAACATCCGATTTGACCGAACTCACGCCCGAGTACATCGCGGAGTTGACCGGGACACGTGAGACTGGGGGGGTCCTCGTGCCCGGGCCCGCGACCGTGACCGCAACTGCCAAGGCAGCTAAATCAAGACCTGCGGCCGGGCTCGAGCCCGAAGGGGCCCAAGAAACCTGGTCATCGGAAGGGGGCAGAGAGGGAGGCCCCAGCAGACATGGAGGCCTCCCCCTCTCCGGGCCCCAATATGTTAAAAAGGAAGCTCGACCCCCAGGAGGAGGACTGCGAGGAGGAAGGTCCCTCCGCAGAAGGGGAGTCGTCGCCCGCCGCGGGTACTGCGCCCCACCCCACCACCGTCATCGTCGCGTGCGAGCGGCAGGGGTCGCCTGTCCCTCGGGAGGGTGAGACAGCCGAGTCTGTCCGACCTGTGCCTCCCGGGGATGGGGAAGAGACCCTGCCCGTGGCGGGGGGGCGCGGAACAACCCGCGCATATTAATAAAAATCCTGAACCGTTGCTCCTCGCCGGGTCGGGCGTCCTGGGGACTGGGGCAGGCGAGGCCAAAGAGGCTGAAGCCGAGCCCGCCTTTTACAACCCAGATATCTCCCAGGGACTGCTCGACCTGGTGGAGGAGTATAACAATCCCCAGCCCGCTGGGTCGGAGGTTGGTGGCGGGGAGACAGAAAGCCCCCTGACTCCGTCTCTGATGTTGGCGCCGGACGTACTGGAGGACTTTGAAATTATTTTCTCCCCGGTTTCTCCGGTCGCTCCGGCGCCCGAGGCGGGGGGAGGGCCCCGAACCGCCGCCGCCTCCCGGCCCGGTGCCCCTGAAGGAGCCCAGGGTGGACTCCTCTGCCACCGATCCTGGGGGTGGGATCGTGACGGAGGCGGGGCCGGCCGGTGCGGCCGAGCCGTTCGCTGCACCCCGTGCGACGGACGGGTTGGCCGCCGGTGGCGACCTCCCAGAGGAGGACGGGGACTCGGTGTTGGGCACCGAGGACGATTTGGAGTCCATCGGCAGCGAGGCGATGGACGCCCTCGTGCCCTTCACCGACTCTCCCCTCATCCCCGTAGGGGAACTCCGGGATTTTATGGCCACGAACCAGGGTCGTCACAAGAAGATCCGGCTGGCCCTCGACAAGTGGTCGGAGCTGGCGCTGCTCGTCGTGTCCGTCCGCGCCGCCATTAAAATCATGGGCGCGGACAAGGACGTTGGCCGGCTCGAGCTGCGTCGGCTCAAGAGTTTCCACACTGGGCTGCTGAGGGAGTGGCGGTCATCAATGACCGCGCTCCCTCCCCTCCGTTAGGTAGAGGTTGCACTATGCTTCTGAGATGAAGATAACCATAGCCAGCCTCAACATCAACGGCAGCAGGGAGGCGCGCCGTAGATTCAATAACTTCTCGGTCCTTCGGGACGGGAAATATGCGGTGTGCTTCCTGCAAGAAACCCACACCGTTCTGGGAGACGAGGCCACGTGGCTCCTGGAGTGGCAAGGAGGGGTCAGCATGAGTCACCTCTCCAACAATTCCTGCGGGGTGGCTGTCTTGCTGGCCCCGCATTTTCAGCCGGAGATCTTGAGGGTCAAGGAGCACATGCTGGGCCGCTTGCTCCAGGTCACTGTTCGCCTGGGAGGCGTGCCGCTCCATTTAGTGAACGTGTATGCCCCCCGGACCGATGCGCAGCAAGTGCGCTTCTTCGGAGAAGTGTCCGCTCTTCTGGGCTCCATCGACGTGGGCGAGTGCGTCATCCTCGGGGGGGATTTCAATTGTACCCTCGAGGCGCGGGACCGGTCGGGTCCCCCGCGAAGCCCGGCGGCGATGGAGAAGTTGCGGGACCTGGTCGGGTCCTTCGACTTGGTGGACGTCTGGCGAAATCTCCATCCCGACTCCAGCGCCTTCACGAGCGTGAGGTCTGGAGGAGGAAGGTCCAGAATCGACCGCCTTTACATTTCCCGTGCGTACGTCTCCTGCGTTCCGGCGGCTTCCATGCGGCCGGTGCCGTGCACGGACCACCAACTGGTGTGGGCGGAGCTCGCTCCACTGCGCGCGCGGGGGGGGTCCGTGTACTGGCATTTTAATAACCTGCTGCTGGAGGACGCGCGGTTCCGGGATTCATTTCGCCGGTTCTGGGACGACCGGAGAAGGAAGCGGGGAGGCTTCCCCTCCTTGAGGCTATGGTGGGACGTGGGCAAGGCTCACGGCCGCGTCTTCTGTCAGGAGTACGCGAAGGGGTCGACCAAGAGGCGGGAGGCCCGGGTCGGGCGATTGGAGAAAGAAGTGCTCGACCTGGAGTCCCGTCTCGGTCAAGTCGTCGAGGAGCCGGCCCTGCGGAAGGTGTACGAAGAGAAGAATGGCGCGCTGAAGGACCTGCAGCTGGTCGGGTCCCGAGGCACGTACGTGAGGTCGCGGATCCAGTTCCTGCGGGACCTGGACCGCGGCTCCCCCTTCTTCTACTCGCTGGAAAAAAGACAGGGGGTCTGTAAGCAGCTCTTGGGGCTGCTGGCCGACGACGGATCTCTGGTCTCGGATCCGGAGGGCATCAGCGCGGAGGCCCGGGCCTATTACGGGGCTCTGTTCTCTTCGGATCCGTCCAGCGAGGATGCGCGCAGAGTTTTGTGGGAGGACCTGCCGAAGGTCGGCCCGGAGGGCGCCGAGAATTTAGAAGCTCCGCTAAGCCTGGCGGAGCTGACCGGCGCCCTGCGCCAGCTCTCGAGGGGCAAGTCCCCGGGGCTGGACGGGCTGACCGTGGAGTTCCACAGGGCGTTCTGGGATGTCTTGGGGGACGACTACGCGTGGGTCCTGGGGGAAAGTCTGGCGACCGGGGAGATGCCCCTCTCTTGGCGCAGGGCGGTCATCGTCCTGCTGCCCAAGAAGGGCGATCTCCGCCTACTTAAGAACTGGCGCCCGGTCTCCCTCCTCAGCACGGACTACAAAATTTTCGCCAGGGCTATGTCTGCTCGCCTTGGCACCGTGCTGGCCCGCATGATCCACCCCGACCAGTGCTACACGGTCCCGGGCTGGACAATCCACGACAACATCCATCTGGTCCGGGACCTGGTCCACCATTCCCAGAGGGCTGGTCTGTCGGTCGCCTTCCTTTCCCTAGATCAGGAGAAGGCGTTCGACAGGGTGGATCACGAGTATCTTTTCGGGACTCTGCGCGCATTCGGGTTCGGGACGCATTTCGTCGCCCGGATTCGACTTCTGTACGCCGCCGCGGAGTGTCTGATTAAAGTTAACGGGTCTTTGACGGCGCCCCTTCGCTTCGGGAGGGGGGTGCGTCAGGGATGCCCCATGTCCGGTCAGTTATACGCCGTTTGCGTGGAGCCTTTCCTGCGCCTCTTGCGGAAGAGGTTGATGGGACTGGCTCTGCAAGGGCCGGGCGTGGAGGTGGGTCTCTCGGCTTACGCCGATGATGTGCTCCTCGCGGTCACGGATCCCGTCGACTTGCGGAGGATGCGAGAATGCCAGCAGATTTACTCGGACGCATCCTCCGCCAAGATCAACTGGGAGAAATGTTCTGGACTCCTGGTGGGCCCATGGCAGGTGTACTCCCTGCCGGAGGAGTTCGGGCCTTTCGCCTGGAGCACCACGCACCTCCTCTACCTGGGAGTCTACCTCAGCTCGGCCGAGGACGCCTGGCCGGCGAACTGGCAAGAGCTGGAGGCCAAAGTCACCGCTCGCCTAGGGCGCTGGACAGGACTGCTCCGAGTGTTGTCCTACAGGGGTCGAGCGCTGGTCATAAACCAGCTGGTGGCCGCCATGTTGTGGTACCGGTTGGTCACTTTGATCCCTCCCCCTGCGTTTGTCGCCAAGATGCAGAAGAAGCTCGTCGACTTCTTCTGGGACAAAAGGAAGCACTGGGTCTCTGCCGCGGTTTTGAGTCTCCCGCTTAGGGAGGGCGGTCAGGCGCTGGTGTGCCTTCGCACCCAGGTGGCGACTTTCCGTCTTCAGACGCTGCAGAGATACCTGTACGTGGAGAATCCTCCTAGGTGGCGTGCGCTGGCGACGTATTTCTTCCGCCAGCTGCACGGCCTCAATTACGACACGCAGCTCCTGTTTGTGAGAGTGGGTGGCACGCGTGCCAGCCTGCGGGAGCTGCCTGTCTTCTACCAGGAACTGCTATGGGTTTGGAACAGCGTCGCCTCCGAGCGCAGTTCTCCCCCGTCAGGAGCGGCCGCCGTCCTTCGGGAGCCGCTGTTCAGGAATCCGCATCTCCACGACCGCGGGTTCGGCTGGCTGGCGGAGGGCAGGGCTGTGCCCGGTAAGGTGACCAGAGTCGGGGACCTGCTCGATGGCGGAGGAGCGGGCTGGATGGCGCCGGAGGAGTTGGCGAGGCGCATGTCCTGGGTCAACGTCCGGCTCGCGGTCAAAGCCATCGAGTCGCTAAAAGTGGCACTGGGCCCCGTCTCCACGAGGTGTGTCGAGGAGGCTCAAGCACGTGGGGCGATCCCGTCCGAACTGACCCCCGTTCGGACGGAATTCCTTATCGGCGCCCGGCCCCGAATCCTCCCTCGGGAACCGCCGCCTCACCACTTGAGCCTTCTCGGAGAAATGCCCTCCGTGCCCTTTCAATCCGCACGGAGGCGTTTCCTGTACGGGCTGCTCCTGCACACTCTCCACTTTGCCATCTTCGTCTGCCGTCCGGACACGCCTTGGCATACCATCCTGCCGTCCGGCGGAGGCGAAGGTCCCCATTGGAAGGCTCTCTACGCGGGAGTCTTCCCTTGTTCTATTGGGGACTTGGCCTGGAGGGTGTTGCACGGAGCAGTCCCGTGCAATAGGATTTTAAATAGGTTTACGGACTCCCAGGCTGCTTGCCATTTCTGCGGCCTGGAGGAGTCCGTCTATCACATTTATATCGAGTGTGAGAGGTTGCAGCCCCTCTTTCATTATTTGAAGGGGCTGCTCCTCAATTTCTGGTTGCACTTCAGCCCCACGCTCCTGATCTACGGTCACCCGGTGCGGAGGGGAGCGGGTAGGTCGGAGGACCTCCTCGTAGGACTGCTCCTGGGCCTGGCCAAGAAAGCCATTAATTGGTCCAGGCAGCGGTCGGTCGAGGGGGTCGTTCGGCCCGATTGCCTGCCTCTCTTCCGCGGCCATGTTCGCGCCCGGGTGGCCCTGGAGATGGAGCATGCGGTGTCCGCCGGCATGCTTGAGTTTTTCCGCGACCGGTGGGCGCCGCGGGGACTGGAGTGCATCGTCACCCCGGACTTCCAAATTTTAATTTGATTTATTAAGTTTCATTTAAAGTTTTAATTGATTTACAGTTAATTTGGGTTCTGTCCAACCAAAAAGAGGAACACCAGGTTATAGCCTCAGCAGCCAGGAGAAGGAGAGTGAGGAGCAGCAGCAGCAGCAGCAGCAGAAGCAGAGTGTTGGTCTCTGTGACCAGGAAGAGGAGAAGGAGACCAGACAGCAGACCACCACCAACAACCACTACAACTGAGGTGCCTGGAGAGAGAGGACAGGAGAGGAGAAAGAAAAGCCAAGGCCATCAACACCAGAGGAGAGGCCTTTCCATCACTGCCTCCTCAATTGGCCTCCATTTTAGGAGAGGGAGAGAGGGGAGAAAACATACCAACAACCATCAACTGTTTGGAAGGAGGGAGGAAGGAAAGAACAGCTACAGGTGGGTGTTATTTCTGGGGCACTCTCCCAGAGACTTTGTTTTGTAGGTGGGGGGAGGAAAGAAGAAAAGAAGAAGGCCGGAACATCCAAGGGGTGTGTGTGTGTGTGTCTGTGGCTTCTGTAAAAGCTAGGCCGCACACACCACTAATAAACACCCCTTCCCATTGCCTGACCTGGGACAGCTGGAGCTGCCTAGGTGAAGTCCCCAATTCAACAACATCTAATTGGGCATCGTTAAGACCTGGTGCAGGACTGAGCCTGGGCATCTCCAGCTTTCCCAGGTGAAGACATCTTCTCCCCCCACCAGAAGACCACCACCAGAGACTTTTATTTACATCGGAGAGTGCACCCCCTGCCAACACCCACCCACCCACCATCCTGAGTGGCGACCCTGCCCTTGCGGCTTCCCTCCTTCCCACCCCCTCTCTCTCTTTGTCTCTTGTCTCTCTCTGCCTCTCTCTCTAAGAGGCACCTCAATTTACTTTTAATTAAGTACCCATTGAGCAGAGGGGAGAAGGCCCCTCTCCTAATTAATTCATATAAAGGGAGAGGTGTGCCTTCAATTTAAGAGCTCCCTCTGCTCAGGGGGAAAAAAAATACAAAACCGAGGCCATTAACACCTTCAGGCCTGTGACTTGGGGTGAGTGTAGCCCTTAAAGACCCGTCCATTATGGCGAGCACATCTTCGTCGGTGGCGGGGGCAGCGAGGACGTATGCGAGCGTGGCAGCCGCGGCCACGGCCGCAGCCACGAGTCCTCCTGTTACCCCGTCACCTTTTACCCTCCTTACGAGGAAGAATGGGGTCAAGAGCTACACTCACCCCAATATGACAATAGAGGCGTGCGTGAAAGCCATGGCTGGGGTTGTCGGCCCTTCAGCCATCGTCGCCGCCTCTAAAATGTACGGCAAGGCTGTGTTCTTCCTGGGGTCGGAGCGGGCGGTGTCCCTGGCAATCGAGAAGGGGCTCACCGTGGGCGGGACCTTCCTGCCGGTGGACCCCCTTGAGGCCACCGTGCAAAGGATTGTTGTTTCCAATGTCCCGCCCTTTGTTCCGGGTGAGCTCCTCCTCCCCCACCGACGTCAACTGGGGGAGGTGAGGTCGGGGATCACACCCATCCCGCTCGGCTTCCGGGAAGCCAGCCTTCGGCACGTCTTCTCCTTCCGGCGCCAGCTTTTCATCCGGCTGGCGCGGGAGGAGGACGCAGACGGTGCGTTCACGGTGCTCCACGGGGGGACCGCCCACCGCGTCTTCTGGACCTCGGACGGCGTGCGGTGCTACGCCTGTAAGGAGGTGGGGCACGTCCGGACAAACTGCCCCGCCTCCAAGGCCGCCATGACACCTAGCGCGCCAGGGCTGGCGCCGCCGCCCCCCCTCCCCCTGATACTGTCCGCGCGTCGAGGACGACGGATGCGCGGTCGAAATCGGAGGCCAACACCATCACAGCCTGTGGCGGGGGAGGAGGGAGAGCGTCCGAGGGGAAGGAAGGAGCTTAGAAAGACTAAACACCTAAGGGCGGATCCCCTCGTGGAGGAAACCACCGATTTGCCCGAACTCACGCCCGAGTACATCACGGAGTTGACCGGGACGCGTGGGACTGGGGGGGTCCTCATGCCCGGGCCCGTGACCGTGACCGCAACTGCCAAGGCAGCTAAATCAAGACCTGCGGCCGGGCTCGGGCCCCAGGGGCCCAAGAAACCCAGTCATCGGAAGGGGGCAGAGAGGGAGGCCCCAGCAGACATGGAGGCCTCCCCCTCTCCGGGCCCCAACATGTTAAAAACAAAGCTCCACCCCCAGGAGGAGGACTGCGAGGAGGAAGGTCCCTCCGCAGAAGGGGAGTCGTCGCCCGCCGCGGGTGCTGCGCCCCACCCCACCACCGTCATCGTCGCGCGCGAGCGGCAGGGGTCGCCTGTCCCTCGGGATGGTGAGACAGCCGAGTCTGTCCGACCTGTGCCTCCCGGGGATGGGGAAGAGACCCTGCCCGTGGGGGGGGGGCTGCGGAACAAACCACGGATATTAATAAAAATCCAGAACCGTTGCTCCTCGCCGGGTCGGGCGTCCTGGGGACTGGGGCGGGCGAGGCCAAAGAGGCTGAAGCCGAGCCCGCCTTTTACAACTCAGATATCTCCCAGGGACTGCTCGACCTGGTGGAGGAGTACAACAATCCCCAGCCCGCTGGGTCGGAGGTTGGTGGCGGGGAGACAGAAAGCCCCCTGACTCCATCTCTGATGTTGGCGCCGGACGTACTGGAGGACTTTGAAATTATTTTCTCCCCGGTTTCTCCGGTCGCTCCGGCGCCCGAGGCGGGGGGGGGGCCCCGAACCGCCGCCGCCTCCCGGCCCGGCGCCCCTGAAGGAGCCCAGGGTGGACTCCTCTGCCACCGATCCTGGGGGTGGGATCGTGACGGGGGCGGGGCCGGCCGGTGCGGCCGAGCCGTTCGCTGCACCCCGTGCGACGGACGGGTTGGCCGCCGGTGACGACCTCCCAGAGGAGGACGGGGACTCGGTGTTGGGCACCGAGGACGATTTGGAGTCCATCGGCAGCGAGGCGATGGACGCCCTCGTGCCCTCCACCGACTCTCCCCTCATCCCCGTAGGGGAACTCCGGGATTTTATGGCCATGAGCCAGGGTCGTCACAAGAAGATCCGGCTGGCCCTCGACAAGTGGTCGGAGCTGGCGCTGCTCGTCGTGTCCGTCCGCGCCGCCATTAAAATCATGGGCGCGGACAAGGACGTTGGCCGGCTCGAGCTGCATCAGCTCAAGAGTTTCCACACTGGGCTGCTGAGGGAGTGGCGGTCGTCAGTGACCGCGCTCCCTCCCCTCCGTTAGGTAGAGGTTGCACTATGCTTCTGAGATGAAGATAACCATAGCCAGCCTCAACATCAACGGCAGCAGGGAGGCGCGCCGTAGATTCAATAACTTCTCGGTCCTTCGGGACGGGAAATATGCGGTGTGCTTCCTGCAAGAAACCAACACCGTTCCGGGAGACGAGGCCACGTGGCTCCTGGAGTGGCAAGGAGGGGTCAGCATGAGTCACCTCTCCAACAATTCCTGCGGGGTGGCTGTCTTGCTGGCCCCGCATTTTCAGCCGGAGATCTTGAGGGTCAAGGAGCACGTGCCGGGCCGCTTGCTCCAGGTCACTGTTCGCCTGGGAGGCGTGCCGCTCCATTTAGTGAACGTGTACACCCCCCGGACCGGTGCGCAGCAAGTGCGCTTCTTCGGAGAAGTGTCAACTCTTCTGGGCTCCATCGACGTGGGCGAGTGCGTCATCCTCGGGGGGGATTTCAATTGTACCCTCGAGGCACGGGACCGCTCGGGTCCCCCGCGAAGCCCGGCGGCGATGGAGAAGTTGCGGGACCTGGTCGGGTCCTTCGACTTGGTGGACGTCTGGCGAAATCTCCATCCCGACTCCAGCGCCTTCACGAGCGTGAGGTCTGGAGGAGGAAGGTCCAGAATCGACCGCCTTTACATTTCCCGGGCGTACGTCTCCTGCGTTCCGGCGGGTTCCATGCGGCCGGTGCCGTGCACGGACCACCACCTGGTGTGGGCGGAGCTCGCTCCGCTGCGCGCGCGGGGGGGGTCCGCGTACTGGCATTTTAACAACCTGCTGCTGGAGGACGCGCTGTTCCGGGATTCGTTTCGCCGGTTCTGGGCCGACTGGAGAAGGAAGCGGGGAGGCTTCCCCTCCTTGAGGCTATGGTGGGACGTGGGCAAGGCTCACGTCCGCGTCTTCTGTCAGGAGTACGCGAAGGGGTCGACCAAGAGGCGGGAGGCCCGGGTCGGGCGATTGGAGAAAGAAGTGCTCGACCTGGAGTCCCGTCTCGGTCAAGTCGTCGAGGACCCGGCCCTGCGGAAGGTGTACGAAGAGAAAAAGGGCGCGCTGAAGGACCTGCAGCTGGTCGGGTCCCGAGGCGCGTACGTGAGGTCGCGGATCCAGTTCCTGCGGGACCTGGACCGCGGCTCCCCCTTCTTCTACTCGCTGGAAAAAAGACGGGGGGTCCGTAAGCAGCTCTTGGGGCTGCTGGCCAACGACGGATCTCTGGTCTCGGATCCGGAGGGCATCAGCGCGGAGGCCCGGGCCTATTACGGGGCTCTGTTCTCTTCGGATCCGTCCAGCGAGGATGCGCGTAGAGTTTTGTGGGAGGACCTGCCGAAGGTCGGCCCGGAGGGCGCCGAGAATTTAGAAGCTCCGCTATGCCTGGCGGAGCTGAACGGCGCCCTGCGCCAGCTCTCGAGGGGCAAGTCCCCGGGGCTGGACGGGCTGACCGTGGAGTTCCACAGGGCATTCTGGGAGGTCTTGGGGGACGACTATGCGCGGGTCCTGGAGGGAAAGTCTGGCGACCGGTGAGATGCCCCTCTCTTGGCGCAGGGCGGTCATCGTCCTGCTGCCCAAGAAGGGCGATCTCCGCCTACTTAAGAACTGCCGCCCGGTCTCCCTCCTCAGCACGGACTACAAAATTTTCGCCAGGGCTATGTCTGCTCGCCTTGGCACCGTGCTGGCCCACATGATCCACCCCGACCAGTCCTACACGGTCCCGGGCCGGATAATCCACGACAACATCCATCTGGTCCGGGACCTTGTCCACCATTCCCAGAGGGCTGGTCTGTCGGTCGCCTTCCTTTCCCTAGATCAGGAGAAGGCGTTCGACAGGGTGGATCACGAGTATCTTTTCGGGACTCTGCGCGCATTCGGGTTCGGGACGCATTTCGTCGCCCGGATCCGACTTCTGTACGCCGCCGCGGAGTGTCTGATTAAAGTTAACGGGTCTTTGACGGCGCCCCTTCGCTTCGGGAGGGGGGTGCGTCAGGGATGCCCCATGTCCGGTCAGTTATACGCCGTTTGCGTGGAGCCTTTCCTGCGCCTCTTGCGGAAGAGGTTGATGGGACTGGCTCTGCAAGGGCCGGGCGTGCAGGTGGGTCTCTCGGCTTACGCCGATGACGTGCTCCTCGCGGTCACGGATCCCGTCGACTTGCGGAGGATGCGAGAATGCCAGCAGATTTACTCGGACGCATCCTCCGCCAAGATTAACTGTGAGAAATGTTCTGGACTCCTGGTGGGCCCATGGCAGGTGTACTCCCTGCCGGAGGAGTTCGGGCCTTTCGCCTGGAGCACCACGCACCTCCTCTACCTGGGAGTCTACCTCAGCCCGGCCGAGGACGCCTGGCCGGCGAACTGGCAAGAGCTGGAGGCCAAAGTCACCGCTCGCCTAGGGCGCTGGACAGGACTGCTCCGAGTGTTGTCCTACAGGGGTCGAGCGCTGGTCATAAACCAGCTGGTGGCCGCCATGTTGTGGTACCGGTTGGTCACTTTGATCCCTCCCCCTGCGTTTGTCACCAAGATGCAGAAGAAGCTCGTCGACTTCTTCTGGGACAAAAGGAAGCACTGGGTCTCTGCCGCGGTTTTGAGTCTTCCGCTTAGGGAGGGCGGTCAGGCGCTGGTGTGCCTTCGCACCCAGGCGGCGACTTTCCGTCTTCAGACTCTGCAGAGATACCTGTACGTGGAGAATCCTCCTAGGTGGCGTGCGCTGGCGACGTATTTCTTCCGCCAGCTGCACGGCCTCAATTATGACACGCAGCTCCTGTTTGTGAGAGTGGGTGGCACGCGTGCCAGCCTGCGGGAGCTACCTGTCTTCTACCAGGAACTGCTATGGGTTTGGAACAGCGTCGCCTCCGGGCACAGTTCTCCCCCGTCAGGAGCGACGGCCGTCCTTCGGGAGCCGCTGTTCAGGAATCCGCACCTCCACGACCACGGGTTCGGCTAGCTGGTGGAGGGCAGGGCTGTGCCCGGTAAGGTGACCAGAGTCGGGGACCTGCTCGATGGCGGAGGAGCGGGCTGGATGGCGCCGGAGGAGTTGGCGAGGCGCATGTCCTGGGTCAACGTCCGGCTCGCGGTCAAAGCCATCGAGTCGCTAAAAGTGGCACTGGGCCCCGTCTCCACTAGGTGTGTCGAGGAGGCTCAAGCACGTGGGGCGATCCCGTCCGAACTGACCCCCGTTCGGACGGAATTCCTTATCGGCGCCCGGCCCCGAATCCTCCCTCGGGAGCCGCCGCCTCACCACTTGAGCCTTCTCGGAGAAATGCCCTCCGTGCCCTTTCAATCCGCACGGAGGCGTTTCCTGTACGGGCTGCTCCTGCACACTCTCCACTTTGCCATCTTCGTCTGCCGTCCGGACATGCCTTGGCGTACCATCCTGCCGTCCGGCGGAGGCGAAGGTCCCCATTGGAAGGCTCTCTATGCGGGAGTCTTCCCTTGTTCTATTGGGGACTTGGCCTGGAGGGTGTTGCACGGAGCAGTCCCGTGCAATAGGATTTTAAGTAGGTTTACGGACTCCCAGGCTGCTTGCCATTTCTGCGGCCTGGAGGAGTCCGTTTTTCACATTTATATTGAATGTGAGAGGTTGCAGCCCCTCTTTCATTATTTGAAGGGGCTGCTCCTCAATTTCTGGTTGCACTTCAGCCCCACGCTCCTGATCTACGGTCACCCGGTGCGGAGGGGAGCGGGTAGGTCGGAGGACCTCCTCGTAGGACTGCTCCTGGGCCTGGCCAAGAAAGCCATTAATTGGTCCAGGCAGCGGGCGGTCGAGGGGATCGTTCGGCCCGATTGCCTGCCTCTCTTCCGCAGCCATGTTCGCGCCCGGGTGGCCCTGGAGATGGAGCACGCGGTGTCCGCCGGCACGCTTGAGTTTTTCCGCGACCGGTGGGCGCCGCGGGGACTGGAGTGCATCGTCACCCCGGACTTCCAAATTTTAATTTGATTTATTAAGTTTCATTTAAAGTTTTAATTGATTTACAGTTAATTTGGGTTCTGTCCAACCAAAAAGAGGAACACCAGGTTATAGTCCAACAGATTTATGTGCGACTTCTCATTTTTGTCCACCCCAGTCCAACACCGGCATCTCCGCATCTTTAAACAGACACAGAGACACTGCCTCTTTAAACAGACACAGAGACACTGCCTCTTTAAACAGACACAGAGACACTGCCTCTTTAAACAGACACAGAGACACTGCCTCTTTAAACAGACACAGAGACACTGCCTCTTTAAACAGACACAGAGACACTGCCTCTTTAAACAGACACAGAGACACTGCCTCTTTAAACAGACACAGAGACACTGCCTCTTTAAACAGACACAGAGACACTGCCTCTTTAAACAGACACAGAGACACTGCCTCTTTAAACAGACACAGAGACACTGCCTCTTTAAACAGACACAGAGACACTACCTCTTTAAACAGACACAGAGACACTGCCTCTTTAAACAGACACAGAGACACTGCCTCTTTAAACAGACACAGAGACACTGCCTCTTTGAACAGACAGAGAAGTATATCGCCGACGCTTCATTGTCGCTGGGTCAAAATCCTGGAACTCCTTACCTAACAGCACTGTGGGAAGATACTGACTAATGGCTCTATATGCAATTTTGTAATTATTGTAATAAACAATTGCATGTAAAATGAAAAAAAAAGCAGCACTGTGGGAGTACCTTCACCACACAGACTGCAGTGGTTCAAGAAGGCGGCTCACCACCAGCTTCTCAAGGGGTAATTAGGGATGGGCAATAAATGCTTGCCTTGCCAGCGACACCCACATCCCATAAACGACGAAAACAATGTTGCCTTAAAAGGGGCTCCTGTTGCGATGATTGTTGTTAATCTTTTTATTCAAGTACAATAGTACTTATACAACTCATCAATTACATAATAAACCATTACATTCATTGATCACAATAAACAATAAAGCCTTAAGAACAGCTTTCTACACGCCAGTCCCCGCGGCGCCCACTGGTCTCAGAAGGCCTCAAGCCTGCCGGCGGACACCGCGTGCTCCATCTCCAGGGCCACCCGGGCGCGAACATAGCCGCGGAAGAGAGGCAGGCAATCGGGCCGAACGACCCCCTCGACCGCCCGCTGCCTGGACCAGTTAATGGCCACTTTGGCCAGGCCCAGGAACAGTCCTATGAGGAGGTCCTCCGACCTGCCCGCTCCCCTCCGCACCGGGTGATCGAAGCTCAGGAGCGTGGGACTGCGCACAATACTCCAGGTGTGGCCTCACCAAGGCCCTGTACAACTGTAGTATCACCTCCCTACTCCTGTACTCAAATCCTCTTGCTATGAAGGCCATCATTCCGTTTGCTTTCTTGACTGCCTGCTGCACTTGCATTCCCACCTTCAGTGACTGATGTACCATGACGCCCAGGTCTCGTTGCACCTCCCCTTTCCCTAATCTGCCACCATTCAGGTAATAGTCCGCCTCTCTATTTTTACCACCAAAGTGGATAACCTCACATTTATACAAATACCCTTAAACAATACCACACAACTTTTTAGATTTAAAATAATAAATCTCAAAGTAAACTCCACATAAAACAAAACAGTTCAACACCACAGTATACAAATCACATAGCATCATCATAATTCAATTAAATGCTACAAATACTGCTACCCATTTACGCCAGTGCGATGATTGTTGTTTGATGATTCTGGGGCAACCTAGTCTCCCCCTTATTGGTCCATCAAAAAGGCCCAATGACTGAGGATCGGTTTCGATTAGCAGCGCCTTTTCCAGTTAATACCATCCGACCTGACAAGATGCTGTCTCTCAATCAGCACCGACACCCATTGGGCGAGAAAGTTGCTGACGTCACTGGTCACAAGGGCTGGCAAATGAGGATTTGCTTAAAATTAAGATTTGATTGGTCAACGCACGGTTAGAGTCCCGTTTAAAGCAAGAACTGCGGGCCTGAAGAGGCAGCTAAGCACAGAGGTGAGTGGTGCTTGCGGTTCTCGCGAAGTAATTTTTGGGGTTACAGAAGCGAAAGTTTTAGTGAGCGGGAGATTGTTTCTTTCTCCTTGCCCTCAGTTTGTTTTCCTTCTGTCTCTAGTTGGGAACTAAAAAGTTTCGGGTTGAATCTAGAGCAGTTCCTGTGCTGATGCTGTTTGAGCTAGCTGCTGTAATCTCTTATTTAACTATTTATAGGCCGCAAGTTAACCGGCGTGTTTGGTTTTCCAAGTCTGAGGCGGGCTCCTGATCTCGGCTGCTTGTTTCCTTGTGATTTAGGCCAAGCCTTTTTGTAAGCTACTCGCCCGGGAGTGCAGCGCTGCAATAATTTCCAAGCTCGCTTCACTGAGCCTCCTTCACCCGCCTTCCCTCTATTTACTGTCACATTACCGTGTCCTCAAGATATGTTAATGATCACTCCAAACTGAGCTGATTGTCTCCTTCTGATGCAGATTAAATCTGACATTCGGTGTAAAACGAGCAGATATGGAGAGAGGTACCAAAATTAATTTACCTTGTGAGCCTTGGAGATGTGGAGTGCCAAAGGCTGTGGTGAGCCCTATGATTGAACGGGAAGAACTCTGCGATTCCGGTAAGTTGCTTTTCTTTCGTTATACTCACTCGACCTCTGAAATCCAGATGTTTGGGAGATCCATGGTTTAGTGGCTGAGTCTGGAGACGGTTCACTCGGTGTCCTGGCTGTTTAATGTCTCCTGACTATTAGAACGATCTCTTTTCTGATGCTGTTCAGAATCTTGAGAAACACCCTCTCCTGACCTCCCAAAGTGCCTTGCACCCACTGAAGACACTTTTTTAAATGTGGTCACTTAAGTTGTGATGTGAGCGTGGAGATTAATCTCCGTCCAGATCTAATGGATTGCCCCACATCTTCCAACTATTTCTAATCTGAGTTTGTACAGATGAATTAGATGGTAAGTAGAATTTTTACCTTGCCAATGAGGTGGTGGAGGGGCCCTTGCGCTCGGGAGCTGTGACGGTGGCACTAGGCCGCAGGCCTGGGGTAGTCTTTAAGCTCTAATTCATTTTCCTGGACCTTAACGGTTTGTTAAATTTGGAAAGTGCTTTGTAAACTTCTGTTTGAGGCATATCTTAGGAAGGTATTCCACCATTTAATTCCTTCAATCAAACTAGGTCAAAGATAAATAGAAAACAAATTAAACCTGGTCAGTCTGCAACTTCTGACCTCTTGGTCATGAAACGGGCGAAGTTTCAGCTGTTTAAGGCCCACTTTACTGATCAACTTGTGTCGAACTGTGGTTCAGCTGGTAACACCCACACCTGAAGGTTATGGGTTCATGTCCCACTACAGACACTTGAGCATAAAATCTAGGCTGACACTCCAGTGCAGGACTGAGGGAGCACTGCATTGTCTGGAGGATAAGTTGACCGAGGCCCTGTCTGCTCTTGGATGGACGTAAACAATTCTGACACTAGTTCGAAGATCGGAGTTCTCCCTGGTGTCCTGGCCAATATTTATCCCTCAGCATTACTAAAAGCAGATTATCTATCCCCTTATTTAGAATGGGGTTCCCAGACTCTGATTAACACCAAAGGAAATTTACCAATTAGAGTATGTCCATTCTGATTATGCACTCCAGTCCTTCTGGTGCTGGTAACTCCTACTTTTATTGCACCAATTAGGAGAATTGGGTTGCCCTAATCACAGAAACCTACTGGCTCTTTTTTTAAGGCAGAACTAAATAGCCCGATTTCAACAGACAAAAGGGAAATTATTCCAGACTGGACCTAATAGTAAATGTAGCAAAGGGGAAATTTACTGTCAGCTGGTAGCACACTGGCCTGAGTCAGAAGGTTGTGGGTTCAAGTCCCGCTCCAAATTGCTGTGGGAGCTTGCTGTGTGCAGATTGGCTGCTGTTTCCCACACTACAACAGTGACTCCACCTTCACAAGTACGTCTTTGGCTGTAAATCGCTTTGAGACGTCCGGCGGTCGAAGAGGCGCTGTGTCGATGCAAGTCTTTATTTCCCAACAAAATCTGAACTTGGACCAGAACCGATCCTATAGGAAAACAGGAAGAGGCCATTTAGCCCCTCGAGCATATTGTGCCGTTCAATGAGATCATGACTGATCTGTGACCTAACTCCTACCCGCCTTTGCCCCTTATCCCCTAATACCTTTGGTTAACCAATCTTAGACTGAGTTAAATTTAACACGAGCTAGCATCAATTGTTACTTGCGGATGAGAGTTCCCAACTTCTACCGCCCTCTGTGTACCCTTGTGTGGGCATTTAAACCAAATAGCTGTAAATCAAATTAAACTTTAAATGAAACTTAACAACTTAAATTAAAATTTGGTAGCCTGGGGTGACGATGCACTCCAGTCCCCGCGGCGCCCACCGGTCGCGGAAAAACTCAAGCGTGCCGGCGGGCACCGCGTGCTCCATCTCCAGGGCCACCCGGGCGCGAACATGGCCGCGGAAGAGAGGCAGGCAATCGGGCCGAGCGACCCCCCCTCGACCGCCCGCTGCCTGGACCAATTAATGGCTTTTTTAGCCAGGCCCAGGAGCAGTCCCACGAGGAGGTCCTCCGACCTGCCCGCTCCCCTCCGCACCGGGTGACCGTAGATCAGGAGCGTGGGGATGAAGTGCAACCAAAAATTGAGGAGCAGCCCCTTCAAATAATGAAAGAGGGGCTGCAACCTCTCACACTCTGTATATATGTGAAAAACGGACTCCGCCCTCTGTGTAATGTCATCTCTCCGAGAGTAATGTTTCACTTTTTACACCGAACCCGGTACTGCCGGGTTAGACACACTTTCGATGTAAAATTTACTTTTCTAACTTTGCCCCGCCTCTGTCTCGGTGACCTGCCCGTCCGACCCGGCCATCCGCGTGGGCCATTCGAGTGATCTTTCCAAACCAGACACTCGGGACTCTGGGCTCACTACCCCAGACCAAGCTGGGTTCAAATTACTGCCGTGAACAGACCGAGTCCCGGAGAGTGTTCAACTTCTCACTGGGACCTCACCCACTGCCTGCCGCACAGTCTCTGGGCTGGAAGTTCCCGGAGGATTATAACCGGCTGGGTTAGAATGAAATGTCATCCTTTGCTCGAGTTGCTTGGGGGGAATTAACTGTTCTGACTCGGGTTATTGTCTCTCTAACGCAGGGCTGGGATCCCTTTCAAGGCATGTGATGCAAGATGTGTCTATAATCCTAGAATCCTGTTAAAGCGCAGCTTCTGCTTTCGTGACCGACGACCTGCGGTCCCCCGGGAGCGCCCGCTGTTTAAATCTAATATCTGGAGTTAGTAATGGGTCTGTTTGTTGCTTGTATACCGGCTCCTGAAATCAAGCGAATCCGAGCGAGTGGGGGTGCTCGGCTTCCAATGATTTCCAAGGTTTGGGGGCCGAGGATTTACCCCGTTCCTGGATTAACCGCTCACCCTCTGTACACGGAAGGGGTGCGGGCTCCTAGTCCGGGGAGTGTCTCTTGTGGGGTCAGGGGCTAAATCCAGACTCTCAGAACAGGCCCTGGACACTGATTCTGGAGTTTATGTTAATGTGACTTTAGACTGGCTCAGAATACCGGTTTGGCCTCCGTGTCACAGTTTAGGAGCTCTGACCGCCCCACCACCTAAACTCCTGCCTCTCCTGTCTCCGCAGAGGGCGGAGCGTCGAGCGCTGGAATCCTCGCCACGCCTCCGAACTCGGTAAATTCGCTGGCGGCCAGGAGACGGTTCACCGACGGCCGACTGTCCGCTGCTGAGGGTCCGGCCCAGCCTCGGGGGTATGTAACGCCGAGACTCCCTTAACCTCCAGCGGCTGCGTCCTTTAGATTGGCCGTGTCACCATTCAGCCTCACCGTTGGCCGCGAAGACCAGGCTCAATGTGAGGAATTAGTTCGGGTTTCCAGGAATGATCCAAGATTTGAGGGCCCTGCTTGATACTATCCGGCTTGCCTGTTCTTCCCCCCCCCCCCCCCCCCCTCCCCCGACAGGTGACTACCGAAGGATTAGTGATTAGCTTCGTTGAGTTGGTGCTCGAACTGGTTTCAACATGGATTGTAGGGGGGATTGTTGCCGCCAGGAATGTAACCTAGCATCAAGTTAAAAAGCAGGCCCTCCAAGGTAGCCATCTCTGGATTATTCCCAGTGCCACGCGCTAGTGAGCAGAAATAGGAGGACATGGGAGGTGAATGAATGGCTAGAGACATGGTGCAGGAGGGAGGGCTTCAGATCCCTGGGACATTGGACCACTTCTGTGGCGGGAGGGAACTGTTCAAGAAGGCCGGCTTGCACCAGAACAAAGCTGGGACCAATACTTGTGGACAGGTTAGTCAATGTTGTGGGGGAGGGTTTAAACTAATTCCACAGTATGGTTGGGCACTAATATGTAGTATTTATAAAGTAGAAATAAGGTGTACAATACTGAGACAGTTCTAGTTAGAAATACAGAATTGGGTGGGATCATAGAAAAGCAAGTCCAAGTTAGGTTTGGCGTGCATGTGTGAATGCAAGAAGTGTGCTTAAGGTTGGTGAGCTGCAGGCGCAAAAAAACACGTGGGAATATGATGTGGCGATAACGAGAACTGGCTCAAAAATGTGAGGATTGGATGCTTCATATTCTGGCTCCAGTCTTCAGGCGAGATGGGGAAGGGAACAAGCACGAGGGGTAGCAGTTTTGATTGAGGAAAATATTCTAAATGTTCTTGAGGGATCAAAAAGGCAGAATCTTTGATTGTAGTTGAGAAACAATGTGGAGATATTGGGTTACTTGGTGTATTTTATAGGCCATTAAATAGTGAAGGAGATACATGGGCAGATTTTTATAAACTAGAGGTGCATGAACGATAGTAGTGATAATGGAAGACCCTCTATTGAATGGGGCAGTGATTTTTAAGGAGGCATTTCAGGTGTGCCCAAGAGAAATTTCTTGATCAGTAGGTTTATTAGCCAACGAGGAAGGAGACATTGCTGGATGTAGTCCTGGGGAAATGAACTCGATCAATTGGAGAATGTAACATTTGGAGAGCATCTCGAATAGTTATCATAGTATCGTAAGATTTAGCCTAGTTATGGAGGGCTATTTTCAGTGAAGTGAGTAGGATCTGGCCCGGGTAAATTGGAGTTGCAAGACTTGACGTCAGACATGGCAAACCGTGAAGATGAAACCAATCGACTGCAACAGGACATAGACAGGCTAGCAGAATGGGCAGACAATTGGCAGATGGAATTTAATAGAGAAGTGTGAGGTGATGCTTTTTGGGAGAAGGAACAGGGAGAGGCAATATACACTTAATGACAGTTTTCAAGAGTGCGCAGGGACCGAGTGACCTGGGAGTTAATGTGCATAGCTCCCTGAAGGTGGCGGGACTTATTGAGTGGTTAGCAAAGCATATGGGATCTTGGGCTTAATAACTAGAGGTATTGACTACAAAAGTAGAGAAGTTATGCTGAACCTTTATAAAGTGCAGGTTAGGCCACAACTGGAGTATTGCGTCCAGCTCCGGTCACCACACTTTTCAGGAAGGATGTGAAATCCCTTGAGGGTACAGAGGAGATTTACCAAATCATCCCAGGGATGAGTGATTGCAGTTACGTGGATAGTGGAGAAGCTGGGGTTGTTCTCCTTGGAGCAGAGGAGGCTAATCGGCTGTTAGTGTTTAAAATCATAAAGGGTTTAGAAAAGAATTTTCTTCCAATGGCTGAAGGGTAGCTCACGAGGGCACAGATATAAGGAGTTTGGCAAAAGAACCAGAGGCGACATGAGACTTTTTTACGAATGGCTAGTATTTGGAATGCACTGCCTGCTAGGATGGTGGATGCAGATTGAACAATAGCCTTAAAGGGAATTGGATAAATCCTTGCAGATGAAAATATTGCCTGGATATGGAGGAGTGGGACTAACTGGATCGTACTCCGAAAGAGCAGGCCCAGACTCTCGAACTCTACTCTCAGGATATCGTGACTGTCGGCCTTGCTCTGAAGCCCCTGGCTCCTCACTTCACAGTTCACTGGCTGCAAGTGGAACAGTAGGCTCGAATGCTGTTTGAAGGCTCGCCTTGTTAATTCAGCCTGGTTACATCCCGGGGGTGGGGGGTGGGGGGGGGGGGGCTGCGGTTCATTGACTCTCTTTAAACTGTGGCCAGAAATCGGCTGGCTTCTACCACCTGCTGCCCAATTTGGTCTCCTTTGAGAACTGGCTGGTCTTGGCTGTAATTTCTCCCACCACCAGTTTCATTATCTAGACTTTACCAGTAATTTGTCCGGTAAATAAAGCTCGAGTTACTTTCCAGAATAATGGCTGATTCATAGAAAGTTACAGCACGGAAGGAGGACAATTCGGCCCATCGTGTCCGCGCCGGCCAACAAAGAGCTGTCTAGCCTAATCCCACTTCCCAGCTCTTGGTCTGTAGCCCCGCAGGTTACAGTATCCCAAGTGCACCTCCAAGTACTTTTTAAATGTGGTTTGGGTTCCTGCCTCTACCACCCTTTCAGGCAGTGAGTTCCAGACCCCACAACCCTCGGTGAAGAAATTTCCCCTCAAAACCTTCCACCAATTACTTTAAATCTGTTCCCCCTGGTTTTTGACCCCTTTAAGGGAAATGGGTCCTTTCTATCCACTTTATCGAGGCTCCTCATAATATACACCACTGGTCCCCCCTCGGCCTCCTCTGTTCAAAGGAAAACAAAACACAATCTTTCCTCAGAGCTAAGCTTCTCTGCTCCGGGCAATATCCTCTGTAAATCTCCTCTGCCCTCCAGTGCAATCGCATCTTTCCTGTAATGTGGTGACCAGAACTGCACGCAGTACTCTAGCTGAGGCCTAACTAGTGTTTTATACAGTTGAAGCATAACCCCCCTGCTCTTGTATTCTATGCTACAGCTAATAAAGGCAAGCATTCCGTAAGCCTTAACCACCTTATCTACCTGGCCTGCTACCTTCAGGGATCTGTGGACATGCACTCCAAGGCCCCTTTGTTCCTCTACACTACCATTTAATGTATATTCCCTTTGTTAGCCCTCCCCAAATGCATTACCTCGCACTTCTCCGGATTGAATTCAATTTGCCACTGTTCTGCCCACCTGACCAATTTATTGATATCTTCCTGCAGTCCACAGCTTCCTTCAGTATCAACCACAGCCGATTTTAGGATCATCTACAAACTTCATCGTACGCCCTATATTCAAGTCTCGATCATTGATATATACAAGAAAAAGCAAGGGACCTAGTACTGAGCCCTGCGGAGCCCCACTGGAAACAGCCTTCCAGTCACAAACCGCCATCAACCATTACCCTCTGCTTCCTGTCTCCGAGCCAGTTTTGAATCCAACTTGACACTTTGCCCTGGATCCCATGGGTTTTTAACTTCGTGACCAGTCTGCCATGTGGAACCTTATCAAAAGCCTTGCTAAAGTCCATATACACTACATCAAACGCACTACCCTAATATATCCTCGTTACCACGTCATTTGTCAGACACGACCTTCCCTTAACAAATCCGTGCTGACTATCCTTGATTGATCCGTGTCTTTCTAAATGAAGGTTTATCCTGTCCTTCAGAATTATTTCCAATAATTTTCCCACCACCGAGGTTAGGCTGACTGGCCTGTAATTACTCGGTCTATCCTTTTCCCCCTTTTTAAACAAGGGTACCACATTAGCAGTCCTCCGGCACCACACCTGAAGCCAGAGAGGATTGGAAAATGGTCAGGGCCTCTGCAATTTCCTCTTTCGCTTCGCTTAACAGCCTGGGATACACTTCATCTTGGCCTGGGGATTTATCCACTTTTATAACCCTTAATGCTTCCCCTATGTTTTTCATCTAATATTTCACACTCCTCCTCCCTGATAGCAATGTCTGCTTCACCCCTCCTTTGTGAAAACAGACGCAAAGTATTCATTAAGAACCCTACCGACGTCTCCCGCCTCCACACACAGATTACCCTCATGATCTCTAATGGGGCCTACCCTCACCAGGCAGTTAACTCCCACAGTCAGGACTAACTGAATATGGTATTAATAACCAACAGGTTTCACTTAGTTCCGTTTAACGCTTCCTCATTGCAGCCGGCAGATGGTCTCCCTCTGATAAAGATGATTGGATGTTAAATGAATCGCCCTCTTCCGGCAGGATTGCTGCAGTCCAACAATCAGAAGGTGATCGAAGTCGCGAGGTGTCCCCCTGGAGCCCCAAGCTGACTCTGCCTCGAACTCCCACGGTTCTCAAGTAAGTTTCAAACAACACGTCGGTCCGAACTGGGCTTGTTCCTTCCGTGTCCAGCTCCCCAATGACTTGACTTTAGGGCGGTGCATTTTAACCAAGAGAATCGGAATCAGTGGGACAAATGCGTGGCTCCTGTTGCAACTTTTCTTTCTCACGGTCGCGGGTCTGATGGGGACCATGGAAAGATTGTCTTATTGGGCTACAGCTGGAGCACTGCATACAGTTTTGGGTCACCATTTAAAGGAAATGTGATTGAAACTTATAAAATTCTAACAGGACTGGACAGACTAGATGCAGGAAGGATGTTCCCGATGGCGGGGGAGTCTAGAACCAGGGGTCACAGTCTAAGGATAAGGGGTAAGCCATTTAGGACTGAGATGAGGAGGAATTTCTTCACCCAGAGAGTGGTGAACCTGTAGAATTCTCTACCACAGAAGACAGTTGAGGCCAATTTATTAAATATATTCAAGAAGGAGTTCGATATATTTCTTAAGGCTAAAGGGATATGGGGGGAAAGCAGGGACAGGGTACTGAATTTGGATGATCAGCCATGATCTCATTGAATGGCAGAGTAGGCTCGAGGGGCCGAATGGCCTACTCCTGCTCCTATCTTCTATGTTTCTATGATTGCACTAGAGAAGGTACAAGAGAGATTTACGAGGCTGTTGACGGGACCGGAGAATTTTAGCAATGAGGAAAGATTGGTTGGGCTGGGGTTGTTTTCTTTGAAAGAGATTTAATTGAGGTGTCTAAAACTGAGGGGTTTAGATGGAGTGGATAGGAAGGGCCTATTTCCGTTGGAGGTCAATAACCAGAGGGAACAGATTGAAAGGAATCTTTAGAGGAGTTTAGAAATTTTCACCCAGAGGGTGGTGGGAGTTTGGAACTCACTGCCTGAAAGGGTGGTAGAAGCAGAGACCTGCATTTCATCAGCCCTTGGATAGGCACTTGAAGTGACATAACCTGCAAGGCTATGGACCAAAAGCTGGAAAGTGGGATTAGGCTGATGGCTATTTTGGCCGGCACAGACAAGATGGGACGAATGGCATCCTTCTGTATCATAAACTTCTCTAATTCTGTGATTTACACCAATCCTGATTCACCACATTGAACTTCTATCTGCTGTTGTCACCCGTGCTAACTGCTCCCCTGTCCAATCAACCCTGGACTGTTTCGGATTTGCCTCGGCTACATCAGGATTAGTTTATGGCCTAGAAATTCGATTCAGAGGCTTGCCACAGGGGTAAGGATCGCGCGTGATATCACCTACCGCGCCTGCTGTTCTTGTTTGCCCCCGCAGGAACTTCGGGTCCTCCCTAGTGCCGGCGCGCAGTGCTTGCGTGTTCCAGGGGCGCAGTTAGTGCGATGCGACCCCTGGGATCACGTGGGCCATGGAGAGCCAATGGCAGCAGACCATCTTTCATTCATAGATTTGACAGGAGACCTGTCAAATCTGTGAATTGAAATCGGCCCCAAAAGAACAGCTAAACCTCAAATAAATTTTAAAATAAACCCATCACATTAGTAAAATAACTATAGTTAAATAAATTAACCACTTTAAACAAAAATTTTAATTTTTGAAAAAATTAAAATACGTTTTAAAAGTTATAAAAATAAACTTACTTTTCTTTAAAGTCTCTAAAAAAGATAAACCTGTTGAAAAAAATTCAAAATTATACTTAACTACTTGTTCAAAAGGGGTCTTACGCCTCCTTTTTACTAGCGTAGAATCTTCCATACTTACCCTCGCGTTGAAACCTGAAAAAAAACCTAAGTGTGCTCCGTGCGCGCAGCCTCTAGTGCGCACGCGGTTCACCTAGGAACCGCCCCCCTCACCATACCGGAAGTGCCGGTTTCCCGTGCATGCAGGAAACCGGCACTTGGGGAATGAATACGGGTGAGTACGCACTGAGTACTCACCCGAGAACGGCCGAATTTTTGGGCCATTATGTAAATTCATGCCGCCCAAAAGTCAGTGTCCGGATATTGCCTTTTCAGACCTGTGTAAATTCTAAATTCACGTCGCTTCTTGCAGTGATTCCCTGGGTTAAATGCACCACTTATTAATTAAAACCGATCGAAGCTTAATTCTTTAGTCTGATTTCTACCGCTTCAGCGAAGTGTTGGACCATCAGGTGTCCCCACTATCCATTTAGAATAAGAAGTGGGGGTGGGGAATAGCTCCTGTGTAGTGTCACCTCTGAACGGTCTTGTAAATCGGATTCTGAGGCGTTGGCTCCTGGTGTCGTCCGTGCGTGAGGCTCAAACCCGTGCAGTTCAATTATCTGACCAGGGACTAGCGACCCTCCAGTGACTCTGGGGCCGAGGGGAAGTAGGACTAGAAGTGACCATTGCAGACCTGGTGATTTTTGAAGTTCAGAGCCAGATTAACTATCGCAGCCCCGCTAATGGGTGACCTGTGCTAAGGAAGTCGACAGGACTCCGAGCTGGTCTCGCTCACCCCGAAGGTTTGGACCGTCACTCGATGCTGGAATAACCCTGAACGTAAACAGCCTGAGACCTAGCTAGAGGATGATCGCCAGCTGGCTCCATGACTTGAAGTGAAGCCCCCTATAGTTCAAGTCCTGGAACCTGTCCCAAATCCTAGTCACCTTGTAAATTACTGGGGTTGGGGTGCAAATTGAACCTGACTTTTCTTAGGAATTCTCCACTTTTGTGGGGGGAGGCAGGGAGGAGTCAGCTGCGGCTCAGTTGGTAGCACCCTCGCCTGAGTCAGAAGGCTGTGGTTTCAAGTCTCACTGCAGAAACCAGTACAATAATCTTGGCTGACACTCCCGTGCAGTACTGAGGGATGAGACATTAAACCGAGGTCTGTTCTCCGGTGAATGTAAAATATCCCATGGCACTAATTGGAGAAACAGCAGGGGAGTTATCCGTGGTGGGCTGGTCAATATTGATCCATCAATCAACGTCAGTAAAACAGATTCTCTGGTCTGTTTGAGGGAGCTTGCTGTGCGCATATTGGCTGGCCCGTTTCCGACATTACAACAGTGACTACTCTTCCAAGTTCTAAAGCGTTTTTGGAATTGTGGTCGTGATGAGCAATATAAAAGCAAGTCTTAAATCTGCTTTCTGCTTTCTTTCTCTGGGAGAGCTTGAATTGTGTTGGTGTGAATCAGGTTGATGAAGAATAGACTGTCTAATTCGTAGTGTTGGCCAGACTGCGTGAACTAACCAAGTCCGCTTTTCTGGGTGAACTAACTGCCTCTGTGCTTCCCTTTACCGCCCCCCCACCCCCGGCGGTCCAGTAGCCATGCATACTGGAGGCCAATGAGCTCGGAGGAACGGGAAATGTCGACAATCGCTCGATTACAAAGGGAGACAGCAGAGCACAGGCGGCTCAACGAAGCAATGATGCCTCTCGCGATTGCGGGCGCAGGTAAACTGGCTGACTGCGCTTGGCTGATCTGGAAGAGATTCCACGTGTACCTTTCGTCGGGCGGTGTCTATATCCAGTGTTGGCGAGATACACTGCAAGATTCATTAATGCTATTTGGTGAGGATGGCTTTGGATAGTCCACAGGCTCGTTGTAACCCACTGAACTATTGAGGGAGCAGGGTGGTTTGTATGGGGTGCATGGATTGTATTGCCTTCTAAGTAATTCAGAGTCTGTTTCTACAGCACGTTCCCATTAACTGGTGGTCTACCTCAGCCAATTTCCTCACCAGGTCAATGATTTGCCTTTAATTCCATGAGCTGGAACTTTTAGTTAACAGTCTTATGAGGAACTTATCGAATGCCTTTTGGAATTCCATCCCCCCCCCCCCCCTGACTACATCTCCGTCAGGCATGACCTGCCTTTCACAAATCAATGTTAGCTGTCTGGTCAGCTGCAAATTTTCAAATGTTTAATCTCTATTATTAGACTCCAGTAATTTCACAGGTGTTAGGCTAACTGCTCTAATTCCTGCTTTCACACTCCTTGACTAGCGAGTCACATGCAGTTTTCCCACTAAAGGAATGGTTGTTGACTCGAGAAAAATGTGGAACATGATAGTTGGGGCATCTGGCATGTTCTCGCCTACTCCATTTAAATCCCTGGGATGGGAGCCATCTGGTCCAGGGATTTGTCACTTAGTGCCATTCATTTCTTCATTATTGTTTGCTTTCATTGAGTCCACATTTCCTTGATGTCTGGGATGTTATCCACTGTAAATACTGACAGTCATTATTAAACATGGCCACCATTTCCTTATTTTATTTACAGTATCGCTGGTCTATTTTCAAGGGGGTGCACGTTGCTCGCGACCACCCGTTTTTTCCGAATATAAACGTGAACGATTGCGAGTTTCGTGCCATACTGCGCATGCGCAGATGAAGTCCATGCTGTAACGGAGTTCAAGGAAATGGGCAACTTGCGAAATAATGTGTAAGAGGAAACAGTGTAGAATTAATTGGATTTAAATCAGTAAGGAAATGGTAATGGAGGCAAAAATAAAGCTGAAGATTGACAAATCTCCACCACATATTCGTGGCAGTGACTGAGCCCTTGGACAACGGAGCCAGCATGGCGGTGTAAAGGGGAATTGATTGGCCTATTTTTCTTGGTCACGTGATAAATCATTTATTTAATTGGAAAATTAATTTAAAGGCGTTGGCGCATTTTGCTAAGGGAAATAATGAGGCCACAAGTCCTTGGCAAACAAGAATTGAAATGAAGTAGAGGAGGAAATGTCTCGAGGAACAGATTTATAAATCCAAAGTAGCAACAGCAAGGCAGGTTTAAGAACGCATACAAACCAAACCAAACCCTGGGGTTCTTTAAAAGAAAAGAATTGAAAAGCAGAAATTATGGTTCATTTGTATAGGACTTCCTGAACTGTACACGTGATCTCTATATTGAGAAATGAGGCACTGGAGAAGGATCATCCATGCAATTTTTTGCACCATCAGGAAAGACTAACCGGCTGGTGCTCTGAGGTGACCTGATGGAAGTCTCAAGTTATGCGGGGCTTTGTGGGGGGGGGGGGGGAAACAGATGTGTCTGCTTGTGGGGAATCTAAAACTAGGTCATAAGATGGTCCCTAATTAAACCGAATAAGAATTAGAGGAACTGCTGAGGATAGAAAGTGGAACTGGATACCACGGGGGGTAGTTGAGGCACAGGTGCATTTAAGGAGCAGCTACATTAACACCAGGGAGAAAGGAATACAAGGTTCTACCCATGGAGTTGATGAACTCGGGTGGACGGACGCTCTTGTGTAGCTTACAGCAGTAGGACCGAGTGGCCTGTTCCTGCGCTGGGGATTCTGTAATTCAACGGATGTTATTTATATGGACTTCCAGAAGGCATTCGTTTACGGTTTCACGAAATAGACTGTTGGCATAAATGAAAGCATATGGAATCGGAGGCAACCATTCGACATTGGTAAGCAATTGGTTAGCAGGCAGGAGACAGTAGGGCTACTGGACATGTACTCCAATTGGCAGGTTGTGACTAGTGGTTCCCTAGGGATCCGTACTGGGGCCTCAGCTTTTCGCTTTCAATGAGTTGGATGAAGGAATAGAGATCCATATATCCAAGTTTGTTGACGAGAGCGAGTTGGATGGCGCAGTAAGTAGTGTAGGTGGGAGCAGCAATTTTCAGAGGCCACTGATTGAGCAAAACTGTGGCCAGATGGAATTTAATGTAGGGAAGTGTGCGGTCACCCACTTTAGACCCTGAGAAAGTTAGATACGAGTATTTTTATAAATGGTCAGCTAGGAACTGAAGGAGTAGAGATTGAGGCACATGAGCAGATCATTAAACTAGTGGACAGGTACAAAACTTTCCAAGGCTAGTGGGGTGTTGGGCTTCCTCGAGTGTAGGTCATTAGTGGAAGTACTTGGTTGTACAGAGCTCTGTTTGGACCATCTCTGGTACTTGGTTCAGTTCTGGGCAACGTGCCACAGGAAGGATACATTGGCCTTGGAGAAGGTGCAAGACATTGTATGCGTTTGTCAAGCTTGGGATTGCGAATGGGGTAGGATGAAAAGATTGAGATTCTGCACTAACGCTACTGTCATTCCAGGCGCACTCACCTAGAGGATGCACGCTGCCAAGACCGTTCAGCTTGTCTTGCCCCAGGGAAAGGGAGTGCGACGATGCGGCTGTCGGGCGGTATATCTCGATGGCCGAGTACATTGACGCGTTTGAACATCGCACACAACCGAGAGGCCGCAAGCGGCCCAGGTCCAGGAGAAACCAGATACTACAGTCGGCTCTTCTCCCGACCTTTCTTGGAGGCCCTCTATCTTCGCCTTCCCACACCACGGCCTTCACCGCACTCTCTGCCCATATTCTTCAATTCATAAAAATTGAAATGAGAACCGACTTTAAACATTGATCCCCCAACTCTAAACATCTTTTCCCCAAACACTGGCCTGTTCGAGCATCTCTGGACACGGCCAGCTCACCCAGAATAATACTGGTACTCTGGGACCAGGGCCCACAGCGGCCTACTGAGAAATGGCTTGAGGCCCAAATCTCTTCAGGTATTTTTAGAGCCGGTAGAGGCCTCGGCAACTCCGGACTGGGTTTGAATCTGACCCCAGAGGTAAACGGCCAGCGTCTGAGCTGAGACTCTGCAAACTAATGGCTCCCGGCTCTGGACATTGAGAGCCAGGAATCGTCCGTTTGTTTCCCAACAGGACCCTGGGGATTGGAGTCTCGTTCCCTGACGGGTTATTGGAGGGAGTCGGAGATGAACGGGCCCGCACTGCTCCTCATTGTCAATCTGCTCTAATTGTGCCGCACCCACCAATTAATGTACAAATTGCAGTTTGTAGCCTCATGGTGGATTTATATCCCTTCTCCAGCGCGCATTGAGACATGAACGGGAAGATCCCAGGTCCTGCTGACTGACTCTGTCTATCGCCAGGGGCCCGGGCGGGGAGTCCGGGACACACTATTAGAGGGAAGGCCGGGGTGAGAGTCCAGCTGGACAGATGTCATTGGCCTGAGACTGAAATCCGCGTTTCTCTTTCCCTCTGAACTTTACAGATGAACAAGTTCAGGCTAAAGGGAGACTGTGAAAACCGGGGTCAGTGAGCAGTGGCGAGCCGGAATTTCCTCATCAGTGTGTCCGTTTGTCGTTGCTCAGTCCGGTCTTATCCAAGGGCCTCCTTTGTGAAACCTCCCCAATGTTTTAGTTTTACTACGGCCGCCGGTATAATCCCCAACTTGCGTTCATTGAATGATTCCGGTCCGGTTTAGTGTCTCTTCAAAACCCAACCAGGCAGCGGAACTGATTTCCAAGCTGGAATTTTGAAAACGGGCCAGCGCCCGAGAGGTGACATTTTGTGTCCGGTATTTATTTCTCCGCTCCAAGGCCACGCGGTATCTCAGCGGGTCAGTGTGAAATGTTATTCATTCTTCAGACCGAACCGCCCTCCGCTGGCGCTCACCCGGCCGACTCGATCAGTCGCTGACCTTACTGGATCAGAAATGTTTAACTTTTTATGTTGTTTGAATAGTGATGTACGTGTCTCTAATCTCCAAGATTTGCTCTTCCTGACCCCCAGAGGGGAATCTTTCCCAACCCAAAGCTCCTTCTCTCCTTTCCCTGTATCTGGTTTCCAAGATGCTGATGGCCGGGACTACGGGCCCAGGGGAGCCGGGCAGTAAGTGGCCGGGGATTGTCAAACTTGGTACTTGTATGGATGTGATTTTAATGTTTAACATTTGTATGTATTTAATAAAGATCTTCGACATAAGGGTCTGGTCTCCGGTCCTTGTGTTTGGATCTTCCGGGTGAAGTGAGTGAGTAATTCGCTGCCACAGGAATAGTAAATGAGACTGGGCCGGAGCCGGTTAAACTCTGGGTTAGATCGTGTTCTATTGCGAATAACCGGTGGTGCATCAACAGATTTGGGGAATGTCCAGTGCTGGTGTAATGTGATTTTGTGTTTTTCTGCTCCTCTTCCTTTCCTGCTGATCTGGCCTCATTAGGCCGCTCCTCCTGTTCACGGACTCGGCCCACTGGCAATGGAGGCCCAGCAGTTTCACCCAGTTTAATGGGCTGACTCCGGACTCGGGTCCCCAGTCCCAGCTCGGTCAGTGTTCCATATTCAATCATCAGTCTGAACCGCTGCTGCCACCTGCCTTTTTGATGGACCAATAAGTGTGAAACTGGGTTTCCCCAGAGTCACCAAACAACATTCATCGCAACAAGTGCCACTTTTAGGGCAGCACTGATGAGATGGTCCAGACAAACTAAAGCCACGGCAAAGGAAGTAACAAGTGCCACAAAAACAGGATGTATTACAGATGTTTCCAACTGTATCTCAGTCATTGGGACTGAGCAGCGCTCAGTTAATTTCACAATCTCACTTCTGGTGATATCGTGGGGAGCGGCAGTGTCCATTCGGACACATTACCCCGTGACCCGAGCAATCGCCCCTAATCACATCCAGGGTTCGCACAGGATAAGGATGGATGCAGGAAAGGATTTTGAACAGTTTCATGGTAAGAGCGTGGCCCACTAGGATTAGTTTGGGGTTTGATACCACACCGGGGGGTAGCGTGGCCCACTAGGATTAGTTTGGGGTTTGATACCACACTGGGGGGTAGGGGGGACGGCGGGATCAGTTTGGGGATTGACACCACACCGGGGGGGTAGCGGGGAGGGCGGGATCAGTTTGGGGATTGACACCACACCGCGGGGGGGTAGCGGGGACGGTGGGATCAGTTTGGGGATTGATACCACACGGGGGGTAGCGGGGACGGCGGGATCAGTTTGGGGATTGACACCACACCGGGGGGGTAGCGGGGAGGGCGGGATCAGTTTGGGGATTGACACCACACCGGGGGGGGTAGCGGGGACGGTGGGATCAGTTTGGGGATTGACACCGCACCGGGGTGGGGTAGCGGGGACAGTGGGTACTTGGTGGAGAAAGCTGTGGGTTTAAAATGATGAAAGGGATCGCATAGCATAAATAAAGTTGGAATTTTGTGTGAATTGGAGGGGATCTTGCAGGTGGTGGTGGTGTTCCCATGCGCCTTCTGTCCTTGTCCTGCTAGGTGGTAGAGGTCGCGGGTTTGGGAGGTGCTGCCGAGAAGCCTTGGCGAGTTGCTGCAGTGCATCTTGTAGATGGTACACACTGCAGCCACGGTACGCCGGTGGTGGAAGGAGTGAATGTTTAAGGTAGTGGATGGGGTGCCACTCAAACGGGCTGCTTTGTCCTGAATGCTGTCGACCTCCTTGAGTGATGTTGCAGCGGCACATCCTGCGAACTGAAGTGTATACAATGGCAGAGAGTCAGTGACGGGGGCAGCCCCCGTTAAACAGGCGCAGAGGGGCCGCCCCATTACACTCTCCCAGAGATGCTTCCCCGGTAACAATCACAATCACACTGCCCATTTAAACAGGTACAGAGACGCTCTCCCTTTAAAAGGCACAGTGATGCTTCCTCGTTAAACAGACCGGAAGGAGCGGACCTGGAATTTTTTGAGGATGTAACTGGTAGAATAGATAAGGGAGAACCAGTGGATGTGGTGTATTTGGACTTTCAGAAGGCTTTCGATAAGGTCCCGCATAAGAGATTAGCGTGTAAAGTTAAAGCACATGGGATTGGGGGTAAGGTACTGATTTGGATAGAGAACTGGTTGGCAGACAGGAAGCAAAGAGTTGAAATAAACGGGTCTTTTTTGCAAGTGGCAGGCAGTGACTAGTGGGGTACTGCAGGGATCGGTGCTAGGACCCCAGCTATTCACAATATATATTAATGATCTAGACGAGGGAATTGGATGTAATATCTCCAAGTTTGCAGACGACACAAAGCTGGCTGGGCGTGTGTGCTGTGAGGATGATTCAGAGAAACTCCAGTATGATTTGGAGAGGTTGGGTGATTGGGCAGATGCAGTATACATAGAATCATAGAAGATAGGAGCAGGAGTAGGCCATTCGGCCCCTCGAGCCTGCTCCATCATTCAATGCGATCATGCCTGATCATCCAAATTCAGTACCCTGTCCCTGCTTTCTCCCCATATCCCTTTAGCTTTAAGAAATATATTTAACTCCTTCTTGAATATATTTAATGAATTGGCCTCAACTGCCTTCTGTGGTAGAGAATTCCACAGGTTCACCACTCAATGGGTGAAGAAATTCCTCCTCATCTCTGTCCTAAATGGCTTACCCCTTATCCTTAGACTGTGACCCCTGGTTCTGGACTCCCCCGCCATCGGGAACATCCTTCCTGCATCTAGTCTGTCTAGTCCTGTTAGAATTTTATAAGTTTCAATGAGATCCCCTCTCATTCTTCTAAGCTCCAGCGAATGTAAGCCCAATCTCTCCGCATACGTCATTCCTGCCACCCCAGCTATCAGTTTGGTAAATCTTCACTGCACTCCCTCCATGGCAAGAACATCCTTCCTCAGATAAGGCGACCAAAACTGCACACAATACTCAAGGTGTGGTCTCACAAAGGCCCTGTACAACTGCAGCAAGACATCCTTGTTCCTGTACTCGAATCCTCTCGCTATGAAGGCCAACATACCATTTGCCTTCTTAACCGCCTGCTGCACCTGCATGCTTACCTTCAGTGACGGGTGCACAAGGACACCCAGGTCCCTTTGCACTTCCCCTTCTCCCAATCTATTGCCATTCAGATAATAAAGATCCTCTGGCCAGTCGACACACAAGTGCAGTCACACTGCGGAGAGGCCGTTCACCTTTACAGAGTGTGGGAAGGGATTCATGTGTACATCCCACCTGCTGCAGCACCAGCGAGTTCATACCGGGGAGAGGCCGTTCACCTGCACTGTGTGGGAAGGGATTCACTAATTTATCCCACCTGATGCAGCACTGGCGAGTTCACACTGACGAGGGACCTTTTAAATGTCAGGACTGCGGGAAGTGCTTTAAAGGTTCCAGGGAACTGATGCGCCATCAAAGTGTTCACACTGATGAGAGACCATTCAGTTGCACTCGCTGTGGGAAGAGGTTCAGGCAATCATCTAACCTCACTGTACACCAGCGCACTCACACCGGGGAGAGGCCGTTCACTTGCTCTGAGTGTGGGAAGCAATTCACTCAGTCAGTCAACCTGCTGAAACACCAGCGAATTCACAAATGACTGCAGGGGATGGATTCTGATGTTATTGCTGCTGTTAATCACATCCAGGACTAAACCATGTTTATTCTGACAGTTGGCGTTTGTTTCTGCTGATAATAACCCTTGTAACTATTTAGCATCACCTGGCTCGAGTTCAGAAAGGACAATCTAGGGCGGAGGATCGTACGGCGGGAACAGAACTACAACCTGGACACAGTCCTTCAGGGCCACACTGAACAGAAGGCACGGAACAGAAGGCTCCTTTATTACTGTGTTTAGAGTCAGGAAGAACAACGGTGAATGCTGGAAACATGCTGTCAAATCAGAGATTGGTGTCAAACTGCGATTTGTTCCTGACTGAAAGTGAAACAGCAGGGTTAAGTTTCCAGTCTAAAAATGACTGGTAATTATTCCACGAAGATTTAATATGTGTGTGTGAGACCGTCCTGAGTCTACCATTTTAAGGCAGGTGTTAGCTCATTTAAAATAAACCCATTTAAAATAAATTGGTTAAAGTCTGCATTTAAATAGCACAGGGAGGAGTTCACAGGAGCCTGTTAACTGCTGGTACAATTATACAACAGACATTTGATCTCCAGATAAAGAAGGACCTGCAGCGTGTTTCCAGGAATTCCCTGTTTTATTGAGGTGTGCGTGTTAGACACCAGGATAACTAAAAATACACGACCCGGAACATCCACGGGGTTACTCCAGAATCACTCACGCTGCGGAACTCCACCACTGACCCTGCACCAATCACCACGCACTGGAGGTTTATATCAGGAGCTTCTGTGTGATGGTGAGGTGATCACTGGACAATAAAGTGCAGAGACTGGTGGGTGGCTGCTCATTATCCTCGGTGTGATTTAATCCCCTTTCCCACTGAATACTGCGGACAGACAGGATCACCTTGGGAACGGAATGGTCATTGTGACATCACTTTCTAAACAAGAGCCCATAAGACAATGGGTTTTCAATAAATGTTAAAGGGATTCAACGCTCTGAAGTTACACTGTGAATAAAAGGAAATAAAATGCTGAACAATAATTGGTGAAGGTAATAACTTATCGCTGTGGAGTGCACTCGCAAACATTCAGGATGATGAGTTTTGTTTACACACTCACACACATAACAAACACTTTGTGTGAGCTCTTTTCAGTTGTTCTGCTTAACCCGATTGAAATATTATTCGTGGCCTTTAGGACCCTGCGGCAGCCCATCCGGCGGGGCCCGCTGGGTCAGGATAGAAAGATGATGCGGAGAGGCCGGTGTTGGACTGGGGCGGACAAATGTGAGAAGTCGCACAACACCAGGTTATAGTCCAACAGCTTTATTTGAAATCACAAGCTTTGGGAGCTGCTGACTGAGGAGCAGAAGCAGCAGAGTGGTGGTCTCTGTGACCAAGAAGAGGAGAAGGAGAAGGAGACCAGATAGCAGGCTACCACCAACAACCACAACCACAACCACAACTGAGGTGCCTGGAGAGAGAGGACAGAAGAGGAGAGGAGAAAGAAAGGAAGGCCAAGGCCATGAACAACAGAGGAGAGGCCTTTCCACACTGCCTCCTCAATTGGCCTCCATTTTAGGAGAGGGAGAGAGGGGAGAAAACAACACAACATCCATCATCTGTTTGGAAGGAGGAAGGAAGGAAAGAACAGCTACAGGTGGGTGTGATTCTGGTGCACTCTCCCAGAGACTTTGTTTTGTAGGTGGGGGGAGGAAAGAAGAAAAAGAAGAAGGCCGGAACATCCAAGGGGTCTGTGTGTGTGTGTGTGTGTGGCTTCTGTAAAAGCTAGGCCGCACACACCATATTAAACACCCCTTTCCCATTGCCTGACCTGGGACAGCTGGAGCTGCCTAGGTGAAGTCCCCAATTAACTTAATATTATTGGGCATCGTTAAGACCTGGTGCAGGACTGAGCCTGGGCATCTCCAACTATCCCAGGTGAAGACATCTTCTCCCCCCACCAGAAGACCACCACCAAAGACTTTTATTACATCGGAGAGTGCACCCCCCTGCCAACACCCACCCACCCACCATCCTGAGTGGCGACCCTGCCCTTGCGGCTTCCCTCCTTCCCACCCCCCCTCTCTCTCTCTCTTTGTCTCTTGTCTCTCTCTGCCTCTCTCTCTAAGAGGCACCTCATTATCTTTTAATTAAGTACCTATTGAGCAGAGGGGAGAAGGCCCCTCTCCTAATTAATTCATATAAAGGGAGAGGTGTGCCTTCAATTTAAGAGCTCCCTCTGCTCAGGGGAAAACAAAAAAAAAAACCGAGGCCATTAACACCTTCAGGCCTGTGACTTGGGGTGAGTGTAGCCCTTAAAGAACCCTCCATTATGGCGAGTACATCTTCGTCGGTGGCGGGGGCAGCGAGGACGTATGCGAGCGTGGCAGCCGCGGCCACGGCCGCAGCCACGAGTCCTCCTGTTACCCCGTCACCTTTTACCCTCCTTACGAGGAAGAATGGGGTCAAGAGCTACACTCACCCCAACATGACTATAGAGGCGTGCGTTAAAGCCATGGCTGGGGTTGTCGGCCCTTCAGCCATCGTCGCCGCCTCTAAAATGTACGGCAAGGCTGTGTTCTTCCTGGGGTCGGAGCGGGCGGTGTCCCTGGCCATCGAGAAGGGGCTCACCGTGGGCGGGACCTTCCTGCCGGTGGACCGCCTTGAGGCCACCGCGCAAAGGATTGTGGTTTCCAACGTCCCGCCCTTTGTTCCGGGTGAGCTCCTCCTCCCCCACCTACGTCAACTGGGGGAGGTGAGGTCGGGGATCACACCCATCCCGCTCGGCTTCCGGGAAGCCAGCCTTCGGCACGTCTTCTCCTTCCGGCGCCAGCTTTTCGTCCGGCTGGCGCGGGAGGAGGACGCGGACGGCGCGTTCACGGTGCTCCACGGGGGGACCGCCCACCGCGTCTTCTGGACCTTGGACGGCGTGCGGTGCTACGCCTGTAAGGAGGTGGGGCACGTCCGCAAAAACTGCCCCGCCTCCAAGGCCGCCACCACACCTGGCGCGGCCAGGGTTGGCGCCGCCGCCCCCCCTCCCCCTGATACTGTCCACGCGTCGACGGCGACGGATGCGCGGTCGAAATCGGAGGCCAACACCACCACGGCCTCCGGCGGGGAGGAGGGAGAGCGTCCGGGGGGAAGGAAGGCGCGTAGGAAAAATAAACATCTAAGGGCGGATCCCCTCGCGGAGGAAACATCGGAGTTGACCGAACTCACGCCCGAGTACATTGCGGAGTTGGTCGGGACGCATGAGACTGGGGGGGTCCTCGTGCCCGGGCCCGTGACCGTGACCGCAACTGCCGAGGCAGCTAAATCAAGACCTGCGGCCGGGCTCGGGCCCAAGGGGCCCAAGAAACCCAGTCGTCGGAAGGGGGCAGAGAGGGAGGCCCCAGCAGACATGGAGGCGTCCCCTCTCCGGGCCCCAACTTGTTAAAAAGAAAGCTCCGCCCCCAGCAGGAGGACTGCGAGGAGGAAGGTCCCTCCGCAAAAGGGGGGCAGTCGCCCGCCGCGGGTGCTGCGCCCCACCCCACCACCGTCATCGTCGCGCGCGATCGGCAGGGGTCGTCTGTCCCTCGAGAGGGTGAGACAGCCGAGTCTGTCCGACCTGTGCCTCCCGGGGATGGGGAAGAGACCCTGCCCGTGGGGGGGGGGGGCGTGGAACAACCCGCGGAGGGTAATGTAGAACCTGAACCGTTGCTCCTCGCCGGGTCGGGCGTCCTGGGGACTGGGGCGGGCGAGGCCAAAGAGGCTGAAGCCGAGCCCGCCTTTTACAATCCAGATATCTCCCAGGGACTGCTCGACCTGGTGGAGGACTTTAACAATCCCCAGCCCGCTGGGTCGGAGGTTGGTGGCGGGGAGACAGAAAGCCCCCTGACTCCGTCTCTGTTGTTGGCGCCGGACGTGCTGGAGGAATTTGGGATTATTTTCTCCCCGGTTTCTCCGGTCGCCCCGGCGCCTGAGGCGGGGGGGGGCCCCGAACCGCCGCCGCCGCCTCCCGGCCCGGCGCCCCTGAAGGAGCCCAGGGTGGACTCCTCTGCCACCGATCCTGGGGGTGGGATCGTGACGGAGGCGGGGCCGGCCGGTGCGGCCGAGCCGTTCGCTGCACCCTGTGTGACGGACGGGTTGGCCGCCGGTGACGAACTCCCGGAGGAGGACGGGGACTCGGTGTTGGGCAACGAGGACGATTTGGAGTCCATCGGCAGCGAGGTGATGGACGCCCTCGTGCCCTTCACCGACTCTCCCCTCATCCCCGTAGGGGAACTCCGGGATTTTATGGCCGTGAGCCAGGGTCGTCACAAGAAGATCCGGCTGGCCCTCGACAAGTGGTCGGAGCTGGCGCTGCTCGTCGTGTCCGTCCACGCCGCCGTTAAAATCATGGGCGCGGACAAGGACGTTGGCCGGCTCGAGCTGCGTCGGCTCAAGAGTTTCCACACTGGGCTGCTGAGGGAGTGGCGGTCGTCAGTGACCGCGCTCCCTCCCCTCCGTTAGGTAGAGGTTGCACTATGCTTCTGAGATGAAGATAACCATAGCCAGCCTCAACATCAACGGCAGCAGGGAGGCGCGCCGTAGATTCAATAACTTCTCGGTCCTTCGGGACGGGAAATATGCGGTGTGCTTCCTGCAAGAAACCCACACCGTTCCGGGAGACGAGGCCACGTGGCTCCTGGAGTGGCAAGGAGGGGTCAGCATGAGTCACCTCTCCAACAATTCCTGCGGGGTGGCTGTCTTGCTGGCCCCGCATTTTCAGCCGGAGATCTTGAGGGTCAAGGAGCACGTGCCGGGCCGCTTGCTCCAGGTCACTGTTCGCCTGGGAGGCGTGCCGCTCCATTTAGTGAACGTGTACGCCCCCCGGACCGGTGCGCAGCAAGTGCGCTTCTTCGGAGAAGTGTCCGCTCTTCTGGGCTCCATCGACGTGGGCGAGTGCGTCATCCTCGGGGGGGATTTCAATTGTACCCTCGAGGCGCGGGACCGGTCGGGTCCCCCGCGAAGCCCGGCGGCGATGGAGAAGTTGCGGGACCTGGTCGGGTCCTTCGACTTGGTGGACGTCTGGCGAAATCTCCATCCCGACTCCAGCGCCTTCACGAGCGTGAGGTCTGGAGGAGGAAGGTCCAGAATCGACCGCCTTTACATTTCCCGGGCGTACGTCTCCTGCGTTCCGGCGGCTTCCATGCGGCCGGTGCCGTGCACGGACCACCACCTGGTGTGGGCGGAGCTCGCTCCGCTGCGCGCGCAGGGGGGGGTCCGTGTACTGGCATTTTAACAACCTGCTGCTGGAGGACGCGCGGTTCCGGGATTCGTTTCGCCGGTTCTGGGCCGACTGGAGAAGGAAGCGGGGAGGCTTCCCCTCCTTGAGGCTATGGTGGGACGTGGGCAAGGCTCACGTCCGCGTCTTCTGTCAGGAGTACGCGAAGGGGTCGACCAAGAGGCGGGAGGCCCGGTTCGGGCGATTGGAGAAAGAAGTGCTCGACCTGGAGTCCCGTCTCGGTCAGGTCGTCGAGGACCCGGCCCTGCGGAAGGTGTACGAAGAGAAGAAGGGCGCGCTGAAGGACCTGCAGCTGGTCGGGTCCCGAGGCGCGTACGTGAGGTCGCGGATCCAGTTCCTGCGGGACCTGGACTGCGGCTCCCCCTTCTTCTACTCGCTGGAAAAAAGACGGGGGGTCCGTAAGCAGCTCTTGGGGCTGCTGGCCGACGACGGATCTCTGGTCTCGGATCCGGAGGGCATCAGCGCGGAGGCCCGGGCCTATTACGGGGCTCTGTTCTCTTCGGATCCGTCCAGCGAGGATGTGCGCAGAGTTTTGTGGGAGGACCTGCCGAAGGTCGGCCCGGAGGGCGCCGAGAATTTAGAAGCTCCGCTAAGCCTGGCGGAGCTGACCGGCGCCCTGCGCCAGCTCTCGAGGGGCAAGTCCCCGGGGCTGGACGGGCTGACCGTGGAGTTCCACAGGGCGTTCTGGGACGTCTTGGGGGACGACTACGCGCGGGTCCTGGGGGAAAGTCTGGCGACCGGGGAGATGCCCCTCTCTTGGCGCAGGGCGGTCATCGTCCTGCTGCCCAAGAAGGGCGATCTCCGCCTACTTAAGAACTGGCGCCCGGTCTCCCTCCTCAGCACGGACTACAAAATTTTCGCCAGGGCTATGTCTGCTCGCCTTGGCACCGTGCTGGCCCGCATGATCCACCCCGACCAGTCCTACATGGTCCCGGGCCGGAGTATCCACGATAACATCCATCTGGTCCGGGATCTGGTCCACCATTCCCAGAGGGCTGGTCTGTCGGTCGCCTTCCTTTCCCTGGATCAGGAGAAGGCGTTCGACAGGGTGGATCACGAGTATCTTTTCGGGACTCTGCGCGCATTCGGGTTCGGGACGCATTTCGTCGCCCGGATCCGACTTCTGTACGCCGCCGCGGAGTGTCTCATTAAAGTTAACGGGTCTTTGACGGCGCCCCTTCGCTTCGGGAGGGGGGTGCGTCAGGGATGCCCCATGTCCGGTCAGTTATACGCCGTTTGCGTGGAGCCTTTCCTGCGCCTCTTGCGGAAGAGGTTGACGGGACTGGCTCTGCAAGGGCCGGGCGTGGAGGTGGTCCTCTCGGCTTACGCCGATGACGTGCTCCTCGCGGTCACGGATCCCGTCGACTTGCGGAGGATGCGAGAATGCCAGCAGATTTACTCGGACGCATCCTCCGCCAAGATCAACTGGGAGAAATGTTCTGGACTCCTGGTGGGCCCATGGCAGGTGGACTCCCTGCCGGAGGAGTTCGGGCCTTTCGCCTGGAGCACCACGCACCTCCTCTACCTGGGAGTCTACCTCAGCCCGGCCGAGGACGCCTGGCCGGCGAACTGGCAAGAGCTGGAGGCCAAAGTCACCGCTCGCCTAGGACGCTGGACAGGACTGCTCCGAGTGTTGTCCTACAGGGGTCGAGCGCTGGTCATAAACCAGCTGGTGGCCGCCATGTTGTGGTACCGGTTGATCACTTTGATCCCTCCCCCTGCGTTTGTCGCCAAGATGCAGAAGAAGCTCGTCGACTTCTTCTGGGACAAAAGGAAGCACTGGGTCTCTGCCGCGGTTTTGTGTCTCCCGCTTAGGGAGGGCGGTCAGGCGCTGGTGTGCCTTCGCACCCAGGCGGCGACTTTCCGTCTTCAGACGCTGCAGAGATACCTGTACGTGGAGAATCCTCCTAGGTGGCGTGCGCTGGCGACGTATTTCTTCCGCCAGCTGCACGGCCTCAATTACGACACGCAGCTCCTGTTTGTGAGAGTGGGTGGCACGCGTGCCAGCCTGCGGGAGCTGCCTGTCTTCTACCAGGAACTGCTATGGGTTTGGAACAGCGTCGCCTCCGAGCGCAGTTCTCCCCCGTCAGGAGCGGCGGCCGTCCTTCGGGAGCCGCTGTTCAGGAATCCGCACCTCCACGACCGCGGGTTCGGCTGGCCGGCGGAGGGCAGGGCTGTGCCCGGTAAGGTGACCAGAGTCGGGGACCTGCTCGATGGCAGAGGAGCGGGCTGGATGGCGCCGGAGGAGTTGGCGAGGCGCATGTCTTGGGTCAACGTCCGGCTCGCGGTCAAAGCCATCGAGTCGCTAAAAGTGGCACTGGGCCCCGTCTCCACTAGGTGTGTCGAGGAGGCTCAAGCACGTGGGGCGATCCCGTCCGAACTGACCCCCGTTCGGACGGAATTCCTTATCGGCGCCCGGCCCCGAATCCTCCCTCGGGAGCCGCCGCCTCACCACTTGAGCCTTCTCGGAGAAATGCCCTCCGTGCCCTTTCAATCCGCACGGAGGCGTTTCCTGTACGGGCTGCTCCTGCACACTCTCCACTTTGCCATCTTCGTCTGCCGTCCGGACACGCCTTGGCGTACCATCCTGCCGTCCGGCGGAGGCGAAGGTCCCCATTGGAAGGCTCTCTACGCGGGAGTCTTCCCTTGTTCTATTGGGGACTTGGCCTGGAGGGTGTTGCACGGAGCAGTCCCGTGCAATAGGATTTTAAGTAGGTTTACGGACTCCCAGGCTGCTTGTCATTTCTGCGGCCTAGAGGAGTCCGTCTATCACATTTATATTGAGTGTGAGAGGTTGCAGCCCCTCTTTCATTATTTGAAGGGGCTGCTCCTCAATTTCTGGTTGCACTTCAGCCCCACGCTCCTGATCTACGGTCACCCGGTGCGGAGGGGAGCGGGTAGGTCGGAGGACCTCCTCGTAGGACTGCTCCTGGGCCTGGCCAAGAAAGCCATTAATTGGTCCAGGCAGCGGGCGGTCGAGGGGGTCGTTCGGCCCGATTGTCTGCCTCTCTTCCGCGGCCATGTTCGCGCCCGGGTGGCCCTGGAGATGGAGCACGCGGTGTCCGCCGGCACGCTTGAGTTTTTCCGTGACCGGTGGGCGCCGCGGGGACTGGAGTGCATCGTCACCCCGGACTTCCAAATTTTGATTTGATTTGTTAAGTTTCATTTAAAGTTTTAATTGATTTACAGTAAATTTTGATTTGTCCAACCTGATTTGTCCAACCAAAAAGATCAACACCAGGTTATAGTCCAACAGCTTTATTTGAAATCACAAGCTTTCGGAGCTGCTGACGAAGGAGCAGTAGCAGCAGCAGAGTGGTGGTCTCTGTGACCAGGAAGAGGAGAAGGAGAAGGAGACCAGACAGCAGACCACCACCAACAACCAACAACCACTACTGAGGTGCCTGGAGAGAGAGGACAGGAGAGGAGAAGGATAAGAAAGGAAGGCCAAGGCCATCAAACACCAGAGGAGAGGCCTTTCCACACTGCCTCCTCAATTGGCCTCCATTTTAGGAGAGGGAGAGAGGGGAGAAAACAACACAACAACATCATCTGTTTGGAAGGAGGAGGAAGGAAAGAACATCTACAGGTGGGTGTTATTCTGGGGCACTCTCCCAGAGACTTTGTTTTGTAGGTGGGGGGAGGAAAGAAGAAAAGAAGAGGGCCGGAACATCCAAGGGGTGTGTGTGTGTGTGTGTGTGGCTTCTGTAAAAGCTAGGCCGCACACACCATATTAAACACCCCTTTCCCATTGCCTGACCTGGGACAGCTGGAGCTGCCTAGGTGAAGTCCCCAATTAATTTAATCTTATTGGGCATCGTTAAGACCTGGTGCAGGACTGAGCCTGGGCATCTCCAGCTATCCCAGGTGAAGACATCTTCTCCCCCCACCAGAAGACCACCACCAAAGACTTTTATTACATCGGAGAGTGCACCCCCCTGCCAACACCCACCCACCCACCATCCTGAGTGGCGACCCTGCCCTTGCGGCTTCCCTCCTTCCCACCCCCCTCTCTCTCTCTCTTTGTCTCTTGTCTCTCTCTGCCTCTCTCTCTAAGAGGCACCTCAATCTATTTTAATTAAGTACCTATTGAGCAGAGGGGAGAAGGCCCCTCTCCCAATTAATTCATATAAAGGGAGAGGTGTGCCTTCAATTTAAGAGCTCCCTCTGCTCAGGGGAAAACAGAAACAAAAAACCGAGGCCATTAACACCTTCAGGCCTGTGACTTGGGGTGAGTGTAGCCCTTAAAGACCACCCATCATGGCGACCACATCTTCGCCGGTGGCGGGGGCAGCGAGGACGTACGCAAGCGTGGCAGCCGCGGCCACGGCCGCAGCCACGAGTCCTCCTGTTACCCCGTCACCTTTTACCCTCCTTACGAGGAAGAATGGGGTCAAGAGCTACACTCACCCCAATATGACTATAGAGGCGTGTGTAAAAGCCATGGCTGGGGTTGTCGGCCCTTCAGCCATCGTCGCCGCCTCTAAAATGTACGGCAAGGCTGTGTTCTTCCTGGGGTCGGAGCGGGCGGTGTCCCTGGCCATCGAGAAGGGGCTCACCGTGGGCGGGACCTTCCTGCCGGTGGACCCCCTTGAGGCCACCGCGCAAAGGATTGTGGTTTCCAACGTCCCGCCCTTTGTTCCGGGTGAGCTCCTCCTCCCCCACCTACGTCAACTGGGGGAGGTGAGGTCGGGGATCACACCCATCCCGCTCGGCTTCCGGGAAGCCAGCCTTCGGCACGTCTTCTCCTTCCGGCGCCAGCTTTTCGTCCGGCTGGCGCGGGAGGAGGACGCGGATGGCGCGTTCACGGTGCTCCACGGGGGGACCGCCCACCGCGTCTTCTGGACCTCGGACGGCGTGCGGTGCTACGCCTGTAAGGAGGTGGGGCACGTCCGCAAAAACTGCCCCGCCTCCAAGGCCGCCACGACACCTGGCGCGGCCAGGGTTGGCGCCGCCGCCCCCCCTCCCCCTGATACTGTCCGCGCGTCGACGGCGACGGATGCGCGGTCGAAATCGGAGGCCAACACCACCACGGCCTCCGGCGGGGAGGAGGGAGAGCGTCCGGGGGGAAGGAAGGCGCGTAGGAAAAATAAACACCTAAGGGCGGATCCCCTCGCGGAGGAAACATCAGAGTTGACCGAACTCACGCCCGAGTACATCGCGGAGTTGGTCGGGACGCATGAGACTGGGGGGGTCCTCGTGCCCGGGCCCGTGACCGTGACCGCAACTGCTGAGGCAGCTAAATCAAGACCTGCGGCCGGGCTCGGGCCCGAGGGGCCCAAGAAACCCAGTCGTCGGAAGGGGGCAGAGAGGGAGGCCCCAGCAGACATGGAGGCCTCCCCCTCTCCGGGCCCCAACTTGTTAAAAAGAAAGCTCCGCCCCCAGCAGGAGGACTGCGAGGAGGAAGGTCCCTCCGCAAAAGGGGGCAGTCGCCCGCCGCGGGTGCTGCGCCCCACCCCACCACCGTCATCGTCGCGCGCGATCGGCAGGGGTCGTCTGTCCCTCGGGAGGGTGAGACAGCCGAGTCTGTCCGACCTGTGCCTCCCGGGGATGGGGAAGAGACCCTGCCCGTGGGGGGGGGCGCGGAACAACCCGCGGAGGGAAATGTAGTTCCGGAACCGTTGCTCCTCGCCGGGTCGGGCGTCCTGGGGACTGGGGCGGGCGAGGCCAAAGAGGCTGAAGCCGAGCCCGCCTTTTATAACCCAGATATCTCCCAGGGACTGCTCGACCTGGTGGAGGACTTTAACAATCCCCAGCCCGCTGGGTCGGAGGTTGGTGGCGGGGAGACAGAAAGCCCCCTGACTCCGTCTCTGTTGTTGGCGCCGGACGTGCTGGAGGAATTTGGGATTATTTTCTCCCCGGTTTCTCCGGTCGCCCCGGCGCCTGAGGCGGGGGGGGGCCCCGAACCGCCGCCGCCGCCTCCCGGCCCGGCGCCCCTGAAGGAGCCCAGGGTGGACTCCTCTGCCACCGATCCTGGGGGTGGGATCGTGACGGAGGCGGGGCCGGCCGGTGCGGCCGAGCCGTTCGCTGCACCCTGTGTGACGGACGGGTCGGCCGCCAGTGACGACCTCCCGGAGGAGGACGGGGACTCGGTGGTGGGCATCGAGGACGATTTGGAGTCCATCGGCAGCGAGGTGATGGACGCCCTCGTGCCCTTCACCGACTCTCCCCTCATCCCCGTAGGGGAACTCCGGGATTTTATGGCCGTGAGCCAGGGTCGTCACAAGAAGATCCGGCTGGCCCTCGACAAGTGGTCGGAGCTGGCGCTGCTCGTCGTGTCCGTCCGCGCCGCCGTTAAAATCATGGGCGCGGACAAGGACGTTGGCCGGCTCGAGCTGCGTCGGCTCAAGAGTTTCCACACTGGGCTGCTGAGGGAGTGGCGGTCGTCAGTGACCGCCCTCCCTCCCCTCCGTTAGGTAGAGGTTGCACTATGCTTCTGAGATGAAGATAACCATAGCCAGCCTCAACATCAACGGCAGCAGGGAGGCGCGCCGTAGATTCAATAACTTCTCGGTCCTTCGGGACGGGAAATATGCGGTGTGCTTCCTGCAAGAAACCCACACCGTTCCGGGAGACGAGGCCACGTGGCTCCTGGAGTGGCAAGGAGGGGTCAGCATGAGTCACCTCTCCAACAATTCCTGCGGGGTGGCTGTCTTGCTGGCCCCGCATTTTCAGCCGGAGATCTTGAGGGTCAAGGAGCACGTGCCGGGCCGCTTGCTCCAGGTCACTGTTCGCCTGGGAGGCGTGCCGCTCCATTTAGTGAACGTGTACGCCCCCCGGACCGGTGCGCAGCAAGTGCGCTTCTTCGGAGAAGTGTCCGCTCTTCTGGGCTCCATCGACGTGGGCGAGTGCGTCATCCTCGGGGGGGATTTCAATTGTACCCTCGAGGCGCGGGACCGGTCGGGTCCCCCGCGAAGCCCGGCGGCGATGGAGAAGTTGCGGGACCTGGTCGGGTCCTTCGACTTGGTGGACGTCTGGCGAAATCTCCATCCCGACTCCAGCGCCTTCACGAGCGTGAGGTCTGGAGGAGGAAGGTCCAGAATCGACCGCCTTTACATTTCCCGGGCGTACGTCTCCTGCGTTCCGGCGGCTTCCATGCGGCCGGTGCCGTGCACGGACCACCACCTGGTGTGGGCGGAGCTCGCTCCGCTGCGCGCGCGGGGGGGGGTCCGCGTACTGGCATTTTAACAACCTGCTGCTGGAGGACGCGCGGTTCCGGGATTCGTTTCGCCGGTTCTGGGCCGACTGGAGAAGGAAGCGGGGAGGCTTCCCCTCCTTGAGGCTATGGTGGGACGTGGGCAAGGCTCACGTCCGCGTCTTCTGTCAGGAGTACGCGAAGGGGTCGACCAAGAGGCGGGAGGCCCGGGTCGGGCGATTGGAGAAAGAAGTGCTCGACCTGGAGTCCCGTCTCGGTCAGGTCGTCGAGGACCCGGCCCTGCGGAAGGTGTACGAAGAGAAGAAGGGCGCGCTGAAGGACCTGCAGCTGGTCGGGTCCCGAGGCGCGTACGTGAGGTCGCGGATCCAGTTCCTGCGGGACCTGGACCGCGGCTCCCCCTTCTTCTACTCGCTGGAAAAAAGACGGGGGGTCCGTAAGCAGCTCTTGGGGCTGCTGGCCGACGACGGATCTCTGGTCTCGGATCCGGAGGGCATCAGCGCGGAGGCCCGGGCCTATTACGGGGCTCTGTTCTCTTCGGATCCGTCCAGCGAGGATGCGCGCAGAGTTTTGTGGGAGGACCTGCCGAAGGTCGGCCCGGAGGGCGCCGAGAATTTAGAAGCTCCGCTAAGCCTGGCGGAGCTGACCGGCGCCCTGCGCCAGCTCTCGAGGGGCAAGTCCCCGGGGCTGGACGGGCTGACCGTGGAGTTCCACAGGGCGTTCTGGGACGTCTTGGGGGACGACTACGCGCGGGTCCTGGGGGAAAGTCTGGCGACCGGGGAGATGCCCCTCTCTTGGCGCAGGGCGGTCATCGTCCTGCTGCCCAAGAAGGGCGATCTCCGCCTACTTAAGAACTGGCGCCCGGTCTCCCTCCTCAGCACGGACTACAAAATTTTCGCCAGGGCTATGTCTGCTCGCCTTGGCACCGTGCTGGCCCGCATGATCCACCCCGACCAGTCCTACACGGTCCCGGGCCGGAGTATCCACGATAACATCCATCTGGTCCGGGACCTGGTCCACCATTCCCAGAGGGCTGGTCTGTCGGTCGCCTTCCTTTCCCTGGATCAGGAGAAGGCGTTCGACAGGGTGGATCACGAGTATCTTTTCGGGACTCTGCGCGCATTCGGGTTCGGGACGCATTTCGTCGCCCGGATCCGACTTCTGTACGCCGCCGCGGAGTGTCTCATTAAAGTTAACGGGTCTTTGACGGCGCCCCTTCGCTTCGGGAGGGGGGTGCGTCAGGGATGCCCCATGTCCGGTCAGTTATACGCCGTTTGCGTGGAGCCTTTCCTGCGCCTCTTGCGGAAGAGGTTGACGGGACTGGCTCTGCAAGGGCCGGGCGTGGAGGTGGTCCTCTCGGCTTACGCCGATGACGTGCTCCTCGCGGTCACGGATCCCGTCGACTTGCGGAGGATGCGAGAATGCCAGCAGATTTACTCGGACGCATCCTCCGCCAAGATCAACTGGGAGAAATGTTCTGGACTCCTGGTGGGCCCATGGCAGGTGGACTCCCTGCCGGAGGAGTTCGGGCCTTTCGCCTGGAGCACCACGCACCTCCTCTACCTGGGAGTCTACCTCAGCCCGGCCGAGGACGCCTGGCCGGCGAACTGGCAAGAGCTGGAGGCCAAAGTCACCGCTCGCCTAGGGCGCTGGACAGGACTGCTCCGAGTGTTGTCCTACAGGGGTCGAGCGCTGGTCATAAACCAGCTGGTGGCCGCCATGTTGTGGTACCGGTTGGTCACTTTGATCCCTCCCCCTGCGTTTGTCGCCAAGATGCAGAAGAAGCTCGTCGACTTCTTCTGGGACAAAAGGAAGCACTGGGTCTCTGCCGCGGTTTTGAGTCTCCCGCTTAGGGAGGGCGGTCAGGCGCTGGTGTGCCTTCGCACCCAGGCGGCGACTTTCCGTCTTCAGACGCTGCAGAGATACCTGTACGTGGAGAATCCTCCTAGGTGGCGTGCGCTGGCGACGTATTTCTTCCGCCAGCTGCACGGCCTCAATTACGACACGCAGCTCCTGTTTGTGAGAGTGGGTGGCACGCGTGCCAGCCTGCGGGAGCTGCCTGTCTTCTACCAGGAACTGCTATGGGTTTGGAACAGCGTCGCCTCCGAGCGCAGTTCTCCCCCGTCAGGAGCGGCGGCCGTCCTTCGGGAGCCGCTGTTCAGGAATCCGCACCTCCACGACCGCGGGTTCGGCTGGCTGGCAGAGGGCAGGGCTGTGCCCGGTAAGGTGACCAGAGTCGGGGACCTGCTCGATGGCGGAGGAGCGGGCTGGATGGCGCCGGAGGAGTTGGCGAGGCGCATGTCCTGGGTCAACGTCCGGCTCGCGGTCAAAGCCATCGAGTCGCTAAAAGTGGCACTGGGCCCCGTCTCCACTAGGTGTGTCGAGGAGGCTCAAGCACGTGGGGCGATCCCGTCCGAACTGACCCCCGTTCGGACGGAATTCCTTATCGGCGCCCGGCCCCGAATCCTCCCTCGGGAGCCGCCGCCTCACCACTTGAGCCTTCTCGGAGAAATGCCCTCCGTGCCCTTTCAATCCGCACGGAGGCGTTTCCTGTACGGGCTGCTCCTGCACACTCTCCACTTTGCCATCTTCGTCTGCCGTCCGGACACGCCTTGGCGTACCATCCTGCCGTCCGGCGGAGGCGAAGGTCCCCATTGGAAGGCTCTCTACGCGGGAGTCTTCCCTTGTTCTATTGGGGACTTGGCCTGGAGGGTGTTGCACGGAGCAGTCCCGTGCAATAGGATTTTAAGTAGGTTTACGGACTCCCAGGCTGCTTGCCATTTCTGCGGCCTGGAGGAGTCCGTCTATCACATTTATATTGAGTGTGAGAGGTTGCAGCCCCTCTTTCATTATTTGAAGGGGCTGCTCCTCAATTTCTGGTTGCACTTCAGCCCCACGCTCCTGATCTACGGTCACCCGGTGCGGAGGGGAGCGGGTAGGTCGGAGGACCTCCTCGTAGGACTGCTCCTGGGCCTGGCCAAGAAAGCCATTAATTGGTCCAGGCAGCGGGCGGTCGAGGGGGTCGTTCGGCCCGATTGCCTGCCTCTCTTCCGCGGCCATGTTCGCGCCCGGGTGGCCCTGGAGATGGAGCACGCGGTGTCCGCCGGCACGCTTGAGTTTTTCCGCGACCGGTGGGCGCCGCGGGGACTGGAGTGCATCGTCACCCCGGACTTCCAAATTTTGATTTGATTTGTTAAGTTTCATTTAAAGTTTTAATTGATTTACAGTAAATTTGTGTTTGTCCAACCAAAAAGAGCAACACCAGGTTATAGTCCAACAGCTTTATTTGAAATCACAAGCTTGTGAGGAGCAGCAACAGCAGCAGCAGAGTGGTGGTCTCTGTGAGCAGGAAGAGGAGAAGGAGAAGGAGACCAGACAGCAGACCACCACCAACAACCAACAACCACTACTGAGGTGCCTGGAGAGAGAGGACAGGAGAGGAGAGGGAGAAGAAAGGAAGGCCAAGGCCATTAACAACAGAGGAGAGGCCTTTCCACACTGCCTCCTCAATTGGCCTCCATTTTAGGAGAGGGAGAGAGGGGAGAAAAACATCACCAACAAACATCATCTGTTTGGAAGGAAGAAGGAAGGAAAGAACAACAGCTACAGGTGGGTGTGATTCTGGTGCACTCTCCCAGAGACTTTGTTTTGTAGGTGGGGGGAGGAAAGAAGATAAGAAGAGGGCCGGAACATCCAAGGGGTGTGTGTGTGTGTGTGTGGCTTTTGTAAAAGCTAGGCCGCACACACCATATTAAACACCCCTTTCCCATTGCCTGACCTGGGACAGCTGGAGCTGCCTAGGTGAAGTCCCCAATTAATTTAATATTATTGGGCATCGTTAAGACCTGGTGCAGGACTGAGCCTGGGCATCTCCAGCTGTCCCAGGTGAAGACATCTTCTCCCCCCACCAGAAGACCACCACCAAAGACTTTTATTACATCGGAGAGTGCACCCCCCTGCCAACACCCACCCACCCACCATCCTGAGTGGCGACCCTGCCCTTGCGGCTTCCCTCCTTCCCACCCCCTCTCTCTCTCTCTTTGTCTCTTGTCTCTCTCTGCCTCTCTCTCTAAGAGGCACCTCAATCTATTTTAATTAAGTACCCATTGAGCAGAGGGGAGAAGGCCCCTCTCCCAATTCAATCAAATAAAGGGAGAGGTGTGCCTTCAATTTAAGAGCTCCCTCTGCTCAGGGGAAAACAAAAACAAAAAACCAGAGGCCATTAACACCTTCAGGCCTGTGACTTGGGGTGAGTGTAGCCCTTAAAGACCCGTCCATTATGGCGAGCACATCTTCGTCGGTGGCGGGGGCAGCGAGGACGTATGCGAGCGTGGCAGCCGCAGCCACGGCCGCAGCCACGAGTCCTCCTGTTACCCCGTCACCTTTTACCCTCCTTACGAGGAAGAATGGGGTCAAGAGCTACACTCACCCCAACATGACTATAGAGGCGTGTGTAAAAGCCATGGCTGGGGTTGTCGGCCCTTCAGCCATCGTCGCCGCCTCTAAAATGTACGGCAAGGCTGTGTTCTTCCTGGGGTCGGAGCGGGCGGTGTCCCTGGCCATCGAGAAGGGGCTCACCGTGGGCGGGACCTTCCTGCCGGTGGACCCCCTTGAGGCCACCGCGCAAAGGATTGTGGTTTCCAACGTCCCGCCCTTTGTTCCGGGTGAGCTCCTCCTCCCCCACCTACGTCAACTGGGGGAGGTGAGGTCGGGGATCACACCCATCCCGCTCGGCTTCCGGGAAGCCAGCCTTCGGCACGTCTTCTCCTTCCGGCGCCAGCTTTTCGTCCGGCTGGCGCGGGAGGAGGACGCGGACGGCGCGTTCACGGTGCTCCACGGGGGGACCGCCCACCGCGTCTTCTGGACCTCGGACGGCGTGCGGTGCTACGCCTGTAAGGAGGTGGGGCACGTCCGCAAAAACTGCCCCGCCTCCAAGGCCGCCACGACACCTGGCGCGGCCAGGGTTGGCGCCGCCGCCCCCCCTCCCCCTGATACTGTCCGCGCGTCGACGGCGACGGATGCGCGGTCGAAATCGGAGGCCAACACCACCACGGCCTCCGGCGGGGAGGAGGGAGAGCGTCCGGGGGGAAGGAAGGCGCGTAGGAAAAATAAACACCTAAGGGCGGATCCCCTCGTGGAGGAAACATCGGAGTTGACCGAACTCACGCCCGAGTACATCGCGGAGTTGGTCGGGACGCATGAGACTGGGGGGGTCCTCGTGCCCGGGCCCGTGACCGTGACCGCAACTGCCGAGGCAGCTAAATCAAGACCTGCGGCCGGGCTCGGGCCCGAGGGGCCCAAGAAACCCAGTCGTCAGAAGGGGGCAGAGAGGGAGGCCCCAGCAGACATGGAGGCCTCCCCCTCTCCGGGCCCCAACTTGTTAAAAAGAAAGCTCGCCCCCAGGAGGAGGACTGCGAGGAGGAAGGTCCCTCCGCAGAAGGGGAGTCGTCGCCCGCCGCGGGTACTGCGCCCCACCCCACCACCGTCATCGTCGTGCGCGAGCGGCAGGGGTCGCCTGTCCCTCGGGAGGGTGAGACAGCCGAGTCTGTCCGACCTGTGCCTCCCGGGGATGGGGAAGTGACCCTGCCCGTGGGGGGGGGGGCGCGGAACAACCCGCGGATATTAATAAAAAACCTGAACCGTTGCTCCTCGCCGGGTCGGGCGTCCTGGGGACTGGGGCGGGCGAGGCCAAAGAGGCTGAAGCCGAGCCCGCCTTTTACAACCCAGATATCTCCCAGGGACTGCTCGACCTGGTGGAGGAGTATAACAATCCCCAGCCCGCTGGGTCGGAGGTTGGTGGCGGGGAGACAGAAAGCCCCCTGACTCCGTCTCTGATGTTGGCGCCGGACGTACTGGAGGACTTTGAGATTATTTTCTCCCCGGTTTCTCCGGTCGCTCCGGCGCCTGAGGCGGGGGGGGGGCCCCGAACCGCCGCCGCCTCCCGGCCCGGCGCCCCTGAAGGAGCCCAGGGTGGACTCCTCTGCCACCGATCCTGGGGGTGGGATCGTGACGGAGGCGGGGCCGGCCGGTGCGGCCGAGCCGTTCACTGCACCCCGTGCGGCGGACGGGTTGGCCGCCGGTGACGACCTCCCGGAGGAGGACGGGGACTCGGTGTTGGGCATCGAGGACGATTTGGAGTCCATCAGCAGCGAGGCGATGGACGCCCTCGTGCCCTTCACCGACTCTCCCCTCATCCCCGTAGGGGAACTCCGGGATTTTATGGCCACGAGCCAGGGTCGTCACAAGAAGATCCGGCTGGCCCTCGACAAGTGGTCGGAGCTGGCGCTGCTCGTCGTGTCCGTCCGCGCCGCCGTTAAAATCATGGGCGCGGACAAGGACGTTGGCCGGCTCGAGCTGCGTCGGCTCAAGAGTTTCCACACTGGGCTGCTGAGGGAGTGGCGGTCGTCAGTGACCGCGCTCCCTCCCCTCCGTTAGGTAGAGGTTGCACTATGCTTCTGAGATGAAGATAACCATAGCCAGCCTCAACATCAACGGCAGCAGGGAGGCGCGCCGTAGATTCAATAACTTCTCGGTCCTTCGGGACGGGAAATATGCGGTGTGCTTCCTGCAAGAAACCCACACCGTTCCGGGAGACGAGGCCACGTGGCTCCTGGAGTGGCAAGGAGGGGTCAGCATGAGTCACCTCTCCAACAATTCCTGCGGGGTGGCTGTCTTGCTGGCCCCGCATTTTCAGCCGGAGATCTTGAGGGTCAAGGAGCACGTGCCGGGCCGCTTGCTCCAGGTCACTGTTCGCCTGGGAGGCGTGCCGCTCCATTTAGTGAACGTGTAATCCCCCCGGACCGGTGCGCAGCAAGTGCGCTTCTTCGGAGAAGTGTCCGCTCTTCTGGGCTCCATCGACGTGGGCGAGTGCGTCATCCTCGGGGGGGATTTCAATTGTACCCTCGAGGCGCGGGACCGGTCGGGTCCCCCGCGAAGCCCGGCGGCGATGGAGAAGTTGCGGGACCTGGTCGGGTCCTTCGACTTGGTGGACGTCTGGCGAAATCTCCATCCCGACTCCAGCGCCTTCACGAGCGTGAGGTCTGGAGGAGGAATGTCCAGAATCGAACGCCTTTACATTTCCCGGGCGTACGTCACCTGCGTTCCGGCGGCTTCCATGCGGCCGGTGCCGTGCACGGACCACCACCTGGTGTGGGCGGAGCTCGCTCCGCTGCGCGCACGGGGGGGGTCCGCGTACTGGCATTTTAACAACCTGCTGCTGGAGGAAGCGTGGTTCCAGGATTCGTTTCGCCGGTTCTGGGCCGACTGGAGAAGGAAGCGGGGAGGCTTCCCCTCCTTGAGGCTATGGAGGGACGTGGGCAAGGCTCACGTCCGCGTCTTCTGTCAGGAGTATGCGAAGGGGTCGACCAAGAGGCGGGAGGCCCGGGTCGGGCGATTGGAGAAAGAAGTGCTCGACCTGGAGTCCCGTCTCGGTCAAGTCGTCGAGGACCCGGCCCTGCGGAAGGTGTACGAAGAGAAGAAGGGCGCGCTGAAGGACCTGCAGCTGGTCGGGTCCCGAGGCGCGTACGTGAGGTCGCGGATCCAGTTCCTGCGGGACCTGGACCGCGGCTCCCCCTTCTTCTACTCGCTGGAAAAAAGACGGGGGGTCCGTAAGCAGCTCTTGGGGCTGCTGGCCGACGACGGATCTCTGGTCTCGGATCCGGAGGGCATCAGCGCGGAGGCCCGGGCCTATTACGGGGCTCTGTTCTCTTCGGATCCGTCCAGCGAGGATGCGCGCAGAGTTTTGTGGGAGGACCTGCCGAAGGTCGGCCCGGAGGGCGCCGAGAATTTAGATGCTCCGCTAAGCCTGGCGGAGCTGACCGGCGCCCTGCGCCAGCTCTCGAGGAGCAAGTCCCCGGGGCTGGACGGGCTGACCGTGGAGTTCCACAGGGCGTTCTGGGACGTCTTGGGGGACGACTACGCGCGGGTCCTGGGGGAAAGTCTGGCGACCGGGGAGATGCCCCTCTCTTGGCGCAGGGCGGTCATCGTCCTGCTGCCCAAGAAGGGCGATCTCCGCCTACTTAAGAACTGGCGCCCGGTCTCCCTCCTCAGCACGGACTACAAAATTTTCGCCAGGGCTATGTCTGCTCGCCTTGGCACCGTGCTGGCCCGCATGATCCACCCCGACCAGTCCTACACGGTCCCGGGCCGGACAATCCACGACAACATCCATCTGGTCCGGGACCTGGTCCACCATTCCCAGAGGGCTGGTCTGTCGGTCGCCTTCCTTTCCCTGGATCAGGAGAAGGCGTTCGACAGGGTGGATCACGAGTATCTTTTCGGGACTCTGCGCGCATTCGGGTTCGGGACGCATTTCGTCGCCCGGATCCGACTTCTGTACGCCGCCGCGGAGTGTCTCATTAAAGTTAACGGGTCTTTGATGGCGCCCCTTCGCTTCGGGAGGGAGGTGCGTCAGGGATGCCCCATGTCCGGTCAGTTATACGCCGTTTGCGTGGAGCCTTTCCTGCGCCTCTTGCGGAAGAGGTTGACGGGACTGGCTCTGCAAGGGCCGGGCGTGGAGGTGGTCCTCTCGGCTTACGCCGATGACGTGCTCCTCGCGGTCACGGATCCCGTCGACTTGCGGAGGATGCGAGAATGCCAGCAGATTTACTCGGACGCATCCTCCGCCAAGATCAACTGGGAGAAATGTTCTGGACTCCTGGTGGGCCCATGGCAGGTGGACTCCCTGCCGGAGGAGTTCGGGCCTTTCGCCTGGAGCACCACGCACCTCCTCTACCTGGGAGTCTACCTCAGCCCGGCCGAGGACGCCTGGCCGGCGAACTGGCAAGAGCTGGAGGCCAAAGTCACCGCTCGCCTAGGGCGCTGGACAGGACTGCTCCGAGTGTTGTCCTACAGGGGTCGAGCGCTGGTCATAAACCAGCTGGTGGCCGCCATGTTGTGGTACCGGTTGGTCACTTTGATCCCTCCCCCTGCGTTTGTCGCCAAGATGCAGAAGAAGCTCGTCGACTTCTTCTGGGACAAAAGGAAGCACTGGGTCTCTGCCGCGGTTTTGAGTCTCCCGCTTAGGGAGGGCGGTCAGGCGCTGGTGTGCCTTCGCACCCAGGCGGCGACTTTCCATCTTCAGACGCTGCAGAGATACCTGTACGTGGAGAATCCTCCTAGGTGGCGTGCGCTGGCGACGTATTTCTTCCGCCAGCTGCACGGCCTCAATTACGACACGCAGCTCCTGTTTGTGAGAGTGGGTGGCACGCGTGCCAGCCTGCGGGAGCTGCCTGTCTTCTACCAGGAACTGCTATGGGTTTGGAACAGCGTCGCCTCCGAGCGCAGTTCTCCCCCGTCAGGAGCGGCGGCCGTCCTTCGGGAGCCGCTGTTCAGGAATCCGCACCTCCACGACCGCGGGTTCGGCTGGCTGGCGGAGGGCAGGGCTGTGCCCGGTAAGGTGACCAGAGTCAGGGACCTGCTCGATGGCGGAGGAGCGGGCTGGATGGCGCCGGAGGAGTTGGCGAGGCGCATGTCCTGGGTCAACGTCCGGCTCGCGGTCAAAGCCATCGAGTCGCTAAAAGTGGCACTGGGCCCCGTCTCCACTAGGTGTGTCGAGGAGGCTCAAGCACGTGGGGCGATCCCGTCCGAACTGACCCCCGTTCGGACGGAATTCCTTATCGGCGCCCGGCCCCGAATCCTCCCTCGGGAGCCGCCGCCTCACCACTTGAGCCTTCTCGGAGAAATGCCCTCCGTGCCCTTTCAATCCGCACGGAGGCGTTTCCTGTACGGGCTGCTCCTGCACACTCTCCACTTTGCCATCTTCGTCTGCCGTCCGGACACGCCTTGGCGTACCATCCTGCCGTCCGGCGGAGGCGAAGGTCCCCATTGGAAGGCTCTCTACGCGGGAGTCTTCCCTTGTTCTATTGGGGACTTGGCCTGGAGGGTGTTGCACGGAGCAGTCCCGTGCAATAGGATTTTAAATAGGTTTACGGACTCCCAGGCTGCTTGCCATTTCTGCGGCCTGGAGGAGTCCGTCTATCACATTTATGTTGAGTGTGAGAGGCTGCAGCCCCTCTTTCATTATTTGAAGGGGCTGCTCCTCAATTTCTGGTTGCACTTCAGCCCCACGCTCCTGATCTACGGTCACCCGGTGCGGAGGGGAGCGGGTAGGTCGGAGGACCTCCTCGTAGGACTGCTCCTGGGCCTGGCCAAGAAAGCCATTAATTGGTCCAGGCAGCGGGCGGTCGAGGGGGTCGTTCGGCCCGATTGCCTGCCTCTCTTCCGCGGCCATGTTCGCGCCCGGGTGGCCCTGGAGATGGAGCACGCGGTGTCCGCCGGCACGCTTGAGTTTTTCCGCGACCGGTGGGCGCCGCGGGGGCTGGAGTGCATCGTCACCCCGGACTTCCAAATTTTGATTTGATTTATTAAGTTTCATTTAAAGTTTTAATTGATTTACAGTAAATTTGGGTTTTTTTTTGTCCAACCAAAAAGAGGAACACCAGGTTATAGTCCAACAGCTTTATTTGAAATCACAAGCTTTCGGAGCGCTGCTCCTTCGTCAGGATATAAAGAGACCGCGCGCTGTTCCTCCTCCCACTGCCTGGGGCAATGGGCCAGATATTTAAAGGGACAGGGACTCCCCTTTCTCTGCCTATTTATAGTTAAAGGGACAGACCCGTTTATCTTGGAGTGTCGGCGGACTTCACTAACAGAGCTCCCATTAACAGTCGCTCCCTTCTGTACTGTGCAGTGATTGTAAACCTGTCTGTTTCAGTGACTTGAGCCTTTCTGAAATGTCTCACTGTTTTTGACGATCCATTTGACTTGCTTGTTTAATATTGAAAGTCTTCAGAATTTTGCAGTGTGACGAAGGTTTCGTTAAAAGGTGGAGTGAGATTTCTTTCTAAATATTCAGTTTTTCCCCTCCTCCTTGCCCGCCAGTATTTGGAGCATGCGCAGTGTCACTGTGATCCGAGCCAGGCCAGTGTTGGAAGCGGACAGCGGCGGGAGGTGCGATTTAAACCGATTACGAATCAGCGGGGCTCAGGGAGGTATCGTACCCGGAGGGTGAGCTTCATAAACACCTAATATAGGCCGCAAGCCCCGAATGAGAACCTACAGGTTCCGCGTTTGCAGCTCGGAGGCTTTTACCCAGGAAGAGGCCCAGGTTAATGGCGGCCAGCTTTGTAAAGGAAAGCTGAGCTTATGTGCGTCGGCCTCTTGCTTCATCGTTTGGTAGAGCGCATGCGCGGCCATCTTTGTAAAGGGACCACGAGTGGACGGGGCTTCTGGGTCCCAGTGAGTGCAGGCCTGAAATTAGGCAGAATCAGCACCTTCAGGGGAGGAGAGGTAGAGGGAGGGGAACCAGTGAGTGTAGAACTGAACCCAGCCAGAGTCAGCACCTTCAGGAGAGGAGAGGGAGGGGAACCAGTGAGTGTAGAACTGAACCTAGCCAGAGTCAGCACCTTCAGGAGAGGAGAGGGAAAGGAATCAGTGAATGTAGAACTGAACCCAGCCAGAGTCAGCACCTTCAGCCGAGGAGAGGGAGGGGAAACAGTGAGTGTAGAACTGAACCCAGCCAGGGTTGGTGGTGAAAACTGGGAGCGGAGGACAAACAGCCTTGAGACGTGCGATGTGTTTGGATTTTAGCACAGGGAGGAGGGACAATGTTTGGGACGGGGATTGACAACTTTGGAGGAACAAGAGAGGAAAGAATGTTCTTTAGAAACTAGAATAGTCTGTTCTGAATTTCTGTCCTGTACTTACAGTGATGAGTTTTGTAAACTCCTTTTACAGGGTATTAGAAGGGGCCGATTTGCAGACTGGAAACTCAAACCAAACATCACTTCAAGATCTGACAGAGTCACTTGATTCATCAGAACCTTTGAACATGGAAGCAGAAAGCACCGTTCAGAGTGGGGCGAAACCGTACACGTGTTCTGTGTGTGGACGAGGCTTCAGCCGATCCTCTAGCCTGTCAAGACACAAGTGCAGTCATACCAGGGAGAAACCGTGTAAATGTGGGGACTGTGGGAAGCAATTCAACTACCCGTGTGAGCTGGAAATTCATCGACGAGTTCACACTGGGGAGAGGCCGTTCACCTGCTCTGAGTGTGGGAAGGGATTCACTCGGTCATCCCACCTGCTGACACACCAGCGAGTTCATACCGGGGAGGGGCCTTTCACCTGCTCTGAGTGTGGGAAGAGATTCACTAATTCATCCAACCTGCTGACACACCAGCGAGTTCACACTGACGCGAGACCTTTTAAATGCCCGGACTGCGGGAAATGCTTTAAAAGTTCCGGGGATCTGACATGCCATCAACGTATTCACACTGACGAGAAACCGTTCAGGTGCTCTCACTGCGGGACTGGGTTCAGGAAATCATCTCACCTCACTGTACACCAGCGCACTCACACTGGGGAAAGGCCGTTCACCTGCTCCGAGTGTGGGAAGGGATTCACTCAGTCATCCGACCTTCTGAAACACCAGCGAGTTCACACCGGGGAGAGGCCGTTCACCTGCTCCGAGTGTGGGAAGGGATTCACTCAGTCATCCAACCTGCTGACACACCAGCGAGTTCACACTGGGGAGAGACCTTTTAAATGCCCAGACTGCGGGAAGTGCTTTAAAGGTTCCGGGGAACTGACACGCCATCAACGTGTTCACACTGATGATAGACCGTTCAGATGCTCTCACTGTGGGACTGGGTTCAGGAGATCATCTCACCTCACTGTACACCAGTGCACTCACACTGGGGAGAGGCCGTTCACCTGCTCTGAGTGTGGGAAGGGATTCACTCATTCATCCACCCTGCTGACACACCAGCGAGTTCACACTGACGAGAGACTTTTAAATGCCCGGACTGCGGGAAGTGCTTTAAAAGTTCCGGGGAACTGACACGCCATCAACGTGTTCACACTGATGAAAGACCGTTCAGGTGCTCTCACTGCGGGACTGGGTTCAGGCGATCATCTCACCTCACTGTACACCAGCGCACTCACACTGGGGAGAGGCCGTTCACCTGCTCCGAGTGTGGGAAGGGATTCACTAATTCATGCACCCTGCTGAGACACCAGCGAGTTCACACCGGGGAGAGGCCGTTCATCTGCTCTCAGTGTGGGAAGGGATTCACTCGGGCTTCCCACCTGCTGATACACCAACGTGTTCACAAGTGACAGCAGAGGTTAGATTCTGCTGTTATTGCTGCTGTTAATTACATCCCGGACTGAATCGTGTTCATCCTGACAGTTGGGGTTTGTTGCTGCTGATGTTAATAACCCCTGTAACTGGGCTGGAGCTTAATATTCTGGATATATGTCAAATAAATCAGCTTTGCTTTAAACACATTGTTGTGGATATTTGTTGTTCCCACCTGAGTGTTTGGCATCACCTGGCTGGAGCTCAGAAAGGACAATCTGGGGGGAGGATCGTACGGCGGGAACAGAACTACAGCCTGGACACAGTCCTTCAGGGCCACACTGAGAGGGGCAAATGGCACTTTGGTCTTTCTCGCCTCTCTTCACTGACAGCAAAGTCCCCATGCGGGTTAATCTTGAGACCTGTAAGGAATGTGTCCGAGCCGCTCTCTTCCATGGGTCAGAGCTCCTGGGCACGGAACAGAAGGCTCCTTTACAACTGTGTTTAGAGTCAGGAAGAACAACGGTGAATGCTGGAAACGTGCTGTCAAATCAGAGATTGGTGTCAAACTGCGATCTGTTCCTGACTGAAAGTGAAACAGCAGGGTTAAGTTTCCAGTCTAAAAATGGCTGGTAATTATTCCACGAGGATTTAATATGTGTGTGTGTGACAGTCCTGAGTCTACCATTTTAAGGCAGGTGTTAGCTCATTTCAAATAAACCCGTTTAAAATAAATTGGTTGACGTCTGCATTAAAATAGCAGAGGGAGGAGTTCACAGGAGCCTGTTAACTGCTGGTACAATTATACAACAGACATATGATTACCAGATAAAGAAGGACCTGCAGCGTGTTTCCAAGAATTCCGTTTTATTGATGTGTGCGTGTTAGACACCAGGATAACTAAAAATACACGACCCGGAACATCCAGGGGGTTACTCCAGGATCACTCCCGCTGCGGAACTCCACCACTGACCCTGCACCAGTCATCACCCACTGGAGGTTTATATCAGGAGCTTCTGTGTGATGGTGAGGTGATCACTGGACAATAAAGTGCAGAGACTGGTGGGTGGCTGCTCATTATCCTCGGTGTGATTTAATCCCCTTTCCCACTGAATACTGCGGACAGACAGGCTCACCTTGGGAACGGAATGGTCATTGTGACATCACTTTCTAAACAAGAGCCCACAAGACAATGGGTTCTCAATAAATGTTAAAGGGATTCAACGCTCTGAAGTTACACTGTGAATAAAGGAAATAAAATGCTGATCAATAATTGGTGAAGATAATTTATCTCTGTGGAATGCACTCGCAAACATTAAGAATGATGTGTTTGTTTACACACTCACACATACAACAAACACTTTGTGTGAGCTCTTTTCAGTTGTTCTGCTTAACCCGATTGAATAACTATTTGTGGCCTTTAGGACCCTGCGGCAGCCCATCCGGCGGGGCCCGCTGGGTCAGGACATAAAGAGACCGCGCGCTGTTCCTCCTCCCACTGCCTGGGGGAATGGGCCAGATATTTAAAGGGACAGGGACTCCCCTTTCTCTGACTATTTATACTTAAAGGGACAGACCCGTTTATCTTGGAGTGTCGGCGGACTTCACTAACAGAGCTCCCATTAACAGTCGCTCCCTTCTGTACTGTGCAGTGATTGTAAACCTGTCTGTTTCAGTGACTTGAGCCTTTCTAAAATGTCTCACTGTTTTTGACGATCCATTTGACTTGCTTGGTTAATTTTGAAAGACTTCAGAATTTTGCAGTGTGACGAAGGTTTCGTTTAAAGGTCGAATATCATTTCTTTCTAAATATTCTGTTCTCCCCCACCCTGATTTAAAACACTCTGCGCTACTGACTAGGAAGGTACCAAGTTCAATCCTTGATCTGGGCTGTGAGTTGATCTCTGACAAGGCAGCAGTTCAGGGGCTGAACCATGGCAGAGTGCCCGTGCACTTGGGTTTCTGTGTGAATTATTGATGAATTTTCTCTCACTCGGATCACAGAAACTCATTCTCCATTCACTAATTGGGACTTTCAATGACGGAGACAGTGCGCAGGCGCAATTCCCGCCTGTATTTGGAGCATGCGCAGTGTCATTGTGATCAGCGCCGGGCGAGTGCGGAAGCGCTGAAAGGTCGGGGTCGTGATTTTTGCGCCGATTAAGAATCAGGGGGCGCAGGGAGGTAAAGTACCCGGTGGGTGAGCTTCATAAACACCTGGTGTAGGCCGCAAGCCCCGAATGAGAACCTACAGGTTCCCCGTTTGCAGCTCCGAGGCTTTTTCCCGGGAAAAGGCCCAGGTTAACGGCGGCCATCTTTGCAAAGAAAGGCTGAGGTTTTGTCCGTCTCCCTCTTGTTTCACCGAGCAGTACCGCGCATGCGCCGCCATCTTTGTAAAGGGACCAGTAGTGGGCGGGGCTTCAGGGTCCCAGTGAGTGAACTGAACCCTGCCAGAGTCAGCACCTTCAGGGGAGGAGAGGGAGGGGAACCAGTGAGTGTAGAACTGAACCCAGCCACAGTCAGCACCTTCAGGGGAGGAGAGGGAGGGAAACCAGTGAGTGTGGAACTGAACCCAGCCAGAGTCAGCACCTTCAGGAGAGGGAGGGAAACCAGTGAGTGTGGAACTGAACCCAGCCAGAGTCAGCACCTTCAGGGGAGGAGAGGGAGGGAAACCAGTGAGTGTGGAACTGAACCCAGCCAGAGTCAGCACCTTCAGGGCAGGAGAGGGAGGGGAACCAGTGAATGTAGAACTGAACCCAGCCAGAGTCAGCACCTTCAGTACGACCCAGCCAGAGTCAGCACCTTCAGGAGAGGAGAGGGAGGGAAACCAGTGAGTGTGGAACTGAACCCAGCCAGAGTCAGCACCTTCAGGAGAGGAGAGGGAGGGAAACCAGTGAGTGTGGAACTGAACCCAGGCAGAGTCAGCACCTTCAGGGCAGGAGAGGGAGGGGAACCAGAGAATGTAGAACTGAACCCAGCCAGAGTCAGCACCTTCAGGGGAGGAGAGAGAGGGGAACCAGTGAGTGAACTGAACCCAGCCAGAGTCAGCACCTTCAGGGGAGGAGAGGGAGGGGAACCAGTGAATGTAGAACTGAACCCAGCCAGAGTCAGCACCTTCAGGGGAGGAGAGAGAGGGGAACCAGTGAGTGAACTGAACCCAGCCAGAGTCAGCACCTTCAGGGGAGGAGAGGGAGGGGAACCAGTGAGTGTGGAACTGAACCCAGCCAGAGTCAGCACCTTCAGGAGAGGAGAGGGAGGGAAACCAGTGAGTGTGGAACTGAACCCAGCCAGAGTCAGCACCTTCAGGGGAGGAGAGGGAGGGGAACCAGTGAATGTAGAACTGAACCCAGCCAGAGTCAGCACCTTCAGGGGAGGAGAGAGAGGGGAACCAGTGAGTGAACTGAACCCAGCCAGAGTCAGCACCTTCAAGGGAGGAGAAGGAGGAGAACCAGTGAGTGTAGGACTGAACCCAGCCAGAGTCAGCACCTTCAGGGCAGGAGAGGGAGGGGAAACAGTGAGTGTAGAACTGAACCCAGCCAGAGTCAGCACCTTCAGGGGAGGAGAGGGAGGGGAACCAGTGAGTGTAGAACTGAACCCAGCCAGAGTCAGCACCTTCAGGGAGGAGAGGGAGGGGAACCAGTGAGTGTGGAACTGAACCCAGCCAGAGTCAGCACCTTCAGGGGAGGAGAGGGAGGGGAGCCAGTGATTGTAGAACTGAACCCAGCCAGAGTCGGCACCTTCAGAAGAGGAGAGGGAGGGGAACCAGTGAGTGTGGAACTGAACCCAGCCAGAGTCAGCACCTTCAGGGGAGGAGAGGGAGGGGAACCAGTGAGTGTAGAACTGTACCCAGCCAGAGTCAGCACCTTCAGGGGAGGAGAGGGAGGGGAACCAGTGAGTGTAGAACTGAACCCAGCCAGAGTCAGCACCTTCAGGGGAGGAGAGGGAGGGGAACCAGTGAGTGTAGATATGAACCCAGCCAGAGTTGGTGGTGAAAACTGGGAGTGGAGGACAAACTGTCTTCAGATGTGCGATGTGTTTGGATTTTAGCACAGGGAGGAGGGACAATGTGTGGGACGGGGATTTGGAGGCACAAGAGAGGAAAGAATGTTCCATAGAAACTAGAATTGTCTGATCTGAATTTCTGTCCTGTACTTACAGTGATGAGTTTTGTAAACTCTTTTACAGGGTTTTAGAAGGGGAGGATTTGAAGAAGGGAAACTCAAACCAAACATCACGTCAAGATCTGACAGCGTCACTCGATTCATTAGGACCTGAATATCATCAGCCTTTGAATGTGGAAGGAGAAATGTTTGTCTGTTCTGTCTGTGGGAAAAGATTTCAAACATCAGTGTGACTGGAAAAGCACTGAGACACACACACCCGAGTGAGAGTGTTCCAGTGCACTGACTGTGGAAAGAGCTTTAACCAGTTACACAGCCTGAAAAAACATCGCACCGTTCACAGCGGGGAGAAACCGTACACGTGTTGTGTGTGAGACGAGGCTTCAACTGATCGTCCAACCTGGAGAGACATGAGGACACCCGCAGCATGGAGAAACCGTGGAAATGTGGGGACTGTGGGAAGGGATTCAATTACCCGTCTGAGCTGGAAAGTCATCGTCGCAGTCACACTGGGGAGAGGCCGTTCACCTGCTCTGAGTGTGGGAAGGGATTCACTCGGTCATCCACTCTGCTGATACACCAGCAAGTTCACATAGGGGAGAGGCCGTTCACCTGCTCTGAGTGTGGGAAGGGATTCCCTTCATCATCCCACTTGCTGAAACACCAGCGAATTCACACTGGGGAGTGACCGTTCACCTGCTCTGAGTGTGGGAAGGGATTCAGTCAGTCATCCAACCTGCTGACACACCAGCGAGTTCACACTGGGGAGAGGCCGTTCACCTGCTCTGAGTGTGGGAAGGGATTCAGTCGGTCATCCAACCTGCTGACACACCAGCGAGTTCACACTGGGGAGAGACCATTCACCTGCGCCGTGTGTGGGAAGGGATTCATTCAGTCATCCAACCTGATAACACACCAGCGAGTTCACACTGGGGAGAGGCCATTCACCTGCTCTGAGTGTGGGAAGGGCTTCACTCGGTCATCCGACCTGCTGAGACTTCAACGAGTTCACAAGTGACTGCAGGGGTTGGATTCTGCTGTTATTGCTGCTGTTAATTACATCCCGGACTGAATCGTCTTCATTCTGACAGGTGGAGTTTCTTCCTGCTGATGTTAATAACCCCTACAACTGGGCTGGAGTTTAATATTTTGATATTTCAAGTAACAGTGAGTTGATATTTGATGTCTCCAAGATAAGAGGAGACTAATTGATGTCCTGTTACCGACTGCTCCATTTTTGGGCCTTTTCTCCTTTCTAACTCGAGATTATTTCAGTTCTCGAACCTTCGGTTACTCACATGGACAAGTCCCAGCTCCCCATACCTTCCAGAGTGCCTCTCCTAGCCTTGGTATCCAGGGAAGGTCTCGGTAACACGCCCGGGATCACTAAACACAAAACCCAGTCTGTTAATCACTTTCAGCTACTGGACTTAGCGTGTGTCCCACAGCATCTCTCTCACCTTCGATGTGTGAATAGAGCATCACGCCTGCAAACCTGCTTTCAATTTAAATTTGAATCCACTCAGCAAGTGTATTTAAAAAAATACGTAGTAAACAGATCACATCAAATAATTGGCAAAGGTTTAGAGTCAACAAGATGAACAAGTGAACACATCACGGCCCAATACCCCAGCTCTATATTCACAGGAGAAAGTCTGTTATCTAACTCGTCGAGTGGACAGAGTAGAGAAAGATCCCAACTCTAAGAACATCTAGAATCTGTTGTAAATATCTTTCAAATCCTGACTGGTCCAATCTGTCGGTTTCCTTTCAATTGAAGTGAATGGAAGATGAGAGGGGTGTTGGCATATGGACCTCGGTTAATTCAGCTTCTGAAAGGTGTTCATGTTTAGTTCATTCGATATCGGGGAAAATGTGGTTGGTCTCATTAGAGAGAGAGAGAGAGATTTCACTGAGCAACAGCTGGTGTTTGCAACCAACTGGCCTTGGATATTTTCATCATAGAATGTTTCGATCAGAAATATGATGTTGGGATAAGGAAAGTCTGGAGACTAGTGGTTTGTGCTGCCCCAGGAAGGCCACAGTGTTTTTACCTGCTTCTAACGTTGTTGATGTGTGTTGAAGAAAATGCAGACTTGTGTCTCTGGACTGTGCAGTAGCCAGAGACGACCATATTAGGCAATGCCAGCTCCAGTTTGATAAGAGGTTGATGGCAGAGCAAGAGATCCAGCAGTTTTAAGAATTTATCTCCCGTTATCTGCAGACATCGAATGTCGCAGCGTGCTGACAAAATTGGACTTAAGACTTTAACCTATTGGGTTCAATTATTGGGATCGATTGTTATAGAATTGAATTGTTATAGAATGGAAAAGTAGTGAAGTTCTGCTAAACTTGTATCGAACCTTGGTTAGACCACACTTGGAGCACTGCGTACAATTCTGGTCACCATATTATAAAAAGGATATAGAGGCACTGGAGAGGGTGCAGAGAAGATGTACAAGGATGATACGAGAAATGAGAGGGTGTACCTGTCAGGAAAGGATGGACAGGCTGGGTCTCTTTTTCTCTTGAAAGAAGGCTGAGGGGTGACCTAATAGAGGTCTTTAAAATGATGAAAGGTTTTGATGGAGTAGATACAGAGAGAGTGTTTCCACTTGTGGGGAAGAGCATAACTAGAGGCCATCAATATAAGATAGTCACCAAGAAATCCAATAGGGAATTCAGGAGAAACTTCTTTACCCAGCGAGTGGTGAGAATGTGGAACTCGCTCCCACAGGGAGTGGTTGAAGCGAATAGTATCGATGCATTTAAGGGGAGGTTAGACAAGCATATGAGGGAGAAGGGAATAGAGGGTTATGCTGATAGTTAGATGGGGAAAGACGGGAGGAGGCTCGAGTGGAGCATAAACGCCGGCATGGACTGGTTGGGCCGAATGGTGTGTTTCTGTGCCGTATATCCTGTGTAATCCTATTTTCCAAGACACATTGCTCGAAGAGGAGGATAAATGACTCGCATCCAAACGCAATTGTTACTTTTGTCTTCTTCGTAAAATCCCATAGTCTGAGCGTAATTAGTTTGTGAAATTAAAATTGATGATATGGACTAGAAGTAATTGAATCAGGAAATGTATTATAGAACGATGTGCGTTTTGAAATTGTTATTTGAAATCGAAAGTGTTAAACATGAGCTTGAATCTGTCAACTAGATTATGTGAAGGGAGAGATTCACAATGAATAGACAACATGGTAGGAGAATTAGTAAAGGATGTGTTAGTAAAGAATAGAAAACAGGAACCAAGGGATGAGGAAGATGGGGAACATAAGGAGAATCCGTTTAAATCGCAAAGAAAGCGAGAGCTGACATGATAGCTGGGAATAGGAGCCACGGCAAGGTTAGCAGGAGTAAACAGAATAGATAGAGAAAGTATGTGGGAAGACGATGAGGTAATGAAGAGGCAATTAAACAGATTATTGTCAAACAATGAGGCTAACCAGAATCAAGGCCTTACTCGAGGCATCGTGTGCAGCCTCTGTGTGACATTTGTGATGAATGTGGTCCAGAAGGGACTGGACAACATCGAGGGTCATCAAATCCCTTTATTTATTCATGAAGAACAACAGAGAAAATGGTTTAAAGGAACCAAGACATAGACTATGATGTGAGGCAGCAAATGGGAATGGTGTTATTGGCCCTGAGGGAAGGGGATTGAAATGAAGATATTAGACCAGTGGGATTGGTCTTGTCTTTGTGAAGGAGAAATGGAAATGAAATGAAACCTTGGAAGGTGTATCGGGTAGAATGGGTTGGAATGGCGGAAGACTCTGAGTTTGGTCCGATCCATAAACAGAATGAGGAATAGCCAAGATATCTGATTAAGAAGGGGGGAACTTGGATAGCACCAGATCTGCAGTGTTGAACTCTGAAAGGGTCAACATGGGTTTGTAGATGTGACGTAGTCCATCAACAGACTGTTCCAGCTTGTGGGTTCACCCTCGACAAAGAATCACCACAATGCCAGATTGGAATAAGTAACTGGGGCTAAGACCAAACTAATAGCGTGTATAAAGGAAAAGGACAGGATTGTGAGACTACTACTGCCACTGATATGACTGTGGGTTCACCCCGATGCCCCACACTAGAACATCACTTTTGTTTGATTCCAGTGAGAAACAGGCGTATCGGTGCTAAAACAAGAGGTAACAGAACACATAAAAAGCAAAACCAGTGGGACATGTTGGCATATGGACCCCGGTTAATTCAGCTTCTGAAAGGGGTTCATGTTTAATTCATTCGATATCGGGGAAAATGTGGTTCGTATCATTGGAGAGAGAGAGAGATTTCACTGAGCAACAGCTGGTGTTTTGTGACCAACCAGCCTTTGATATTCACAATAGAATGTTTGGATTAGAAATCTGATGTTAGGATAAGGAAAGTCCAGAACTAGTGGTTTATGCTCACCATACCAAGGCCACGATGTTTATCTGTGTGTTGTTGATGTGGACGTGTGTCTCTGGACTATGCAGGAGCCAGAGACGACCGTATTAGGCAATGCCTGCTCCAGTTTGATCAGAAAACAGTCTATAAATGTCAACTTTTGTGAACTCTCTGGTGTCTCAGCAGGCTGGATGAACGAGAGAATCGCTTCCCACACTCGGAGCAGGTGAACAGCCTCTCCCCAGTGTGAACTCGCTGGTGACTCAGCAGGCTGGATGAACGAGAGAATCGCTTCCCACACTCGGAGCAGGTGAACAGCCTCTCCCCAGTGTGAACTCGCTGGTGTGTCAGCAGGTAGGATGACCGAGTGAATCCCTTCCAACACTCAGAGCAGGTGAACGGCCTCTCCCCAGTGTGAACTCGCTGGTGTCTCAGCAGGTTGGCTGACCGAATGAATCCCTTCCCACACTCTGAGCAGGTGAACGGCCTCTCCCCAGTGTGATCTCGCTGGTGAATCAGCAGATCGGATGACTGAGTGAATCCCTTCCCACACACGGAGTAGGTCAACGGCCTCTCCCCGATGTGAACTCGCTGGTGTGTAAGCAGGGTGGATGACCGAGTGAATCCCTTCCCACACTCAGAGCAGGTGAACGGCCTCTGCCCAGTGTGAACTCGTTGGTGAATCAGCAGGTCGAATGACCGAGTGAATCCCTTCCCACACTCGGAACAGGTGAACGGCCTCTCCCCAGTGTGAACTCGCTGGTGAATCAGCAGGTCGAATGACCGAGTGAATCCCTTCCCACACTCGGAGCAGGTGAATGGTCTCTCCCCAGTGTGAACTCGCTGGTGTCTCAGGAGGTGGGATGAACGGGTGAATTCCTTCCCACACTCGGAGCAGGTGAATAGTCTCTCCCCAGTGTGAACTTGCTGGTGTGTCAGCAGGCTGGATGACTGAGTGAATCCCTTCCCGCACTCAGAGCAGGTGAATGGCCTCTCCCCAGTGTGAGTGCGATGATGAATTTCCAGCTCAGACGGGTAATTGAATCCCTTCCCACAGTCCCCACATTTCCACGGTTTCTCTGTGGTGCGGGTGTCCTCGTGTCTCTCCAGGTTGGATGATCAGTTGAAGCCTCGTCACACACAGAACACGTGTACGGTTTCTCCCCGCTGTGAATGGTGCGATGTTTTTTCAGGCTGTGTAACTGGTTAAAGCTCTTTCCACAGTCAGTGCACTGGAACACTCTCACTTGGGTGTGTGTGTCTCGGTGCTTTTCCAGTCACACTGATGTTTGAAATCATTTCCCACAGACAGAACAGACAAACATTTCTCCTTCCACATTCAAAGGCTGATGATATTCAGGTCCCAATGAATTGAGTGACGCTGTCAGATCTTGACGTGATGTTTGGTTTGAGTTTCCCTTCTTCAAATCCTCCCCTTCTAAAACCCTGTAAAAGAAGTTTACAAAACTCATCACTGTAAGTACAGGACAGAAATTCAGAACAGACAATTCCAGTTTCTATGGAACATTCTTTCCTCTCTTGTGCCTCCAAATCCCCGTCCCACACATTGTCCCTCCTCCCTGTGCTAAAATCCAAACACATCGCACATCTGAAGACAGTTTGTTCTCCGCTCCCAGTTTTCACCACCAACTCTGGCTGGGGTTAGTTCTACACTCACTATTTCCCCTCCCTCTCCTGAAGGTGCTGACTCTGGCTGGGTTCAGTTCCACACTCACTGGTTTCCCTCCCTCTCCTCCCTTGAAGGTGCTGACTCTGGCTGGGTTCAGTTCTACACTCACTAGTTCCTCTCTCTCCTCCTCTGAAGGTGCTGACTCTGGCTGGGTTCAGTTCTACACTCACTGGTTCCCCTCCCTCTCCTCCCCTGAAGGTGCTGACTCTGGCTGGGTTCAGTTCTACACTCACTAGTTCCTCTCTCTCCTCCCCTGAAGGTGCTGACTCTGGCTGGGTTCAGTTTTACACTCACTAGTTCCTCTCTCTCCTCCCCTGAAGGTGCTGACTCTGGCTGGGTTCAGTTCTATATTCACTGGTTCCTCTCCCTCTCCTCCCATGAAGGTGCTGACTCTGGCTGGGTTCAGTTCACTCTCTGGGACCCTGAAGCCCCCGCTCAGTATTGGTCCCTTTACAAAGATGGCGGCGCATGCGCGGTACTGCTCGATGAAACAAGAGGGTGACGAACAAACCCTCAGCTTTCCTTTACAAAGATGAGAAGTCGCACAACACCAGGTTATAGTCCAACAGATTTATTTAATTTTACAAGCTTTCGAAGCAGTTCGCTCCTTCGTCAGGTAAGTTAGCAATGAGAGAATCTCCCAGAATTCACAATTTAAACCCAGACAAAATCTATTCACATTATTCCCTTCAACAAAGAGCACAGCCAAGACAATGAGATGTGTCCCAGGGGGTCCAACGTGTCAAACCACCTGCTGGCTGCATATCCTGTCAATTTGTGTTCTTGTGTTAGTCTTTTTAAAAAAAAAACACCTGGGAAGACCAGCCATGATGTCAAGTCACGTTCTGTATCGTGACATGAACCCGATATCGCGATTGAGGCCATCCTCATGAGTGCGGAACTTGGCTATCAGTTTCTGCTCTATGATTTTGCGCTGTCGTGTATCTCGAAGGCCGCCTTGGAGAACGCTTACCCGCAGATCCGAGGCTGAATGCCCCTGGCTGCTGAAGTGTTCCCCGACTGGGAGGCAACCCTCCTGCCTGGCGATTGTTGTGCGGTGTCCGTTCATACATTGTCTCAGTGTCTGCATGGTCTTCGCCGATGTACCATGCTCTGGAGCATCCTTTACTGCAACGTATCAGGTAGACAACGTTGGCCGAGTCACATGAGTATGTACCGTGTACCTGGTGGGTAGTGTCCTCACGTGTGATGATGGTATCTGTGTCCATGATTTGACATGTCTTGCAGAGGTTGCCGTGGCAGGGTTGTGTGGTGTCTTGGTTGCTGTTCTCCTGAAAGATGGGTAATCTGCTGCGAACGATGGTACTTTTGAGGTTAGGCGGCTGCTTGAAGGCGAGTAGTGGAGGCGTGGGGATGGCCTTAGCAAGGTGTTCGTCGTCATCGATGACATGTTGAAGGCTGCGAAGAACATGGCGTAGTTTTTCCGCTCCGGGGAAGTACTGGACGACGTAGGGTACTCTGTTGGTTGTGTCCCGTGTTCGTCTTCTGAGGAGGTCTATGCGGTTTTTCGCTGTGGCCCGTCGGAACTGTCGATCGACGAGTCGAGCGTCATATCCCGTTCTTACGAGGGCATCTTTCAGTGTCCGTAGGTGTCCATCGCGTTCCTCCTCGTCTGAGCAGATCCTGTGTATTCGCAGGGCTTGTCCATAGGGGATGGCTTCTTTAACGTGGTTAGGGTGGAAGCTGGAGAAGTGGAGCATCGTGAGGTTGTCCGTGGGCTTGCGGTAGAGTGAAGTGCTGAGGCGTCCGTCTTTGATGGAGATTCGTGTGTCCAGGAATGAAACCGATTCTGAGGAGTAGTCCATGGTGAGTTTGATGGTGGGATGGAACCTGTTGATGCTATCGTGTAGTCCTTTCAGTGATCCTTCGCCGTGGGTCCAAAGGAAGAAGATGTCGTCGATGTATCTGGTGTACAGCGTTGGTTGGAGGTCCTGTGCAGCGAAGAAGTCTTGCTCGAACTTGTGCATGAAGATGTTGGCGTATTGGGGTGCGAATTCTCATACTCATGTGACTCGGTACATACGCATGTGACTCGGCCAACGTTGTCTACCTGATACGTTGCAGTAAAGGATTCTCCAGAGCATGGTACATCGGCGAGACCATGCAGACACTGAGACAACGTATGAACGGACACCGCGCAACAATCGCCAGGCAGGAGGGTTGCCTCCCAGTCGGGGAACACTTCAGCAGCCAGGGGCATTCAGCCTCGGATCTGCGGGTAAGCGTTCTCCAAGGCGGCCTTCGAGATACACGACAGCGCAAAATCATAGAGCAGAAACTGATAGCCAAGTTCTGCACTCATGAGGATGGCCTCAATCGCGATATCGGGTTCATGTCACGATACAGAACGTGACTTGACATCATGGCCGGTCTTCCCAGGTGTTTTTTTTTTTAAGAAGACTAACACAAGAACACAAATTGACAGGATATGCAGCCAGCAGGTGGTTTGACACGTTGGACCCCATGGGACACATCTCATTGTCTTGGCTGTGCTCTTTGTTGTAGGGAATAATGTGAATAGATTTTGTCTGGGTTTAAATTGTGAATTCTGGGAGATTCTCTCATTGCTAACTTACCTGACGAAGGAGCGAACTGCTTCGAAAGCTTGTAAAATTAAATAAATCTGTTGGACTATAACCTGGTGTTGTGCAACTTCTCATTTTTGTCCACCCCAGTCCAACGCCGGCATCTCCACATCTTTACAAAGATGGCCGCCGTTAACCTGGGCCTTTTCCGGGGAAAAAGCCTCCGAGCTGCAAACGGGGAATCTATAGGTTCTCATTCGGGGCTTGCGGCCGACACCAGGTGTTTGTGAAGCCCACCCGCCGGGTACGTTGCCTCCCTGCACCCCGCTGATTCGTAATCGGCGCAAAAATCACGACTCCGACCTTTCAGCGCTTCCGCACTCGCCCAGGCTCCGATCACAGTGACACTGCGCATGCTCCAAATAAGGGCGGGAACCGCGCATGCGCACTGGACTCCTCCAGTGTGAATTGGGCACAGAGTATTTAAAGCAAAATAACAACAGAAAACGCTGGAAAAACTCAGCAGGCGAGGCAGCATCCGTGGAGAGAGAAACAGAGTTAACGTTTCAGGTCGAGACCTTTCATCAGAACTGGAAACAGCAGGAAATCAAATAGATTTAAGGCAAGGATAAAGCTGGGAAAAGGGGGAGGGGATGAAAGAACAAAAGGCGCGATTAAGAGACATTAAGAGATGATCAAGGCAAGAGGTGGTGTTAATGTGACAGGTCAAGGCTGAAAGAAGTGTGAAATGCACTGGCAGAATGAAGGACAGCTGCCAGCTTCTAGGAGGGAAAAAAAAGGGGGGGCAAATAAAAGCGTGGATGAAAAAATAAAATATAAATGTGACGGGGCTAAGGTTATGATCTAAAATTGTCGAACTCGATATTGAGTCCAGAGGGCTGTAGCGTGCCTAAACGAAAGATGAGGTGCTGTTCCTCGAGCTTACGCTGCGCTTCCGTGGAACAGTGTAATAGGCCGAGGACGGTGAGGTCAGAGTGGGAGTGAAGCGGTGAATTAAAGTGACAGGCGACCGGGAGCTCGGGGTCCCCCTTACGGACTGAACGGAGGTGTTCTGCAAAGCGGTCACCCAATCTGCGTTTGGTCTCCCCAATGTAGAGGAGACCACATCGTGAGCAGCGAACACAGTATTTTAAATTGCAGGAAGTACAAGTAAATCGCTGTTTCACCTGGAAGGGGTGTTTGGGGCCCTGGACAGTGGGAAGAGGGGAGGTGTAAGGGCATGTGTTGCATCTCCTGCGCTTGCACGGGAAGGTGCCGGGCGAAGGGGAAGGGGTGCAGGGGGTGGTAGAGGAGTGGACTAGGGTGTCGCGGAGGGAGCGGTCCCTGCGGAATGCTGAAAGGGGAGGTGAGGGGAAGATGCGTTTGGTGGTGGGATCACGCTGGAGGTGGCAGAAATGGCGGAGGATGATCCGTTGAATGTGGAGGCTGGTGGGGTGAAAGGTGAGGACAATTGGAACTCTATCGTGGTTCCGGGAGGGAGGGGCAGGGGTGAGGGCAGAAGTGCGGGAGATAGAACGGACACGGTCGAGGGCCGTGTCGACCACGGTAGAGGGGAATCCTCGGTTGAGGAAAAAGGAAGACATATCGGAAGCACTGGTATGGAAGGTGGCATCATCAGAGCAGATGCGGGGGAGACGGAGAAACTGGGAGAATGGAATAGAGTCCTTACAGGAGGCGGGGTGGGAGGAAATGTATTCCAGGTAGCTGTGGGAGTCAGTGGGCTTGTAGTGAATGTTAGTCAATAACCTATCCCCAGAGATGGAGATGGAGAAGTTGAGGAAGGGAAGGGAAGAGTCGGAGATGGACCATGTGAAGGTGAGGGAAGGGTGGAAATTGGAAGCATAGTGAATGAAATGTTCTAGTTCAGGGCGAGAGCAGGAGACGGCACCGATACAATCATCAATGTACCAGAAAAAGAGGTGAGGGAGGGGACCCGAGTAGGACTGGAACAAAGAGTGTTCCACATATCCCACGAAAAGGCAGGCATAGCTAGGACCCATGCGGGTAGCCATAGCAACACCTTTAATTTGGAGGAAATGGGTGGAGTCAAAGGAGAAGTTGTTCAATGTGAGAACAAGTTCAGCCAGGCGGAGGAGGGTGGTGGATGGGGACTGGTTGGGCCTCTGTTCAAGGAAGAAGTGGAGCACCCTCAGGCCATCCTGGTGGGGGATGGAGGTGTAGAGGGATTGTACGTCCATAGTGAAGAGGAGGCTGTTGGGGCCGGGAAACTGGAAACTGTTAAAATGGCAGAGGGCGTCGGAAGAGTCGCGGATGTAGGTGGGAAGAGACTGGACAAGGGGAGAAAAAATAGAGTCGAGATAGGAAGAGATAAGTTCCGTGGGGCAAGAACAGGCTGAAACGATGGGTCTACCGGGGCAGTCCTGTTTGTGGATCTTGGGAAGGAGGTAGAAGCTGGCTGTGCGAGGTTGGGGAACTATGAGGTTGGCGGCCGTGGGGGGAAGATCTCCAGAGGAGATGAGGTCAGTGATGGTCTTGGAAATGGTGGTTTGATGTTCGGTAGTGGGGTCATGGTCCAGGTGGAGGTAGGAGGAGGTGTCAGAGAGTTGGCGTTCAGCTTCCGCTAGGTAGAGGTCGGTACGCCAAACAACAACAGCAGCACCCTTGTCAGCAGGTTTAATGACAATGTCGGGGTTGGATCTGAGGGAATACAGTGCTGCAAGTTCAGAGGGAGGTAGGTTGGAGTGAGAGAGGAGAGCAGAGAAATTGAGACGGCCGATGTCACGCCGGCAGTTGGCAATGAAAAGATCTAGAGAGGTTAAGAGGCCAGAGGGAGGGGTCCAGGTAGAACGGGAATTCTGAAAGCGGGAGAAAGGGTCAGCCATATGGGGGGAAGACTCCTGGCCAGAGAAGTGGGCACGGAGGCGAAGGCGGCGGAAAAAGAGCTCAGCATCGTGCCGAGCTCGAAATTCATTGAGGTGGGGCGTAAGGGGATGAAGCTCAGGCCTTTGCTGAGGACTGATCGTTCGGGGTCAGAAAGGGGAAGGTCAGAAGGGATAGTGAAAACGCGGCAGGGGGTGAGATTGGAAGAAGGGGGGGTCAGTGGAAAGTGAAGGGGAAGGTGGTTCCGGAGGGACGTTGGTGTTCAAGATTTGATGAAGCTTGTGATCCTTGACATCGGAAAGGAAGAAAAAAAGTTTTTTGTTGAAGCGTCGGATGAGTCTGAGGATGAAATGGAACTGTGGACCCGGACAGCTTTGAGATAGAGTGCATCGGTGCTGCTGAAGAGAGAGGTCGAGAGTGTTCATGTGGCGCCGCATGGCATTGAGCGTGGATCTCAAGATGCTTGAGAGCAGTAGTTCGAGGAACGATGAATATCTTGGAGATATTTGTAATCCTGGGTGGATCCGAAACACGAAGGGTGGAAGTTGAGTTGGAATCCACGTGGGATAAGTCGGAACTGGAGACAGTTACTGAGGAAAGTAATGTGGCTGTGAAACCGAGTCTTGGCAGATACCTGATCAAACATGAGAAGGGAAACTGAAAGCAATGAAGGTGAACAAGGTTGAAGAGACAAACGGAGGTCCCGTCGAAGAGAAGAGCAGAACTTCAAGGTAGGCCAACTCTCCGACATCTCCTCCTACCTCCACCTGGACCATGACCCCACTACCGAACATCAAACCACCATTTCCAAGACCGTCACTCACCTTATCTCCTCTGGAGATCTTCCCCCCACGGCCGCCAACCTCATAGTTCCCCAACCCCGCAGAGCCAGCTTCTACCTCCTTCCCAAGATCCACAAACAGGACTGCCCCGGTAGACCCATCGTTTCAGCCTGTTCTTGCCCCACGGAACTTATCTCTTCCTATCTCGACTCTATTTTTTCTCCCCATGTCCAGTCTCTTCCCACTTACATCCGTGACTCTTCCGACGCCCTCCGCCATTTTAACAGTTTCCAGTTTCCCGGCCCCAACCGCCTCCTTTTCACTATGGACGTACAATTCCTCTACACCTCCATTCCCCATCAGGATGGCCTGAGGGCGCTCCGCTTCTTCCTTGACCAGAGGCCCAACCAGTCCCCATCCACCACCACCCTCCTCCGCCTGGCTGAACTTGTTCTCACATTGAACAACTTCTCCTCTGACTCCACACATTTCCTCCAAATCAAAGGTGTTGCTATGGCTACCCGCATGGGTCCTAGCTATGCCTGCCTTTTCGTGGGATATGTGGAACACTCTTTGTTCCAGTCCTACTCGGGTCCCCTCCCTCACCTCTTTTTCCGGTACATTGATGATTGTATCGGTGCCGTCTCCTGCTCTCGCCCTGAACTAGAACATTTCATTCACTATGCTTCCAATTTCCACCCTTCCCTCACCTTCACATGGTCCATCTCCGACTCTTCCCTTCCCTTCCTCAACTTCTCCGTCTCCATCTCTGGGGATAGGTTATTGACTAACATTCACTACAAGCCCACTGACTCCCACAGCTACCTGGACTACACTTCCTCCCACCCCGCCTCCTGTAAGGACTCTATTCCATTCTCCCAGTTTCTCCGTCTCCGCCGCATCTGCTCTCATGGTGCCACCTTCCATACCAGTGCTTCCGATATGTCTTCCTTTTTCCTCAACCGAGGATTCCCCTCTACCGTGGGCGACACGGCCCTCGACCGTGTCCGTTCTATCTCCCGCACTTCTGCCCTCACCCCTGCCCCTCCCTCCCTGAACCAGCTGTCCTTCAGTCTGCCAGTGGATTTCACACTTCTTTCAGCCTTAACCTGTCACATTAGCACCACCTCTTGCCTTGAATATCTCTTAATGTCTCTTAATCTCTCCTTTTGTTCTTTCATCCCCTCCCCCTTTTCCCAGCTTTATCCTTGCCTTAAATCTATTTGATTTCCTGCTGTTTCCAATTCTGATGAAAGGTCTCGACCTGAAACGTTAACTCTGTTTCTCTCTCCACGGATGCTTTCATCATTCTTAATGTTTGCGAGTGCATTCCACAGAGATAAGTTATTATCTTCACCAATTATTTTTCAGCATTTCCCTTCCCACACTTAACCCTGCCGTTTCACTTTGTCAGGAACAGATTGCAGTTTGACACCAATCTCTGATTTGACAGCACGTTTCCAGCATTCACCGTTGTTCTTCCTGACTCTAAACACAGTTTTGAAGGAGCCTTCTGTTCCGTGCCTAGGAGCTCTGACCCATGGGAGAGAGCGGCTGGGACACATTCCTTACAGGCCTCAAGATTAACCTGCACGGGGACATTGCTGTCAGTGAGGAGAGACGAGAAAGACCAAAGTGCCATTAGCCCCTCTCAGTGTGGCCCTGAAGGACTGTGTCCAGGCTGTAGTTCTGTTCCCGCCGTACGATCCTCCCCCCAGATTGTCCTTTCTGAGCTCCAGCCAGGGGATGCTAAACAGTCAGGTGCGAACGACAAAAATCCACAACAATGTGTTTAAAGCAAAGCTGATTTATTTGACATATATCCAGAATATTAAACTCCAGCCCAGTTACAGGGGTTATTAACATCAGCAGAAACAAACCCCAGCTGTCAGAATGAACACGATTCAGTTCAGGATGTAATTGACAGCAGCAATAACAGCAGAATCCAACACCTGCAGTCACTTGTGAACTCACTGGTGTATCAGCAGGTGGGAAGCCCGAGTGAATCCCTTCCCACACACAGAGCAGGTGAACGGCCTCCCCCCGGTGTGAGTGCACTGGTGTACAGTGAGGCGAGATGATTTCCTGAACCTAGTCCCGCAGTGAGAGCATCTGAACGGTCTCTCATCAGTGTGAACACGTTGATGGCGTGTCAGTTCCCCGGAACTTTTAAAGCACTTCCTGCAGTCTGGGCATTTAAAAGGTCTCTCCCCAGTGTGAACTCGCTGGTGTGTCAGCAGGGTGGATCAATTAGTGAATCCCTTCCCACACTCGGAGCAGGTGAACGGTCTCTCCCCGGTGTGAACTCGCTGGTGTTTCAGAAGGTTGGATGACTGAGTGAATCCCTTCCCACACTCAGCAGGTTAACAGCATCTCCCCAGTGTGAACTCGTCGATGAGTTTCCAGCTCAAACAGGTAGTTGAATCGCTTCCCACAGTCCCCACATTTACACGGTTTCTCCCCGGTGTGACTGCGCTTGTGTCTTGACAGGTCAGAGGATCGGCTGAAGCCTCGTCCACACACAGAACACGTGTACGGTTTATCCTCGCTCTGAACGGTGCTTTCTGCTTCCATGCTCAAAGGTCCTGATGAATCGAGTTACTCTGTCAGATCTTCAAGTGATGTTTGGTTTGAGTTTCCCGTCTGCAAATCCTCCCCTTCCAATACCCTGTGAAATGAATTTCAAACAGGAAAAAGGGAGTGTTTAGCAACTTAATCTCCCCTAGAATCCACCTCCCTTCACAGTCCCACATTGGAAATTTTTGGGTCCCACTGGGCTCAGAAGTACTGGGGGTTAAACCCAGCAGCTCCTCCCCTCTCTCCACTCCAGCTCAAACTGATGCAACAAGAAAGCCCTACACAGGAGGCCAGGGACCGAGTTCCACATCCACCGCCCACCCTGATGCTAACCGGCTCTGAATTGCTCCCTCTGCTGTATAAATGCAAGTTTTTGTGTTTCTTGTCTGGGGGAGGTGTTGCACCCTGGGGTTAATGGTGCCGGGGTCCTGGCCGCACGTCCGCCGGCTCTGACTCGGGGCCTGAGACCCGCACTCGGTGTTGCTGAGGCCCGGCGGCTCACAGACTCAGAATTACCACTCGGCAAGGTACTGGAGGGCAAACAGTGACTGGGACCGAACCCTACCATCACACAGCACCTTCAGTACAGGCTCACAGATCAGAATTACCACTCGACAAGGTACTGGAGGGCAAACAGTGACTGGGACCGAACCCCACCATCACACAGCACCTTCAGTACAGGCTCACAGCTCAGAATTACCATTCGGCAAGGTACTGGAGGGCAATCAGTGACTCGGACCGATCCCCACCATCACACAGCACCTTCAGTACAGGCTCACAGCTCAGAATTACCACTCGGCAAGGTACTGGAGGGCAAACAGTGACTGGGACTGAACCCCATCATCACACAGCACCTTCAGTATAGGCTCACAGCTCAGAATTACCACTCGGCAAGGTACTGGAGGGCAAACAGTGACTGGGACCGAACCCCACCATCACACAGCACCTTCAGGAGAGAAAGGGAGAAAAATCCGAGCCTGCGATGAATCTGGATTTCAAACAGCGAGGATGTGGTGAGGAGGGGGAGTGTGTGGGACGGGGGATTTACAGATTAGGAGGGGCAAGAGAGGAAAGATTGTTCCAGAGAAACTAGAACTGTCTGTTCAGAATTTCTATCCTGTACCGACAGTGATGACTTTTGTAAATTATGAAGACCGGTTGCAAAGACTCGGATTCTATTCCCTTGAATATAGAAAATTAAGCGGTGATCTAATTGAGGTGTTTAAGATGATTAAAGGAGTTGATCGGGTAAACAGAGAGAAACTATTTCCTCTGGTGGGGGAGTCCACAGCAAGGGGACATAACCTTCAAATCAGAGCCAGGCCGTTCAGGGGTGATGTCAGGAAGCACTTCTTCACACAAAGGGTACTGGAAATCTGGGACTCTCTCCCCAAAAACTGCTGCGGCTGGGAGTCAATAGAAAATCTCAAAACTGAGTGTGCGAGATTTTTGTTAGTCAAGGGTACTAAAGGTTACGGAACCAAGGCGGGTAGATGGAGCTCAGACACAGATCAGCCAGGATCTAATTGAATGAGGAACAGGCTCGATGGGCTGAATGGCCTCCTCCTGTTCCTACTTACAATGATGACTTTTGTAAACAGCTTTTACAGGATATTAGGAGGGGAGGAGATGCAGACGGGATTAATCCTGGGCCCCTCCTGTTCCTATGACAGACTGAACCAATCACACAGCTCAGTCTCAGATTGAATTATTCCTCTCTCCAGCCTGTAACCGAGGAAACTTGTAACACTGAGGCTGAATTCCACTTCCGTGAGCCGGGGGAGCAGGCAGTGCTGGGCACAGAGGGAGCGGCAAACCGGGTTCAGAGTGGGCACGCTGGGATTGTTCTTGACCGGGATTTTACAGTGAACATGTGCTGGGGCCCAAGCTCATTGGAAAAAGGATGGATTCCAACCACTGGGACTATACATGGGGATTCCAACCACTGGGACTGTACATGGGGATTCCAGCCCTGGGACTGTATATGGGGATTCCAACCCTGGGACTGTACATGGGGATTCTAACCCTGGGACTGTACATGGGGATTCCAACCTTGGGACTGTACATGGGGATTCTAACTTTGGGAATGTACATGGGGATTCTAACCCTGGGACTGTACATGGGGATTCTAACCCTGGGACTGTACATGGGGATTCTAACCTGGGGACTGTACATGGGGATTCCAGCCCTGGGACTGTACATGGGGATTCCAACCCTGGGACTGTACATGGGGATTCTAACCCTGGGGCTGTACATGGGGATTCTAACCCTGGGGCTGTACATGGGGATTCTAACCCTGGAACTGTACATGGGGATTCTAACCCTGGGACTGTACATGGGGATTCTAACCCTGGGACTGTACATGGGGATTCTAACCCTGGGACTGTACATGGGGATTCAAACCCTGGGACTGTACATGGGGATTCCAACCCTGGGACTGTACATGGGGATTCCAACCCTGGGACTGTACATGGGGATTCTAACCCTGGGACTGTACATGGGGATTCCAACCCTGGGACTGTACATGGGGATTCCAACCCTGGGACTGCACATGGGGATTCCAACCCTGGGACTGCACATGGGGATTCTAACCCTGGGACTGTACATGGGGATTCTAACCCTGGGACTGTACTCGGGGATTCTAACCCTGGGACTGTACAGGGGGGCCTAGCTCTGGGGCTCTTCTGTTACAATTGTGTGGGATGTTAACCGTGTGCTCTGCTTTTACCAGCGCCTTCAGGAGAGATGGTGAGAAATCCGAAGTGTGGAGAGTCTGAAGCAAATAACTGAGTCAAAGATTTACTCTCCCGGGCACTAGGACCCGGTTGGGAACAAACACTGAAGCCCCGCCCACTCTTTGTTCCTGTACCAAGATGGCCGCGCATGCGCTTTGCTACTCACTGAATCAAGATGGCGGCCGTTATCCTGTGCCTGTGACCGGGGGAAGCCCCGAAGCTGCAAACGCGGGACCTTCAGGTTATTATTCGGTGCTTGCGGCCTGCACTAGTTCTTTATGAAGCCTCCTCGCCCTGCCCGCCGGTCCATTTCTAACCTTCGTCGGGCCGTTTCTTACCATTGATGCGAACCTGGTCTGCAGTCTTCCGTCTTATGCGATAACACACACCGCGCATGCTCCAACCCCAAGCGGGTCCCGCTCCTGCGCACTGGGCTTTAAAAGTCTGGGTAATATTTTTATTTAAAATCAATAAAACCTGTACAACTCATCAATTACATAGTAAATCCATTACATAGTAAATCCATTACATTCATCCATCACAGTAAAAAATAAAGCCTTAAAAACAGCCTGATAGTTAATATAAATGCAATGATTAATTTTACATATAATCAATAATCTTTACAGTACAAATACCCTTAAACAATACCACACAACTTTAGATTTAAAATAATAAATCTCAAAGTTAACTCCACGTAAAACAAAAACCATTTCAACACCAGTGTACAAACACATAGCACCATCATAATCCAATTAAATGCTACAGATAACATTTATTCCAATAAACCAAGAAAAAACCTGTTTTACGCCAGTCCTACTGGCATTGTTCGTTCGATCATTCATTCAATTGTTCGTTCATTCATTCAAGCGTTCGTTCGTTCGAGCGTAAGTTCCAATATGTATGTATGAATGCGTGCGTGTGTATCATTTGTCTAAGTGCGCGCCTGCGTGCGTTCACTCGAATCGTTCATTTGATCGTTCACCATGCGATCATTCGTTCGATCGAGTGTAAGTTCCAATGTGCATGCTTGCGTTCGCTCGAATCGTTCGTTCGACCACTACCCCATGAGGTCGTTCGTTCGATCGAGTGTAAGTTCCAATATGTATGTATGAATGCGTGCGTGCGTAGCATTTGTCTAAGTGCGCGCCTGTGAGCGTTCGCTCGAATCGTTCGTTCTATCACTGCACAAGTGATCATTCGTTCGATCAAGTGTAAGTTCCAGTATGCATGAATGCGTTCGTTCGAATCGTTCATCCGTTCGCTCGAGCGTCCGTTCGTTCAATGAATTACCAATATTAATTTACTTTATCTTTTCAAATACACCAACACTAGACAATAACCTCAAAGTAAATTCCTGCATGACCACCAATACATCATCATGTGCAAATTCCCACAATCCTTATCAGAAAATCAATTAAGCTTCAAGTAAACTGCTTTCAAACTGAAAACCTGAAACCTTCCCAGCAAAACAATTAAATACCAGTTCTACGCCAGTCCTATTGGCAATCCATTAATGAATATTATTTGATGTTGTCGAACCATGTAAAGTCATAGTCCTTGTCCACAGTCTTCAGCCCTTCCACGGAAAAAGAAGCCATCCACTTCCTGAAATCCCGTAAAAAGACCGAACACTCAAATCTTCTTCTGCTTGCTGTTATCGCTCACAGGACCCAACCATCAAAGAATACTCATCATTCCTTACTGATATTACTTTGCTTTGTCTTTTACTTTCCTTTTATTTTCCGTCTTTTAACCATTCACATTTTCCATCTTGTAACCGCTCACGCGCCCCATTACAGATGGAAACAATTTGTCTTTCCTTCACCAATATGGCGACGCATAAACCGGTCCCATGACCAAGAAAAAGCTTCACAGCTGCCGCCAGGCAGAGCAGATGCTGGGCCGCTGGAACTCATTCAGGCCTGAAACCATTCTGCAACTTTCAGAACCAGTGCAGCAATGCTCACCAACCGCATCTCCCGACTCCACCTCTGCCGACCAGCCTCTCCGTCCTGGGCCCCCCGCCCGGGGCTCTCCGCCCTGGGCCCCCCCCGCCCGGGGCTCTCCGCACTGGGCCCCCCCGCGCGGGGCTCTCCGCCCTGGGCCCCCCCCGCCCGGGGCTCTCCGCCCTGGGCCCACCCCGCCCGGGGCTCTCCGCCCTGGGCCCCCCCGCCCGGGGCTCTCCGCCCTGGGCCCCCCCGCCCGGGGCCACTCTCCTCTGGATCTTCCACACTGGGCCCTACGCCCCGGCCCCTCTGTGCTGGAGTTCCCCACGAGCAGCTGGGCCTCTCACTCAACGCCTCGGCCCCTCCGCACTGGCAGCTGGGCCTCTCGCTAATGCCTCGGCCCCTCCGCACTGGCAGCTAGGCCTCTCGCTAATGCCTCGGCCTCTCTGCACTGGCAGCTGGGCCTCTCGCTAATGCCCCGGCCTCTCTGCACTGGCAGCTGGGCCTCTCGCCTACACCGGGAGTTGAATGAAGATGGCGGCCGTTGTCCTGGGCCTGTGACCGGGAGAAGCCCCGAAGCTGCAAACGCCGGACCTTCAGGTTATTATTCGGGGTTTGCGGCCTGCACTAGTTGTTTTTGAAGCCTCTCCACCCACTCGCCGGTGCATTACTCCGCTCCGTCGGGCCGTTTCTTACCGTTTGATGACGACCTGTTCTGCAGCCTCCGTCTTGTGCGATGATACACACCTCGCATGCTCCAAACCCAAGCGTGTCCCGCTCCTGCGCACTGGGCTTTTATAGTCCGGGTGCGGCACCTTCTCCCCCGCGTGGAATGCTGGGTAAAACCTCCGCCATTGGAAGGCCGCATCAGTGAATAGAACAACATTTACTTAGACTGCATTGAGCACGGGCTGCAAGATTCTCAGTTCAGTTTGGTGCTGTGTGAACGGGTGAGCTCCACACCCCGGCTGCTCGCGGGGAATGCCGGTGTGGAGGGCCCAGTGCAGAAGGCCCGGGGAGCAAAGGCTGTGAGATTTTCAACTCGGCTTAACTCGGTGCTGTGTGAACGGGCTGCTACACATTCCGGCTGCTCGCGGGGAATGCCGGTGCGGAGGGCCCGGTGCGGAAGGCCCAAGGTGGAAGGCCCGGAGGAGAGTGGCCTAGGCGGGAGGCCCAGCACGGAGAACCCCAGGCGGGGCGGCTGGTCGGCAGAGGTGGAGTCGGGAGATGCGGTTGGTGAGCATTGCTGCACTGGTTCTGAAAGTTGCAGAATGGTTTCGGGCCTGAATGAGTTCCAGCGGCCCAGCATCTGCTCTGCCTGGCGGTAGCTGTGAGGCTTTTTCTTGGTCATGGGACCGGTTTATGCGTCGCCATATTGGTGAAGGAAAGACAAATTGTTTCCATCTGTAATGGGGCGCGTGAGCGGTTACAAGATGGAAAATGTGAATGGTTAAAAGACGGAAAATAAAAGGAAGTTAAAAGACAGAGCAAAGTAATATCAGTAAGGAATGATGAGTATTCTTTGATGGTTGGGTCCTGTGAGCGATAACAGCCTGCAGAAGAAGATTTGAGTGTTCGGTATTTTTTACGGGATTTCAGGAAGTGGATGGCTTCTTTTTCCGTGGAAGGGCTGAAGACTGTGGACAAGGACTATGACTTTACATGGTTCGACAACATCAAATGATATTCGTTAATGGATTGTCAATAGGACTGGCGTAGAACTGGTATTTAATTGTTTTGTTTGGAAGGTTTCAGATTTTCTGTTTGAAAGCAGTTTACTTGAAGCTTAATTGATTTTCTGATAAGGACTGTGGGAATTTGCACATGGTGATATATTGGTGGTTATGTAGGAATTTGCTTTGAGGTTATTGTCTAGTGTTGGTGTGTTTGAAAAGATAAAGTAAATTAATATTGGTAATTTATTGAACGAACGGATGTTCGAGCTAACGAACGGACGAACGATTCGAAGGAATGCATTCATGCATATTGGAACTTACACTCGATCGAACGAGCGATCACTTGTGCAGTGATAGAACGAACGATTCGAGCGAACGCACGCAGGCGCGCACTTAGACAAATGATACGCACACATTCAGACATACATATTGGAACTTACGAACGAACGAACGAACACTTGAATGAAAGAACGAATGAATGAATGATCGAATGATCGAATGAACAATGCCAGTAGGACTGGCGTAAAACGGGTTTTTTCTTGGTTTATTGGAATAAATGTTATCTGTAGCATTTAATTGGATTATGATGGTGCAATGTGTTTGTACACTGGTGTTGAAATGGTTTTTGTTATATGTGGAGTTAACTTTGAGATTTATTATTTTAAATCTAAAAAGTTGTGTGGTATTGTTTAAGGGTATTTGTACAGTCAACATTATTGATTATTTGTAAAATTAATCATTGCATTTATATTAACTATAAGGCTGTTTTTAAGGCTTTATTTTTTACTGTGATGGATGAATGTAATGGATTTACTATGTAATGGATTTACTATGTAATTGATGAGTTGTACAGGTTTTATTGATTTTGAATAAAAATATTTGAACCATGTTCATTCTGGCAGTTAGAGTGTGTTTCTGCTGATCTTACTAACCCCTATACCTGGGATGGAGATTAATATTCTGTATAAATATTGAATAAATCAGCTTTGTATATAACAAATATTATGTAGGACTATTTGATTTCTCCCTGATAAAAGGAGACTAATTGATGCCCTGTTGCCGACTGTTCCATTTTTTGGCCTTTTCTTCCTCTAATTTATATCACTTCTCACCTAGTTTGCCTTGTACCGCCTCAAACCCCAAACCTGTTCCGTTTGAGTACATGGCTTGTGGAGTGTCTCAGTCATCTGAACTTCCTTTGAACCATCCCTTTATAGAACTAACTTGCATAAGATTTGAAATCTTTTATTGTCTGTACCATTTAACCCTTTTTGGATCCGATTTAGTAAAAAAAACTCCTCCACACATACTGCATGTGATCGCCTTTGAAATGTTCTGATCTTTGTAATTGTCATTGCTGATTTTGATGGTCTCTTTGATTTAATCTCTTGTTATTCACATACTTTGCACTATTTCTTTATTCGAGATAATTGTTTCAAATATCACCAGGCCACACCAGTAACCATCTGATTCCACCGTCACATCTTCATGCATTACCCGCCCTCACTAGAGATAGTTTCACCACCATGACCATTCCCCATACTGAGGCTCTCTGATTCCCATTTATAGACTCAGTGTAAATGGTCCCTGGAATTGGTGTCTCAGTGTAAGTAGTCCACACATGGAGCGGGTTCCCAAGGCCCCGCCCCCACACAGAGCGGGTCCCCGTGCGTGGCCAACTGGGTTAGGTTAAAAAGAGACCGCGCGCTGTTCCTCCTCCCACTGCCTGTGGAATGGGGCAGATATTTAAAGGGACAGGGACTCCCCGTTCTCTGCACATTTATATTTAAAGGGACAGTCTAATTTATCTTGGAGTGCCAGCAGACTTCACTAAGAGAGTTCCCATTAACAGTTGCTCCCATCTGTACAGTGATTGTAAAGCTGTCTATTTCAGTAACTTGAGCCTTTCTACAATGTCTCACTGTTTTTTGACGATCCATTTAACTTGTTTGGTGAATTTTCAAAGATTTCAGAATTTTGCAGTGTTACAAAGCTTTCCTTTAAAGATGGAATAGCATTTGTTTCAAAATATTCTGTTCTAACCCTCTCCCCCACCCCGCCACCTCCCTCACTTCAAAACACTCTGCACCACTGACTGGGAAGGCAACCAAGTTTTATCCTTAATCTGGTCTGTTAGTTGCTCTCAGCCAAGGCAGCAGTTCAGGGGTTATAATTGGCCTCAGTACCACTGGGCTAAGTGTAAAAATCAGCCAGTGCCCCTGCTCTTGATGGCGATCCAGTGACCTCAACTGGGAAGTGTATGGATGTCAATTGAGGGCAGGATTGGACTCGGCTGTGATGCCTACCACAGTGGATATCCTGCTGAAAATCACTGAGTCGGCTGATGGTGAGGCACTCGAGGTTAACTAATGTCTGTGGAATTGTACCCAGCCAGATTCAGAAACTAATGGAGAAAAGGGGAGAAACAAAATCCCAGATTGAGTATTGAATGTTGATTTTAGACAGTAAGGATGGAGGGAGAGTGTGTCGATTGGCGAATTTGCAGTTTAGGAGGGACAGGAGGAGCCAGAATGTTCCATAGAATCGAGAATTGTCTGAACTAAATTTCTATCCTGTATTTAAAGTAACAACTTGTGTAACCACCATTTGCAGGGTATTAGAAGGCAAGGATCTGCAGATGGAAACTCAAACCAAACATCGCGTCAAGATCCAACAGAATCACTCGATTCATCAGGACCTGAATATCATCAGCCTTTGGATATAGAAGGAAAAAGCACCAATCACAGCGGGGAGAAACAGGACACGTTTTCTGTGGGTGGATCCACCTTTAATAAATCGTCCAGCCTGTGAGACTCGTGCACTCACCTGAATCAACGGTGTAAATGTGGGGACTGTAGGGTCGCATTCTGTTGCCCGTCTGAGGTGGTACATCATGGATACAGTCACACCGGGGAGAGGCCGTTCACCTGCTAAGCGTGGAAACAGATTCACTAACTCATCTCACCAACTGACAAACTCACTTGTTCGCAATGGGGAGAATCCGTTCATTGCTCTGTATGTGGAAAGGGATTCAATCGATCATCCCATTTACTGTCACACCAGCACAGTCACACTGGAGAGAGACCGTTTCGATACTTCACATGTGGGAGGGGATTCACTCCGTTGTCCCAACTGTTGACACTCCAGAGTGTCCACATTGAGAACAGTTGCTTTAAATACTCTGACAGTGAGAAAAGCTTTCAAAGTTCAAAGCAGCTGATGCACGATCAGCGCATTGATACTGGAGAGAGGCTGTTTCAATATCCTGTGTGTGGGAAGAAATTCACCCCACCTGCTGAGACTACAGTGAGTTCACATGTGATTGCAGGGGTTTGGATTCTGTTCTTAATCACATCCAGGACTGAACCATTGCAGAGTGCCCGTGCACTTGGGTTTCTGTGTGAATTATTGATGATTTTTCTCTCAATGGGATCACAGAAACTCATTCTCATTCACTAATTGGGACTTTCAATGGCAGGGTTGTTCCCCAGCATGCCCCGCGGGGGAGAATGTGCCCTATTCACACTGCAGGAGCCCAGTGCGCATGCGCAGTGCCCGCCCGTAGCTGGAGCATGCGCAGTGTCACTGTGATCAGAGCCATGCGAGGCAGGAAGCGGGATGATTTGGGAGACTCGGTTTTTGATCCGATTACGAATCACCGGGGCGCAGAGAGGTAACGCACCCGGCGGGTGAGCTTCATAAACACCTGGCGTAGGCCGCAAGCCCGGAATGAGAACCTCGAGGTTCCGCGATTGCAGCTCCGGGGCTTTTTCCCAGGAACTAGGCCCGGGTAAATGGCGGCCATCTTTGTAAAGGTAATCGGCGGGTTAATGCGTCGCCATCTCGCTTCATCGTCCGGTAAGGCGCATGCGTGGCCATCTTTGTAAAGGAGCTACAAGGGGGCGTGGCTTCAGGGTCCCAGTGAGTGAACTGAACCCAGCCAGAGTCAGCACCTTCAGGGGAGGAGAGGGAGGGGAACCAGTGAGTGTAGAACTGTACCCAGCCAGAGTCAGCACCTTCAGGGGAGGAGAGGGAGGGGAACCACTGAGTGCAGAACTGAACCCAGCCAGAGTCAGCACCTTCAGGGGAGGAGAGGGAGGGGAACCAGTGAGTGGAGAACTGAACCCAGCCAGAGTCAGCACCTTCAGGGGAGGAGAGGGAGGGGAACCAGTGAGTGCAGAACTGAACCCAGCCAGAGTCAGCACCTTCAGGGGAGGAGAGGGAGGGGAACCAGTGAGTGTAGAACTGAACCCAGCCAGAGTCAGCACCTTCAGGAGAGGAGAGGGAGGGGAACCAGTGAGTGTAGAACTGAACCCAACCAGAGTCAGCACCTTCAGGGGAGGAGAGGGAGGGGAACCAGTGAGTGTAGAACTGAACCCAGCCAGAGTCAGCACCTTCAGGGGAGGAGAGGGAGGGGAACCAGTGAGTGTGGAACTGACCCCAGCCAGAGTTGGGGGAGAAAACTGGAAGCAGACGACAAACTGTCTGGAGATGTGCGATAGTTTTGGATTTTAGCACAGGGTGGAGGGAGAATGTGTGGGACGGAGATTTACAGCTTTGGGTGAACAAGACAGGAAAGAATGTTCCGTAGAAACTTGAATTGTCTGTTCTAAATTTCTGTCCTGTACTTACAGTGATGAGTTTGTAAACTCCTTTTTCAGGCTGTGAGAAGGGGAGGATTTGCAGACAGGAATCTCGAACCAAACATCACGTCAAGATCTGACAGCGTCACTCGATTCATCAGACCTGAATATCATCGGCCTTTGAATGTGGAAGAAGAAATGTTTGTCTGTTCTGAGTGTGAGAAAAGATTTCAAACATCAGTGTGACTGGAAAAGCACCGAGACACACATACCCGAGTGAGAGTGTTCCAGTGCACTGACTGTGGAAAGAGCTTTAACCAGTTACACAGCCTGAAAAAACATCGCACCATTCACAGCGGGGAGAAACCGTACATGTGTTCTGTGTGTGGACAAGGCTTCAACTGATCGTCCAACCTGGAGAGACACAAGGACACCCGCACCATGGAGAAACCGTGGAAATGTGGGGAATGTGGGAAGGGATTCAGTTTCCCGTCTCAGCTGGAAATTCATCAGCACAGTCACACCGGGGAGAGACCGTTCACCTGCTCTGTGTGTGCGAAGGGATTCACTCAGTCATTCAACCTGCTGACACACCAGCGAGTTCACACTGGGGAGAGGCCGTTCACCTGCTCTGAGTGTGGGAAGGAATTCAGTTGTTCATCCAACCTTCTAACTCACCAGCGAGTGCACACCGGGGAGAGACCATTCATCTGCTCTGTCTGTGGGAAGGGATTCACTCAGTCATTCAACCTGCTGAAACACCAGCGATTTCACACCAGGGAGAGGCTGTTCACCTGCTCCGTCTGTGGGAAGGGATTCACTCAGTCATCCCACCTGCTGTCACACCAGCGAGTTCACATTGGGGAGAGGCCATTCACCTGCTCCGTGTGTGGGAAGGAATTCACTTGTTCATCCCACCTGCTGAGACACCAGCGAGCTCACACTGGGGAGAGGTCGTTCACCTGCTCCGAGTGTGGGAAGGGATTCACTACTTCATCCAGCCTGCTGACACACCAGCGAGTTCACACTGTGGAGAGGCCGTTCACCTGCTCCGAGTGTGGGAAAGGATTCACTCAGTCATCCCACCTGCTGAGACACCAGCGAGTTCACAAGTGAATACAGAGGTTGGATTCTGCTGTTATTGCTGCTGTTACATAGAAACATAGAAACTAGGAGCAGGAGTAGGCCATTCGGCCCGTCGAGCCTGCTCCACCATTCAATACGATCATGGCTGATCATCTAAATCCAGTACCCTGTCCCTGCTTTTCCCACACAGAATCCCCATCGAGCCTGCACCGACACGTATCCCACCCTATCCCCGTAACCCCACATATTTAATTCCCCCTAACATATCCCATCCTATCCCCGTAACCCCACATATTTAATCCCCCCCCTAACACTAAGGGTCAATTTATCATAGCCAAATCAACCTAACCTGCACATTATTGGACTGTGGGAGGAAACCGGAGCACCCGGAGGAAACCCACGCAGACACGGGGAGAATGTGCAAACTCCACACAGACAGTCACCCGAGGCCGGATTCGAACCCGGGTCCCTGGCGCTGTGAGGCACCAGTGCTAACCACTATGCCACCATCCCGACTGAATCAGGTTCATTCTGACATTTGGGGTTTGTTTCTTCTGATAATAACCCCTATAAATGGGCTGGAGTTTAATATTTTCATATTTCAAACAATAGTTTGTCGATATTTGATGCCTCCAAGATAAGAGGAGACTAATTGATGTCCTGTTACCGAATACTCCATTTTTGGGCCTTTTCTCCTTTCTAACTCGAGATTATTTCAGTTCTTGTACCTTTGGTTACTCTCATGGACAAGTCCCAGCTCCCCATACCTTCCAGAGTGCCTCTCCCAGCCTTGGTATCCAGGGAAGGTCTCGGTAACACGCCCGGGATCACTAAACACAAAACCCAGTCTGTTAATCACTTTCAGCTACTGGACTTAGCGTGTGTCCCACAGCATCTCTCTCATCTTCGATGTGTGAATAGAGCATCACGCCTGCAAACCTGCTTTCAATTTCAATTTGAATCCACTCAGCAAGTGTATTTTAAAAAAATACGTACAAGTAAACCGATCACATCAAATAATTGGCAAAGGTTTAGAGTCAACAAGATGAACAAGTGAACACATCACGGCCCAATACCCCAGCTCTATATTCACAGGAGAAAGTCTGTTATCCAACTCCTCGAGTGGACAGAATAGAGAAAGATCCCAACTCTAAGAACATCTAGAATCTGTTGTAAATATCTTTCAAATCCTGACTGGTCCAATCTGTCGGTTTCCTTTCAATTGAAGTGAATGAAAGATGAGAGGGGTGTTGGCATATGGATCTCGGTTAATTCAGCTTCTGAAAGGTGTTCATGTTTAGTTCATTCGATATCGGGGAAAATGTGGTCGGTATCATTAGAGAGAGAGATTTCACTGAGCAACAGCTGGTGTTTGCAACTAACTGGCCTTGGATATTTTCATCATAGAATATTTTGATCAGAAATATGATGTTGGGATAAGGAAAGTCTGGAGACTAGTGGTTTGTGCTGCCCCAGGAAGGCCACAGTGTTTTTACCTGCTTCTAACGTTGTTGATGTGTGTTGAAGAAAATGCAGACTTGTGTCTCTGGACTGTGCAGTAGCCAGAGACGAGCATATTAGGCAATGCCAGCTCCTGTTTGATAAGAGGTTGATGGCAGAGCAAGAGATCCAGCAGTTTTAAGAATTTATCTCCTGTTATCTGCAGACATCGAATGTCGCAGCGTGCTGACAAAATTACACTTAAGACTTTAACCTATTGGGTTCAATTATTGGGATCGATTGTTATAGAATTGAATTGTTATAGAATGGAAAAGTAGTGAAGTTATGCTAAACTTGTATCGAACCTTGGTTAGACCACACTTGGAGCACTGCGTACAATTCTGGTCACCATATTATAAAAAGGATATAGAGGCACTGGAGAGGGTGCAGAGAAGATTTACAAGGATGATACCAGAAATGAGAGGGTATACCTGTCAGGAAAGGATGGACAGGCTGGGTCTCTTTTCTCTTGAAAAAAGAAGGCTGAGGGGTGACCTAACAGAGGTCTTTAAAATGATGAAAGGTTTTGATAGAGTAGATACAGAGAGAGTGTTTCCACTTGTGGGGAAGAGCACAACGAGAGGCCATCAATATAAGATAGTCACCAAGAAATCCAATAGGGAATTCAGGAGAAACTTCTTTACCCAGAGAGTGGTGAGAATGTGGAACTCGCTACCACAGGGAGTGGTTGATGCATTTAAGGGGAGGCTAGACAAACATATGAGGGAGAAGGGAATAGAGAGTTATGCTGATAGAGTTAGATGGGGAAAGACGGGAGGAGGCTCGAGTGGAGCATAAACGCCGGCATGGACTGGTTGGGCCAAATGGCCTGTTTCTGTGCCGTATATCCTGTGTAATCCTGTGTAGTCACAGCAAACAGACAGTTTAACAGACTGCCCATGGTCCACTCTAACCCCCACCTTCTCTCTCTCTCACTATTCATGGACACTGCTGCAGTAATTGCTCCTCTGACCTTTCCTCTCTTGTCCCTCCTACACCCCTAATACACGGCCCGACACAATCTCCCTCCCCCTACATCCTCACTGTGCTGGAATCCACACCAGTCTCCCCATCTGCTCCTTGTTCTCTCCCTGGATCCGAAAACTACTGAACTCAGTCTTCCCTCCTGAAGTCTCCAGGCTCTAAAACTGAAGCTTGGTGTCCCTCAGTCCCTACTCCTCCCCTTCTCTCCTCCTCTTTTCCCCCGGGGTGTGTTCCACACTCTGGGTCTTGGGCCTTGCCCGGGGATTCTCAGTATGAACAGGTGGGGTGTGTTTTGAGACAGGGTGTCCCCGCTCTCCACCTCCTTTCCCCGGGGTGTGTCCACACTCTGGTCCTTGGGCCTTGCCCGGGGATTCTCAGTATGAACAGGGGGTGTGTGTTTTGAGACAGGGTGTCCCCGCCCTCCTCCTCTTTTCCCCGGGGTGTGTTCCACACTCTGGGCCTTGGGCCTTGCCCGGGGATTCTCAATATGAACAGGTGGGGTGTGTTTTGAGACAGGGTGTCCCCGCCCTCCTCCTCTTTTCACCCGGGGTGTGTCCACACTCTGGGCCTTGGGCCTTGGGCCTTGCCCGGGGATTCTCAGTATGAACAGGTGGGGTGTGTTTTGAGACAAGGTCTCCCCGCTCTCCTCCTCTTTTCCACCTTGGTTGTGTCCACACTCTGGGCCTTGGGCCTTGCCCGGGGATTCTCAGTATGAACAGGTGGGGTGTGTTTTGAGACAGGGTGTCCCCGCTCTTCTCCTCTTTTCCCCGGGGTGTGTCCACACTTTGGGCCTTGGGCCTTGCCCGGGGATTCTCAGTATGAACAGGTGGGGTGTTGTTGGAGACAGGGTGTCCCCGCTCTCCTCCTCTCTCCCCGGGGTGTGTCCACACTCTAGGCCTTGGGCCTTGCTCGGGGATTCTCAGTATGAACAGGTGGGATGTGTTTTGAGACAGGGTGTCCTCGCTCTCCTCCTCTTTCCCCGGGGTGTGTCCACACTCTGGGCCTTGGGCCTTGCCTGGGGATTCTCAGTATGAACAGGTGGGGTGTGTTTTGAGACAGGGTGTCCCCGCTCTCCTCTTTTCCCCCGGGGTGTGTCCACACTCTGGGCCTTGGGCCTTGCCCGGGGATTCTCAGTATGAACAGGTGGGGTGTGTTTTGAAACAGGGTGTCCCCGCTCTCCTCCTCTTTCCCCCGGGGTGTGTCCACACTCTGGGCCTTGGGCCTTGCCTGGGGATTCTTAGTATGAACAGGTGGGGTGTGTTTTGAGACAGGGTGTCCCCGCTCTCCTCCTCTTTCCCCCGGGGTGTGTCCACACTCTGGGCCTTGGGCCTTGCCCGGGGTTTCTCAGTATGAACAGGTGGGATGTGTTTGGAGACAGGGTGTCCCCGCTCTCCTCCTCTTTTCCCCTGGGGTATGTCCACACTCTGGGCCTTGGGCCTTGGGCCTTGCCCGGGGATTCTCAGTATGAACAGGTGGGGTGTTTTTTGAGACAGGGTGTCCCCTCTCTCCTCCTCTTTCCCCAGGGTGTGTCCACACTCTGGGCCTTGGGCCATGCCCGGGGATTCTCAGTATGAACAGGTGGGATGTGTTTTTAGACAGGGTGTCTCCGCTCTCCTCCTCTTTTCCCCCTTGGTTGTGTTCCACACTCTGGGCCTTGGGCCTTGCCCGGGGATTCTCAGTATGAACAGGTGGGGTGTGTTTTGAGACACGGTGTCCCCGCTCTCCTCCTCTTTTCCCCGGGGTGTGACCACACTCTGGGCCTTGGGCCTTGCCTGGGGATTCTCAGTATGAACAGGTGGGGTGTGTTTTGAGACAGGGTGTCTCCGCTCTCCACCTTTAAAGGGACAAGGAGACGACCAGCTGGGCTGAACGGCCCTGCTTTATGACATCACTGCAGTACCCGGCAACCAACCTCCCTGAGCCCTGCTCATTATGGGCTGGGAGTGTTTGATGGGACAGTGTAGAGGGAGCTTTACTCTGTATCTAACCCGTGCTGTACCTGCCCTGGGAGTGTTTGATGGGACAGTGTAGAGGGAGCTTTACTCTGTATCTAACCCATGCTGTATCTGCCCTGGGAGTGTTTGTTCAGACCCTGAGGCCAGGGGAGACTGTGGGACTTTATACCCCTTCTCCAGTCCCTTGTTCAGACCCTGGGGCCAGGGGAGACTGTGGGACTTTATTCCCCTTCTCCAGCCCCTTGTTCAGACCCTGGGGCCAGGGGAGACTGTGGGGCTTTATTTCCCTTCTCCAGTCCCTTGTTCAGAGCCTGGGGCCAGGGGAGACTGTGGGGCTTTATTCCCCTTCTCCAGACCCTTGTTCAGACCCTGGGGCCAGGGGAGACTGTGGGGCTCTATTCCCCTTCTCCAGACCCTTGTTCAGACCCTGGGGCCAGGGGAGACTGTGGGACTTTATACCCCTTCTCCAGACCCTTGTTCAGACCCTGGGGCCAGGGGAGACTGTGGGACTTTATTCCCCTTCTCCAGTCCCTTGTTCAGACCCTGGAGCCAGGGGAGACTGTGGGACTTTATTCCCCTTCTCCAGACCATTGTTCAGACCCTGGGGCCAGGGGAGACTGTGGGACTTTATTCCCCTTCTCCAGTCCCTTGTTCAGGGCTTGGGGCCAGGGGAGACTGTGGGACTTTATTCCCCTTCTCCAGTCCCTGGGGCCAGGGGAGACTGTGGGACTGTATTCCCCTTCTCCAGTCCCTTGTTCAGACCCTGGGGCCAGGGGAGACTGTGGGGCTTTATTCCCCTTCTCCAGTCCCTTGTTCAGACCCTGGGGCCAGGGGAGACTGTGGGACTTTATTCCCCTTCTCCAGCCCCTTGTTCAGACCCTGGGGCCAGGGGAGACTGTGGGGCTTTATTTCCCTTCTCCAGTCCCTTGTTCAGAGCCTGGGGCCAGGGGAGACTGTGGGGCTTTATTCCCCTTCTCCAGACCCTTGTTCAGACCCTGGGGCCAGGGGAGACTGTGGGGCTCTATTCCCCTTCTCCAGACCCTTGTTCAGACCCTGGGGCCAGGGGAGACTGTGGGACTTTATTCCCCTTCTCCAGACCCTTGTTCAGACCCTGGGGCCAGGGGAGACTGTGGGACTTTATTCCCCTTCTCCAGTCCCTTGTTCAGACCCTGGAGCCAGGGGAGACTGTGGGACTTTATTCCCCTTCTCCAGACCCTTGTTCAGACCCTGGGGCCAGGGGAGACTGTGGGACTTTATTCCCCTTCTCCAGTCCCTTGTTCAGGGCTTGGGGCCAGGGGAGACTGTGGGACTTTATTCCCCTTCTCCAGTCCCTGGGGCCAGGGGAGACTGTGGGACTTTATTCCCCTTCTCCAGTCCCTTGTTCAGACCCTGGGGCCAGGGGAGACTGTGGGGCTTTATTCCCCTTCTCCAGACCCTTGTTCAGACCCTGGGGCCAGGGGAGACTGTGGGACTTTATTCCCCTTCTCCAGACCCTTGTTCAGACCCTGGGGCCAGGGGAGACTGTGGGACTTTATTCCCCATCTCCAGTCCCTTGTTCAGGGCCTGGGGCCAGGGGAGACTGTGGGACTTTATTCCCCTTCTCCAGACCCTGGGGCCAGGGGAGACTGTGGGGCTCTATTCGCCTTCTCCAGACCCTTGTTCAGGGCCTGGGGCCAGGGGAGACTGTGGGACTTTATTCCCCTTCTCCAGTCCCTTGTTCAGACCCTGGGGCCAGGGGAGACTGTGGGACTTTATTCCACTTCTCCAGACCCTTGTTCAGACCCTGGGGCCAGGGGAGACTGTGGGACTTTATTCCCCTTCTCCAGACCCTTGTTCAGACCCTGGGACCAGGGGAGAATGTGGGACTTTATTCTCCTTCTCCAGTCCCTTGTTCAGACCCTGGGGCCAGGGGAGACTGTGGGACTTTTTTCCCCTTCTCCAGTCCCTTGTTCAGACCCTGGAGCCAGGGGAGACTGTGGGACTTTATTCCCCTTCTCCAGACCCTTGTTCAGACCCTGGGGCCAGGGGAGACTGTGGGACTTTATTCCCCTTCTCCAGTCCCTTGTTCAGGGCTTGGGGCCAGGGGAGACTGTGGGACTTTATTCCCCTTCTCCAGTCCCTGGGGCCAGGGGAGACTGTGGGACTTTATTCCCCTTCTCCAGTCCCTTGTTCAGACCCTGGGGCCAGGGGAGACTGTGGGGCTTTATTCCCCTTCTCCAGACCCTTGTTCAGACCCTGGGGCCAGGGGAGACTGTGGGACTTTATTCCCCATCTCCAGTCCCTTGTTCAGGGCCTGGGGCCAGGGGAGACTGTGGGACTTTATTCCCCTTCTCCAGACCCTGGGGCCAGGGGAGACTGTGGGACTTTATTCCCCTTCTCCAGTCCATTGTTCAGACCCTGGGGCCAGGGGAGACTGTGGGACTTTATTCCACTTCTCCAGACCGTTGTTCAGACCCTGGGGCCAGGGGAGACTGTGGGACTTTATTCCCCTTCTCCAGACCCTTGTTCAGACCCTGGGACCAGGGGAGAATGTGGGACTTTATTCTCCTTCTCCAGTCCCTTGTTCAGACCCTGGGGCCAGGGGAGACTGTGGGACTTTTTTCCCCTTCTCCAGACCCTTGTTCAGACCCTGGGGCCAGGGGAGAGTGTAGGGCTTTATTCCCCTTCTCCAGTCCCTTGTTCAGGGCCTGGGGCCAGGGGAGACTGTGGGACTTTATTCCCCTTCTCCAGACCCTTGTTCAGACCCTGGGGCCAGGGGAGACTGTGGGACTTTATTCCTTCTCCAGTCCCTTGTTCAGGGCCTGGGGCCAGGGGAGACTGTGGGACTTTATTCCTCTTCTCCAGACCCTGGGGCCAGGGGAGACTGTGGGGCTTTATTCCCCTTCTCCAGACCTTTGTTCAGACCCTGGGGCCATGGGAGACTGTGGGACTTTATTCCCCTTCTCCAGACCCTTGTTCAGACCCTGGGGCCAGGGGACACTGTGGGACTTTATTCCCCTTCTCCAGTCCCTTGTTCAGACCCTGGGGCCAGGGGAGACTGTGGGACTTTATTCCCCTTCACCAGTCCCTTGTTCAGACCCTGGGGCCAGTGGAGACTGTGGGACTTTATTCCCCTTCTCCAGACCCTTGTTCAGACCCTGGTGCCAGGGGAGACTGTGGGGCTTTATTCCACTTCTCCAGCCCCTTGTTCAGACCCTGGGGCCAGGGGAGACTGTGGGGCTTTATTCCCCTTCTCCAGACCCTTGTTCAGGTCCTGGGGCCAGGGGAGACTGTGGGACTTTATTCCCCTTCTCCAGACCCTTGTTCAGACCCTGGGGCCAGGGGAGACTGTGGGGCTTTATTCCCCTTCTCCAGACCCTTGTTCAGACCCTGGGGCCAGGGGAGACTGTGGGACTTTATTCCCCATCTCCAGTCCCTTGTTCAGGGCCTGGGGCCAGGGGAGACTGTGGGACTTTATTCCCCTTCTCCAGACCCTGGGGCCAGGGGAGACTGTGGGACTTTATTCCCCTTCTCCAGTCCCTTGTTCAGACCCTGGGGCCAGGGGAGACTGTGGGACTTTATTCCACTTCTCCAGACCCTTGTTCAGACCCTGGGGCCAGGGGAGACTGTGGGACTTTATTCCCCTTCTCCAGACCCTTGTTCAGACCCTGGGGCCAGGGGAGACTGTGGGGCTTTATTCCCCTTCTCCAGTCCCTTGTTCAGACCCTGGGGCCAGGGGAGACTGTGGGGCTTTATTCCCCTTCTCCAGACCCTTGTTCAGACCCTGGGGCCAGGGGAGAGTGTGGGGCTTTATTCCCCTTCTCCAGTCCCTTGTTCAGGGCCTGGGGCCAGGGGAGACTGTGGGACTTTATTCCCCTTCTCCAGACCCTTGTTCAGACCCTGGGGCCAGGGGAGACTGTGGGACTTTATTCCTTCTCCAGTCCCTTGTTCAGGGCCTGGGGCCAGGGGAGACTGTGGGACTTTATTCCTCTTCTCCAGACCCTGGGGCCAGGGGAGACTGTGGGGCTTTATTCCCCTTCTCCAGACCTTTGTTCAGACCCTGGGGCCATGGGAGACTGTGGGACTTTATTCCCCTTCTCCAGACCCTTGTTCAGACCCTGGGGCCAGGGGACACTGTGGGACTTTATTCCCCTTCTCCAGTCCCTTGTTCAGACCCTGGGGCCAGGGGACACTGTGGGACTTTATTCCCCTTCTCCAGTCCCTTGTTCAGACCCTGGGGCCAGTGGAGACTGTGGGACTTTATTCCCCTTCTCCAGACCCTTGTTCAGGGCCTGGGGCCAGGGGAGACTGTGGGGCTTTATTCCCCTTCTCCAGACCCTTGTTCAGACCCTGGGGCCAGGGGAGACTGTGGGGCTTTATTCCCCTTCTCCAGACCCTGGGGCCAGGAGAGACTGTGGGACGTTATTCCCCCTTCTCGAAACCCTTGATCAGACCCTGGGGCCAGGGGAGACTGTGGGACTTTATTCCCCTTCTCCAGACCCTTGTTTGGGGCCAGGGGAGACTGTGGGGCTTTATTCCCCTTCTCCAGTCCCTTGTTCAGACCCTGGGGCCAGGGGAGACTGTGGGGCTTTATTCCCCTTCTCCAGATCCTTGTTCAGACCCTGGGGCCAGGGGAGGCTGTGGGGCTTTATACTGTGGATCTTGTGTAATACAAACAGAGACAGGGTCTATTGTAATATAAACAGAGACAGGGTCTAATGTAATATAAACAGAGACAGGGTCTAGTGTAATATAAACAGAGACAGGGCCTAGTGTAACATAATCAGTGAGAAGTCGCACAACACCAGGTTATAGTCCAACAGTTTTATTTGAAATCACAAGCTTTCGGAGCGCTGCTCCTTCACCTGACGAAGGAGCAGCACTCCGAAAGCTTGTGATTTCAAATAAAACTGTTGGACTATAACCTGGTGTTGTGCGACTTCTCACTTTTGTCCACCCCAGTCCAACACCGGCATCTCCACATCATAATATAAACAGAGACAGGGTCTAGTGTAATATAAACAGAGACAGGGTCTAGTGTAATATAAACAGAGACAGGGTCTAGTGTAATATAAACAGAGACAGGGCCCAGTGTAATATAACCAGAGACAGGGTCTAGTGTAATATAAACATAGAAAAAAAAATAGAAACATAGAAAAATAGGAGCAGGAGTCGGCCATTCGAGCCTGCTCCGCCATTCAATATGATCATGGCTGATCCTCTATCTCAATACCATATTCCCGCTCTCTCCCCATACCCCTTGATGCCTTTTGTGTCTTGAAATCTATCTCTCTCCTTAGATATGTTCAGTGACTTGGCCTCCACAGCCTTCTGTGGCAGAGAATTGCACAGGTTCACCACCCTCTAAGTGAAGAAATTTCTCTTCATCTCAGTCCTAAATGTCCTACCCCGTATCCTGAGACTGTGACCCCTCGTTCTAGACCCCCAGCCAGGGGAAACGTCTTCCCTGCATCCAGTCTGTCTCGCCCTGTCAGAAATTTATACGTTTCAATGAGATCCCCTCTCATTCTTCTAAACTCTAGTGAATACAGGCCAAGTTGACCCAATCTCTCCTCATACAACAGTCCTACCATCCCAGGAATCAGTCTGGTGAACCTTCGCTGCACTCCCTCTATGGCAAGTATATCCTTTCTTAGGTAAGGAGACCAAAACTGCACACAGTACTCTAGGTGTGGTCTCACCAAGGCCCTGTATAACTGCAGTGAGACATCCTTGCTCCTGTACTCAAGTCCTCTTGCAATGAAGGCCAACATACCATTTGCCTTCCTAACTGCTTGCTGCACCTGCATGTTTGCTTTCAGTGACTGGTGTACAAGGACACCCAGGTCCCTCTGTACATCAACATTTCCCAATCTATCACCATTCAAATAATACTCTGCCTTTCTGTTTTTCCTACCGAAGTGGATAACTTCACATTTATCCACGTTATACTGCATCTGCCATGTATTTACCCACTCACTTAACTTGTCTAAATCGCCTTGAAGCCTCTTTGCATCCTTCTCACAACTCACAATCCCACCTAGTTTTGTGTCATCAGCAAACTTGGCAATATTACATTTGGTTCCCTCATCCAAATCATTGATATATATTGTGAATAGCTGGGGCCCAAGCACTGATCCCTGCGGTACCCCACTAGTCACCGCCTACCACCCCGAAAAAGACCCATTTATTCCTACTCTCTGTTTCCTGTCTGTTAACCAATTTTCAATCCATGCCAGTATATTACCCCCCAATCCCATGTGCTTTAATTTTGCACACTAACCTCTTATGTGGGACTTTATCAAAGGCCTTCTGAAAATCCAAATACACCACATCCACTGGTTCTCCCTTATCTGTTATACCATTTACATCCTCAAAAAACTCCAGTAGGTTTGTCAAACGTGATTTCCCTTTCATAAATCCATGTTGACTTCGTCTAATCCCGTTGATATTTTCTAAGTGTCCTGTTATCACATCCTTTATAATAGACTCTTGCATTTTCCCACTACTGATGTTCGGCTAACCGGTCTGTAGTTCTCTGTTTTCTCCCTCCCTCCTTTTTTAAATAGTGGGGTTACATTTGCCACCCTCCAATCTGCAGGAACTGTTCCATAATCTATAGAATTTTGGAAGATGACAACCAATGCATCCACTATTTCCCTGGCTACCTCTTTTAGTCTCTGGGATGCAGATTATCAGACCCTGATATTGTAAATGGGTTTATTTTAAATGAGCGAACATCTGTCTTAAAATGGGAGACTCAGGACTGTCACACAAACACATCGGGCCGTATTTTGCGCCCCCTAGGGGTATGTACGAGGTGCGCCTGCACCTGTCGGGACAGCGCCAGTCCCGGGTTAGGCATGCTCGGAATGCGCTAAAAGCTGGAACTTGCGATCTGTCAAGAATCTTCTGGACAGAGTCTCCACATTCCCGGGAGGGGCTCTCTGCAGGGGGAGAGTTTCGCTATTTGCCCAACTTCGCCCGCTGGACGCCTGTGAAATTCTCACGCCAGGTGAAAGCAGATGGAAGGCCAGCGTTTACCAGCAAAAGACTTTTAAAAAACAGAAAAAAACATTTTTATCACTCATTTATACATTAAAACCCTGTCCAATAAGGTAAATTTATTTTTAGCCCCGTTAAAAGAAAATATTTTTTCAAAAAATTACATTTGTTTAAAATATTTAATTAAATGGCATTTTAATTAATTTTAAATATGTAATTAAACAAAATTCATTTCCTGTGTGTGTGTTTCCAGTGATCCCCATTCACACTCTGGGGATTCTGTGGACACTGAACTCCCACAGTATGAATGGGGATTCCATGTGTGTGTGTCTGTTTCCAGTGATCCCCATTCACACTCTGGGGATTCTGTACACACTGAACTCCCACAGTGTGAATGGGGATTCCATGTGTGTGTATCCAGTGATCCCCATTCACACTCTGGGGATTCTGTACACACTGAACTCCCACAGTATGAATGGGGATTTCCTGTGTGTGTATCCAGTGATCCCCATTCACACTCTGGGGATTCTGTACACTGAACTCCCACAGTATGAATGGGGATTCCATGTGTGTGTGTGTTTCCAGTGATCCCCATTCACAATCTGGGGATTCTCTGCACTGAACTCCCACAGTATGAATGGGAATTCCATGTGTGTGTGTGTTTCCAGTGATCCCTATTCACACTCTGGGGATTCTGTACACACTGAACTCCCACAGTATGAATGGGGATTTCCTGTATGTGTTTCCAGTGATCCCCATTCACACTCTGGGGATTCTGTACACTGAACTCCCAGAGTGTGAATGGGGTTCCATGTGTGTGTGTGTGTTTCCAGTGATCCCCATTCACACTCTGGGGATTCTCTACACACTGAACTCCCACAGTATGAATGGGGATTCCATGTGTGTGTGTGTTTCCAGTGATCCCCATTCACACTCTGGGGATTCTGTACACACTGAACTCCCACAGTATGAATGGGGATTTCCTGTGTGTGTGTGTGTTTCCAGTGATCCCCATTCACACTCTGGGGATTCTCTACACTGAACTCCCACAGCATGAATGGGGATTCCCTGTGTGTGTTTTCAGTGATCCCCATTCACACTCTGGGGATTCTCTACACACTGAACTCCCACAGTATGAATGGGGATTTCCTGTGTGTGGTGTGTTTCCAGTGATCCCCATTCACACTCTGGGGATTCTCTACACTGAACTCCCACAGTATGAATGGGGATTCCATGTGTGTGTGTGTTTCCAGTGATCCCCATTTACACTCTGGGGATTCTCTACGCTGAACTCCCACAGTATGAATGGGGATTCCATGTGTGTGGTGTGTTTCCAGTGATCCCCATTCACACTCTGGGGATTCTCTACACTGAACTCCCACAGTATGAATGGGGATTCCATGTGTGTGTGTGTTTCCAGTGATCCCCATTTACACTCTGGGGATTCTCTACACTGAACTCCCACAGTGTGAATGGGGATTCCATGTGTGTGTGTGTGTTTCCAGTGATCCCCATTCACACTCTGGGGATTCTGTACACACTGAACTCCCAGAGTATGAATGGGGATTCCATGTATGTGTGTGTGTTTCCAGTGATCCCCATTCACACTCTGGGGATTCTGTACACACTGAACTCCCACAGTATGAATGGGGATTCCATGTATGTGTGTGTGTTTCCACTGATCCCCATTCACACGCTGGGGATTCTGTACACACTGAACTCCCACAGTATGAATGGGGATTCCATGTGTGTGTGTGTGTTTCCAGTGATCCCCATTCACACTCTGGGGATTCTGTACACACTGAACTCCCACAGTATGAATGGGGATTCCATGTGTGTGTGTGTGTTTCCAGTGATCCCCATTCACACTCTGGGGATTCTGTACACACTGTACTCCCACAGTATGAATGGGGATTCCATGTATGTGTGTGTGTTACCACTGATCCCCATTCACACTCTGGGGATTCTGTACACACTGAACTCCCACAGTATGAATGGGGATTCCATGTGTGTGTCTGTTTCCAGTGATCTCCATTCACACTCTGGGGATTCTGTACACTGAACTCCCACAGTATGAATGGGGATTCCATGTGTGTGTGTTTCCAGTGATCCCCATTCACACTCTGGGGATTCTCTACACTGAACTCCCACAGTATGAATGGGGATCCATGTATGTGTGTGTGTGTTTCCAGTGATCCCCATTCACACTCTGGAGATTCTGTACACACTGAACTCCCACAGTATGAATGGGGAATCAATGTGTGTGTGTGTGTGTTTCCAGTGATCCCCATTCACACGCTGGGGATTCTCTACACACTGAACTCCCACAGTATGAATGGGGATTCCATGTGTGTGTGTTTCCAGTGATCCCCATTCACACTCTGGGGATTCTGTACACACTGAACTCCCACAGTATGAATGAGGATTCCATGTGTGTGTGTCTGTTTCCAGTGATCCCCATTCACACTCTGGGGATTCTGTACACTGAACTCCCACAGTGTGAATGGGGATTCCATGTGTGTGTGTGTGTTTCCAGTGATCCCCATTCACAATCTGGGGATTCTGTACACTGAACTCCCACAGTATGAATGGGGATTCCATGTGTGTGTGTGTGTTTCCAGTGATCCGCATTCACACTCAGGGGATTCTGTACACTGAACTCCCACAGTATGAATGGGGATTCCATGTGTGTGTTTCCAGTGATCCCCATTCACACACTGGGGATTCTGTACACACTGAACTCCCACAGTATGAATGGGGATTTCCTGTGTGTGTGTGTGTTTCCAGTGATCCCCATTCACACTCTGGGGATTCTGTACACTGAACTCCCACAGTGTGAATGGGGATTCCATGTGTGTGTGTGTGTTTCCAGTGATCCCCATTCACAATCTGGGGATTCTGTACACTGAACTCCCACAGTGTGAATGGGGATTCCATGTGTGTGTGTGTGTGTTTCCAGTGATCCCCATTCACACTCTGGGGATTCTCTACACTGAACTCCCACAGCATGAATGGGGATTCCATGTGTGTGTGTGTTTCCAGTGATCCCCATTCACACTCTGGGGATTCTGTACACACTGAACTCCCACAGTATGAATGGGGATTTCCTGTGTATGTTTCCAGTGATCCCCATTCACACTCTGGGGATTCTGTACACACTGGACTCCCAATGTATGAATGGGGAATCCATGTGTGTGTGTGTGTTTCCAGTGATCCCCATTCACACTCTGGGGATTCTGTACCCACTGAACTCCCACAGCATGAATGGGGATTCCATGTGTGTGTGTTTCCAGTGATCCCCATTCACACTCTGGGGATTCTGTGCACACTGAACTCCCACAGTATGAATGGGGATTCCATGTGTGTGGTGTGTTTCCAGTGATCCCCATTCACACTCTGGGGATTCTCTACACTGAACTCCCACAGTATGAATGGGGATTCCATGTGTGTGGTGTGTTTCCAGTGATCCCCATTCACACTCTGGGGATTCTCTACACTGAACTCCCACAGTATGAATGGGGATTCCATGTGTGTGTGTGTTTCCAGTGATCCCCATTTACACTCTGGGGATTCTCTACACTGAACTCCCACAGTGTGAATGGGGATTCCATGTGTGTGTGTGTGTTTCCAGTGATCCCCATTCACACTCTGGGGATTCTGTACACACTGAACTCCCAGAGTATGAATGGGGATTCCATGTATGTGTGTGTGTTTCCAGTGATCCCCATTCACACTCTGGGGATTCTGTACACACTGAACTCCCACAGTATGAATGGGGATTCCATGTATGTGTGTGTGTTTCCACTGATCCCCATTCACACGCTGGGGATTCTGTACACACTGAACTCCCACAGTATGAATGGGGATTCCATGTGTGTGTGTGTGTTTCCAGTGATCCCCATTCACACTCTGGGGATTCTGTACACACTGAAATCCCACAGTATGAATGGGGATTCCATGTATGTGTGTGTGTTACCACTGATCCCCATTCACACTCTGGGGATTCTGTACACACTGAACTCCCACAGTATGAATGGGGATTCCATGTGTGTGTGTGTGTTTCCAGTGATCCCCATTCACACTCTGGGGATTCTGTACACACTGAAATCCCACAGTATGAATGGGGATTCCATGTGTGTGTGTGTTTCCAGTGATCTCCATTCACACTCTGGAGATTCTGTACACAGAGCTCCCACAGTATGAATGGGGAATCAATGTGTGTGTGTGTGTGTTTCCAGTGATCCCCATTCACATTCGTGGGATTCTGTACACACTGAACTCCCACAGTATGAATGGGGATTCCATGTGTGTGTGTGTGTTTCCAGTGATCCCCATTCACACTCTGGGGATTCTGTACACACTGAACTCCCACAGTATGAATGGGGATTCCATGTGTGTGTCTGTTTCCAGTGATCTCCATTCACACTCTGGGGATTCTGTACACTGAACTCCCACAGTATGAATGGGGATTCCATGTGTGTGTGTTTCCAGTGATCCCCATTCACACTCTGGGGATTCTCTACACTGAACTCCCACAGTATGAATGGGGATCCATGTATGTGTGTGTGTGTTTCCAGTGATCCCCATTCACACTCTGGAGATTCTGTACACACTGAACTCCCACAGTATGAATGGGGAATCAATGTGTGTGTGTGTGTGTGTGTTTCCAGTGATCCCCATTCACACGCTGGGGATTCTGTACACACTGAACTCCCACAGTATGAATGGGGATTCCATGTGTGTGTGTTTCCAGTGATCCCCATTCACACTCTGGGGATTCTGTACACACTGAACTCCCACAGTATGAATGAGGATTCCATGTGTGTGTGTCTGTTTCCAGTGATCCCCATTCACACTCTGGGGATTCTGTACACTGAACTCCCACAGTGTGAATGGGGATTCCATGTGTGTGTGTGTGTTTCCAGTGATCCCCATTCACAATCTGGGGATTCTGTACACTGAACTCCCACAGTATGAATGGGGATTCCATGTGTGTGTGTGTGTTTCCAGTGATCCGCATTCACACTCAGGGGATTCTGTACACTGAACTCCCACAGTATGAATGGGGATTCCATGTGTGTGTTTCCAGTGATCCCCATTCACACACTGGGGATTCTGTACACACTGAACTCCCACAGTATGAATGGGGATTTCCTGTGTGTGTGTGTGTTTCCAGTGATCCCCATTCACACTCTGGGGATTCTGTACACTGAACTCCCACAGTGTGAATGGGGATTCCATGTGTGTGTGTGTGTTTCCAGTGATCCCCATTCACAATCTGGGGATTCTGTACACTGAACTCCCACAGTGTGAATGGGGATTCCATGTGTGTGTGTGTGTGTTTCCAGTGATCCCCATTCACACTCTGGGGATTCTCTACACTGAACTCCCACAGCATGAATGGGGATTCCATGTGTGTGTGTGTTTCCAGTGATCCCCATTCACACTCTGGGGATTCTGTACACACTGAACTCCCACAGTATGAATGGGGATTTCCTGTGTATGTTTCCAGTGATCCCCATTCACACTCTGGGGATTCTGTACACACTGGACTCCCAATGTATGAATGGGGATTCCATGTGTGTGTGTTTCCAGTGATCCCCATTCACACTCTGGGGATTCTGTACACACTGAACTCCCAGAGTATGAACGGGGATTCCATGTATGTGTGTGTGTTTCCAGTGATCCCCATTCACACTCTGGGGATTCTGTACACACTGAACTCCCACAGTATGAATGGGGATTCCATGTATGTGTGTGTGTTTCCACTGATCCCCATTCACACGCTGGGGATTCTGTACACACTGAACTCCCACAGTATGAATGGGGATTCCATGTGTGTGTGTGTGTTTCCAGTGATCCCCATTCACACTCTGGGGATTCTGTACACACTGAAATCCCACAGTATGAATGGGGATTCCATGTATGTGTGTGTGTTACCACTGATCCCCATTCACACTCTGGGGATTCTGTACACACTGAACTCCCACAGTATGAATGGTGATTCCATGTGTGTGTGTGTGTTTCCAGTGATCCCCATTCACAATCTGGGGATTCTGTACACTGAACTCCCACAGTATGAATGGGGATTCCATGTGTGTGTGTGTGTTTCCAGTGATCCGCATTCACACTCAGGGGATTCTGTACACTGAACTCCCACAGTATGAATGGGGATTCCATGTGTGTGTTTCCAGTGATCCCCATTCACACTCTGGGGATTCTGTACACACTGAACTCCCACAGTATGAATGGGGATTCCATGTGTGTGTCTGTTTCCAGTGATCTCCATTCACACTCTGGGGATTCTGTACACTGAACTCCCACAGTATGAATGGGGATTCCATGTGTGTGTGTTTCCAGTGATCCCCATTCACACTCTGGGGATTCTCTACACTGAACTCCCACAGTATGAATGGGGATCCATGTATGTGTGTGTGTGTTTCCAGTGATCCCCATTCACACTCTGGAGATTCTGTACACACTGAACTC
>JASTWF010000955.1:0-78266 GCA_030390025.1 Squalus acanthias
TGACAGTTTTACCCTGTGTATTGGTTATCATACCCAATTTAACAATTAACTGTGACAGTTTTACCCTGTGTATTGGTTATCATACCCAATTTAACAATTAACTGTGACAGTTTTACCCTGTGTATTGGTTATCATACCCAATTTAACAATTAACTGTGACAGTTTTACCCTGTGTATTGGTTATCATACCCAATTTAACAATTAACTGTGACAGTTTTACCCTGTGTATTGGTTATCATACCCAATTTAACAATTAACTGTGACAGTTTTACCCTGTGTATTGGTTATCATACCCAATTTAACAATTAACTGTGACAGTTTTACCCTGTGTATTGGTTATCATACCCAATTTAACAATTAACTGTGACAGTTTTACCCTGTGTATTGGTTATCATACCCAATTTAACAATTAACTGTGACAGTTTTACCCTGTGTATTGGTTATCATACCCAATTTAACAATTAACTGTGACAGTTTTACCCTGTGTATTGGTTATCATACCCAATTTAACAATTAACTGTGACAGTTTTACCCTGTGTATTGGTTATCATACCCAATTTAACAATTAACTGTGACAGTTTTACCCTGTGTATTGGTTATCATACCCAATTTAACAATTAACTGTGACAGTTTTACCCTGTGTATTGGTTATCATACCCAATTTAACAATTAACTGTGACAGTTTTACCCTGTGTATTGGTTATCATACCCAATTTAACAATTAACTGTGACAGTTTTACCCTGTGTATTGGTTATCATACCCAATTTAACAATTAACTGTGACAGTTTTACCCTGTGTATTGGTTATCATACCCAATTTAACAATTAACTGTGACAGTTTTACCCTGTGTATTGGTTATCATACCCAATTTAACAATTAACTGTGACAGTTTTACCCTGTGTATTGGTTATCATACCCAATTTAACAATTAACTGTGACAGTTTTACCCTGTGTATTGGTTATCATACCCAATTTAACAATTAACTGTGACAGTTTTACCCTGTGTATTGGTTATCATACCCAATTTAACAATTAACTGTGACAGTTTTACCCTGTGTATTGGTTATCATACCCAATTTAACAATTAACTGTGACAGTTTTACCCTGTGTATTGGTTATCATACCCAATTTAACAATTAACTGTGACAGTTTTACCCTGTGTATTGGTTATCATACCCAATTTAACAATTAACTGTGACAGTTTTACCCTGTGTATTGGTTATCATACCCAATTTAACAATTAACTGTGACAGTTTTACCCTGTGTATTGGTTATCATACCCAATTTAACAATTAACTGTGACAGTTTTACCCTGTGTATTGGTTATCATACCCAATTTAACAATTAACTGTGACAGTTTTACCCTGTGTATTGGTTATCATACCCAATTTAACAATTAACTGTGACAGTTTTACCCTGTGTATTGGTTATCATACCAATTTAACAATTAACTGTGACAGTTTTACCCTGTGTATTGGTTATCATACCCAATTTAACAATTAACTGTGACAGTTTTACCCTGTGTATTGGTTATCATACCCAATTTAACAATTAACTGACAGTTTTACCCTGTGTATTGGTTATCATACCCAATTTAACAATTAACTGTGACAGTTTTACCCTGTGTATTGGTTATCATACCCAATTTAACAATTAACTGTGACAGTTTTACCCTGTGTATTGGTTATCATACCCAATTTAACAATTAACTGACAGTTTTACCCTGTGTATTGGTTATCATACCCAATTTAACAATTAACTGTGACAGTTTTACCCTGTGTATTGGTTATCATACCCAATTTAACAATTAACTGTGACAGTTTTACCCTGTGTATTGGTTATCATACCCAATTTAACAATTAACTGTGACAGTTTTACCCTGTGTATTGGTTATCATACCCAATTTAACAATTAACTGTGACAGTTTTACCCTGTGTATTGGTTATCATACCCAATTTAACAATTAACTGTGACAGTTTTACCCTGTGTATTGGTTATCATACCCAATTTAACAATTAACTGTGACAGTTTTACCCTGTGTATTGGTTATCATACCCAATTTAACAATTAACTGTGACAGTTTTACCCTGTGTATTGGTTATCATACCCAATTTAACAATTAACTGTGACAGTTTTACCCTGTGTATTGGTTATCATACCCAATTTAACAATTAACTGTGACAGTTTTACCCTGTGTATTGGTTATCATACCCAATTTAACAATTAACTGTGACAGTTTTACCCTGTGTATTGGTTATCATACCCAATTTAACAATTAACTGTGACAGTTTTACCCTGTGTATTGGTTATCATACCCAATTTAACAATTAACTGTGACAGTTTTACCCTGTGTATTGGTTATCATACCCAATTTAACAATTAACTGTGACAGTTTTACCCTGTGTATTGGTTATCATACCCAATTTAACAATTAACTGTGACAGTTTTACCCTGTGTATTGGTTATCATACCCAATTTAACAATTAACTGTGACAGTTTTACCCTGTGTATTGGTTATCATACCCAATTTAACAATTAACTGTGACAGTTTTACCCTGTGTATTGGTTATCATACCCAATTTAACAATTAACTGTGACAGTTTTACCCTGTGTATTGGTTATCATACCCAATTTAACAATTAACTGTGACAGTTTTACCCTGTGTATTGGTTATCATACCCAATTTAACAATTAACTGTGACAGTTTTACCCTGTGTATTGGTTATCATACCCAATTTAACAATTAACTGTGACAGTTTTACCCTGTGTATTGGTTATCATACCCAATTTAACAATTAACTGTGACAGTTTTACCCTGTGTATTGGTTATCATACCCAATTTAACAATTAACTGTGACAGTTTTACCCTGTGTATTGGTTATCATACCCAATTTAACAATTAACTGTGACAGTTTTACCCTGTGTATTGGTTATCATACCCAATTTAACAATTAACTGTGACAGTTTTACCCTGTGTATTGGTTATCATACCCAATTTAACAATTAACTGTGACAGTTTTACCCTGTGTATTGGTTATCATACCCAATTTAACAATTAACTGTGACAGTTTTACCCTGTGTATTGGTTATCATACCCAATTTAACAATTAACTGTGACAGTTTTACCCTGTGTATTGGTTATCATACCCAATTTAACAATTAACTGTGACAGTTTTACCTGTGTATTGGTTATCATACCCAATTTAACAATTAACTGTGACAGTTTTACCCTGTGTATTGGTTATCATACCCAATTTAACAATTAACTGTGACAGTTTTACCCTGTGTATTGGTTATCATACCCAATTTAACAATTAACTGTGACAGTTTTACCCTGTGTATTGGTTATCATACCCAATTTAACAATTAACTGTGACAGTTTTACCCTGTGTATTGGTTATCATACCCAATTTAACAATTAACTGACAGTTTTACCCTGTGTATTGGTTATCATACCCAATTTAACAATTAACTGTGACAGTTTTACCCTGTGTATTGGTTATCATACCCAATTTAACAATTAACTGTGACAGTTTTACCCTGTGTATTGGTTATCATACCCAATTTAACAATTAACTGTGACAGTTTTACCCTGTGTATTGGTTATCATACCCAATTTAACAATTAACTGTGACAGTTTTACCCTGTGTATTGGTTATCATACCCAATTTAACAATTAACTGTGACAGTTTTACCCTGTGTATTGGTTATCATACCCAATTTAACAATTAACTGTGACAGTTTTACCCTGTGTATTGGTTATCATACCCAATTTAACAATTAACTGTGACAGTTTTACCCTGTGTATTGGTTATCATACCCAATTTAACAATTAACTGTGACAGTTTTACCCTGTGTATTGGTTATCATACCCAATTTAACAATTAACTGTGACAGTTTTACCCTGTGTATTGGTTATCATACCCAATTTAACAATTAACTGTGACAGTTTTACCCTGTGTATTGGTTATCATACCCAATTTAACAATTAACTGTGACAGTTTTACCCTGTGTATTGGTTATCATACCCAATTTAACAATTAACTGTGACAGTTTTACCCTGTGTATTGGTTATCATACCCAATTTAACAATTAACTGACAGTTTTACCCTGTGTATTGGTTATCATACCCAATTTAACAATTAACTGTGACAGTTTTACCCTGTGTATTGGTTATCATACCCAATTTAACAATTAACTGTGACAGTTTTACCCTGTGTATTGGTTATCATACCCAATTTAACAATTAACTGTGACAGTTTTACCCTGTGTATTGGTTATCATACCCAATTTAACAATTAACTGTGACAGTTTTACCCTGTGTATTGGTTATCATACCCAATTTAACAATTAACTGACAGTTTTACCCTGTGTATTGGTTATCATACCCAATTTAACAATTAACTGACAGTTTTACCCTGTGTATTGGTTATCATACCCAATTTAACAATTAACTGTGACAGTTTTACCCTGTGTATTGGTTATCATACCCAATTTAACAATTAACTGTGACAGTTTTACCCTGTGTATTGGTTATCATACCCAATTTAACAATTAACTGTGACAGTTTTACCCTGTGTATTGGTTATCATACCCAATTTAACAATTAACTGTGACAGTTTTACCCTGTGTATTGGTTATCATACCCAATTTAACAATTAACTGTGACAGTTTTACCCTGTGTATTGGTTATCATACCCAATTTAACAATTAACTGTGACAGTTTTACCCTGTGTATTGGTTATCATACCCAATTTAACAATTAACTGTGACAGTTTTACCCTGTGTATTGGTTATCATACCCAATTTAACAATTAACTGTGACAGTTTTACCCTGTGTATTGGTTATCATACCCAATTTAACAATTAACTGTGACAGTTTTACCCTGTGTATTGGTTATCATACCCAATTTAACAATTAACTGTGACAGTTTTACCCTGTGTATTGGTTATCATACCCAATTTAACAATTAACTGACAGTTTTACCCTGTGTATTGGTTATCATACCCAATTTAACAATTAACTGTGACAGTTTTACCCTGTGTATTGGTTATCATACCCAATTTAACAATTAACTGTGACAGTTTTACCCTGTGTATTGGTTATCATACCCAATTTAACAATTAACTGTGACAGTTTTACCCTGTGTATTGGTTATCATACCCAATTTAACAATTAACTGTGACAGTTTTACCCTGTGTATTGGTTATCATACCCAATTTAACAATTAACTGACAGTTTTACCCTGTGTATTGGTTATCATACCCAATTTAACAATTAACTGTGACAGTTTTACCCTGTGTATTGGTTATCATACCCAATTTAACAATTAACTGTGACAGTTTTACCCTGTGTATTGGTTATCATACCCAATTTAACAATTAACTGTGACAGTTTTACCCTGTGTATTGGTTATCATACCCAATTTAACAATTAACTGTGACAGTTTTACCCTGTGTATTGGTTATCATACCCAATTTAACAATTAACTGTGACAGTTTTACCCTGTGTATTGGTTATCATACCCAATTTAACAATTAACTGTGACAGTTTTACCCTGTGTATTGGTTATCATACCCAATTTAACAATTAACTGTGACAGTTTTACCCTGTGTATTGGTTATCATACCCAATTTAACAATTAACTGTGACAGTTTTACCCTGTGTATTGGTTATCATACCCAATTTAACAATTAACTGTGACAGTTTTACCCTGTGTATTGGTTATCATACCCAATTTAACAATTAACTGTGACAGTTTTACCCTGTGTATTGGTTATCATACCCAATTTAACAATTAACTGTGACAGTTTTACCCTGTGTATTGGTTATCATACCCAATTTAACAATTAACTGTGACAGTTTTACCCTGTGTATTGGTTATCATACCCAATTTAACAATTAACTGTGACAGTTTTACCCTGTGTATTGGTTATCATACCCAATTTAACAATTAACTGTGACAGTTTTACCCTGTGTATTGGTTATCATACCCAATTTAACAATTAACTGTGACAGTTTTACCCTGTGTATTGGTTATCATACCCAATTTAACAATTAACTGTGACAGTTTTACCCTGTGTATTGGTTATCATACCCAATTTAACAATTAACTGTGACAGTTTTACCCTGTGTATTGGTTATCATACCCAATTTAACAATTAACTGTGACAGTTTTACCCTGTGTATTGGTTATCATACCCAATTTAACAATTAACTGTGACAGTTTTACCCTGTGTATTGGTTATCATACCCAATTTAACAATTAACTGTGACAGTTTTACCCTGTGTATTGGTTATCATACCCAATTTAACAATTAACTGTGACAGTTTTACCCTGTGTATTGGTTATCATACCCAATTTAACAATTAACTGTGACAGTTTTACCCTGTGTATTGGTTATCATACCCAATTTAACAATTAACTGACAGTTTTACCCTGTGTATTGGTTATCATACCCAATTTAACAATTAACTGTGACAGTTTTACCCTGTGTATTGGTTATCATACCCAATTTAACAATTAACTGTGACAGTTTTACCCTGTGTATTGGTTATCATACCCAATTTAACAATTAACTGTGACAGTTTTACCCTGTGTATTGGTTATCATACCCAATTTAACAATTAACTGTGACAGTTTTACCCTGTGTATTGGTTATCATACCCAATTTAACAATTAACTGACAGTTTTACCCTGTGTATTGGTTATCATACCCAATTTAACAATTAACTGTGACAGTTTTACCCTGTGTATTGGTTATCATACCCAATTTAACAATTAACTGTGACAGTTTTACCCTGTGTATTGGTTATCATACCCAATTTAACAATTAACTGTGACAGTTTTACCCTGTGTATTGGTTATCATACCCAATTTAACAATTAACTGTGACAGTTTTACCCTGTGTATTGGTTATCATACCCAATTTAACAATTAACTGTGACAGTTTTACCCTGTGTATTGGTTATCATACCCAATTTAACAATTAACTGTGACAGTTTTACCCTGTGTATTGGTTATCATACCCAATTTAACAATTAACTGTGACAGTTTTACCCTGTGTATTGGTTATCATACCCAATTTAACAATTAACTGTGACAGTTTTACCCTGTGTATTGGTTATCATACCCAATTTAACAATTAACTGTGACAGTTTTACCCTGTGTATTGGTTATCATACCCAATTTAACAATTAACTGTGACAGTTTTACCCTGTGTATTGGTTATCATACCCAATTTAACAATTAACTGTGACAGTTTTACCCTGTGTATTGGTTATCATACCCAATTTAACAATTAACTGTGACAGTTTTACCCTGTGTATTGGTTATCATACCCAATTTAACAATTAACTGTGACAGTTTTACCCTGTGTATTGGTTATCATACCCAATTTAACAATTAACTGTGACAGTTTTACCCTGTGTATTGGTTATCATACCCAATTTAACAATTAACTGACAGTTTTACCCTGTGTATTGGTTATCATACCCAATTTAACAATTAACTGTGACAGTTTTACCCTGTGTATTGGTTATCATACCCAATTTAACAATTAACTGTGACAGTTTTACCCTGTGTATTGGTTATCATACCCAATTTAACAATTAACTGTGACAGTTTTACCCTGTGTATTGGTTATCATACCCAATTTAACAATTAACTGTGACAGTTTTACCCTGTGTATTGGTTATCATACCCAATTTAACAATTAACTGTGACAGTTTTACCCTGTGTATTGGTTATCATACCCAATTTAACAATTAACTGTGACAGTTTTACCCTGTGTATTGGTTATCATACCCAATTTAACAATTAACTGTGACAGTTTTACCCTGTGTATTGGTTATCATACCCAATTTAACAATTAACTGTGACAGTTTTACCCTGTGTATTGGTTATCATACCCAATTTAACAATTAACTGTGACAGTTTTACCCTGTGTATTGGTTATCATACCCAATTTAACAATTAACTGTGACAGTTTTACCCTGTGTATTGGTTATCATACCCAATTTAACAATTAACTGTGACAGTTTTACCCTGTGTATTGGTTATCATACCCAATTTAACAATTAACTGTGACAGTTTTACCCTGTGTATTGGTTATCATACCCAATTTAACAATTAACTGTGACAGTTTTACCCTGTGTATTGGTTATCATACCCAATTTAACAATTAACTGTGACAGTTTTACCCTGTGTATTGGTTATCATACCCAATTTAACAATTAACTGTGACAGTTTTACCCTGTGTATTGGTTATCATACCCAATTTAACAATTAACTGTGACAGTTTTACCCTGTGTATTGGTTATCATACCCAATTTAACAATTAACTGACAGTTTTACCCTGTGTATTGGTTATCATACCCAATTTAACAATTAACTGTGACAGTTTTACCCTGTGTATTGGTTATCATACCCAATTTAACAATTAACTGTGACAGTTTTACCCTGTGTATTGGTTATCATACCCAATTTAACAATTAACTGTGACAGTTTTACCCTGTGTATTGGTTATCATACCCAATTTAACAATTAACTGTGACAGTTTTACCCTGTGTATTGGTTATCATACCCAATTTAACAATTAACTGTGACAGTTTTACCCTGTGTATTGGTTATCATACCCAATTTAACAATTAACTGTGACAGTTTTACCCTGTGTATTGGTTATCATACCCAATTTAACAATTAACTGTGACAGTTTTACCCTGTGTATTGGTTATCATACCCAATTTAACAATTAACTGTGACAGTTTTACCCTGTGTATTGGTTATCATACCCAATTTAACAATTAACTGTGACAGTTTTACCCTGTGTATTGGTTATCATACCCAATTTAACAATTAACTGTGACAGTTTTACCCTGTGTATTGGTTATCATACCCAATTTAACAATTAACTGTGACAGTTTTACCCTGTGTATTGGTTATCATACCCAATTTAACAATTAACTGTGACAGTTTTACCCTGTGTATTGGTTATCATACCCAATTTAACAATTAACTGTGACAGTTTTACCCTGTGTATTGGTTATCATACCCAATTTAACAATTAACTGTGACAGTTTTACCCTGTGTATTGGTTATCATACCCAATTTAACAATTAACTGTGACAGTTTTACCCTGTGTATTGGTTATCATACCCAATTTAACAATTAACTGTGACAGTTTTACCCTGTGTATTGGTTATCATACCCAATTTAACAATTAACTGTGACAGTTTTACCCTGTGTATTGGTTATCATACCCAATTTAACAATTAACTGTGACAGTTTTACCCTGTGTATTGGTTATCATACCCAATTTAACAATTAACTGTGACAGTTTTACCCTGTGTATTGGTTATCATACCCAATTTAACAATTAACTGTGACAGTTTTACCCTGTGTATTGGTTATCATACCCAATTTAACAATTAACTGTGACAGTTTTACCCTGTGTATTGGTTATCATACCCAATTTAACAATTAACTGTGACAGTTTTACCCTGTGTATTGGTTATCATACCCAATTTAACAATTAACTGTGACAGTTTTACCCTGTGTATTGGTTATCATACCCAATTTAACAATTAACTGTGACAGTTTTACCCTGTGTATTGGTTATCATACCCAATTTAACAATTAACTGTGACAGTTTTACCCTGTGTATTGGTTATCATACCCAATTTAACAATTAACTGTGACAGTTTTACCCTGTGTATTGGTTATCATACCCAATTTAACAATTAACTGACAGTTTTACCCTGTGTATTGGTTATCATACCCAATTTAACAATTAACTGACAGTTTTACCCTGTGTATTGGTTATCATACCCAATTTAACAATTAACTGTGACAGTTTTACCCTGTGTATTGGTTATCATACCCAATTTAACAATTAACTGACAGTTTTACCCTGTGTATTGGTTATCATACCCAATTTAACAATTAACTGTGACAGTTTTACCCTGTGTATTGGTTATCATACCCAATTTAACAATTAACTGTGACAGTTTTACCCTGTGTATTGGTTATCATACCCAATTTAACAATTAACTGTGACAGTTTTACCCTGTGTATTGGTTATCATACCCAATTTAACAATTAACTGTGACAGTTTTACCCTGTGTATTGGTTATCATACCCAATTTAACAATTAACTGTGACAGTTTTACCCTGTGTATTGGTTATCATACCCAATTTAACAATTAACTGTGACAGTTTTACCCTGTGTATTGGTTATCATACCCAATTTAACAATTAACTGTGACAGTTTTACCCTGTGTATTGGTTATCATACCCAATTTAACAATTAACTGTGACAGTTTTACCCTGTGTATTGGTTATCATACCCAATTTAACAATTAACTGTGACAGTTTTACCCTGTGTATTGGTTATCATACCCAATTTAACAATTAACTGTGACAGTTTTACCCTGTGTATTGGTTATCATACCCAATTTAACAATTAACTGTGACAGTTTTACCTGTGTATTGGTTATCATACCCAATTTAACAATTAACTGTGACAGTTTTACCCTGTGTATTGGTTATCATACCCAATTTAACAATTAACTGTGACAGTTTTACCCTGTGTATTGGTTATCATACCCAATTTAACAATTAACTGTGACAGTTTTACCCTGTGTATTGGTTATCATACCCAATTTAACAATTAACTGTGACAGTTTTACCCTGTGTATTGGTTATCATACCCAATTTAACAATTAACTGACAGTTTTACCCTGTGTATTGGTTATCATACCCAATTTAACAATTAACTGTGACAGTTTTACCCTGTGTATTGGTTATCATACCCAATTTAACAATTAACTGTGACAGTTTTACCCTGTGTATTGGTTATCATACCCAATTTAACAATTAACTGACAGTTTTACCCTGTGTATTGGTTATCATACCCAATTTAACAATTAACTGTGACAGTTTTACCCTGTGTATTGGTTATCATACCCAATTTAACAATTAACTGACAGTTTTACCCTGTGTATTGGTTATCATACCCAATTTAACAATTAACTGACAGTTTTACCCTGTGTATTGGTTATCATACCCAATTTAACAATTAACTGACAGTTTTACCCTGTGTATTGGTTATCATACCCAATTTAACAATTAACTGTGACAGTTTTACCCTGTGTATTGGTTATCATACCCAATTTAACAATTAACTGTGACAGTTTTACCCTGTGTATTGGTTATCATACCCAATTTAACAATTAACTGACAGTTTTACCCTGTGTATTGGTTATCATACCCAATTTAACAATTAACTGTGACAGTTTTACCCTGTGTATTGGTTATCATACCCAATTTAACAATTAACTGTGACAGTTTTACCCTGTGTATTGGTTATCATACCCAATTTAACAATTAACTGACAGTTTTACCCTGTGTATTGGTTATCATACCCAATTTAACAATTAACTGTGACAGTTTTACCCTGTGTATTGGTTATCATACCCAATTTAACAATTAACTGGACAGTTTTACCCTGTGTATTGGTTATCATACCCAATTTAACAATTAACTGTGACAGTTTTACCCTGTGTATTGGTTATCATACCCAATTTAACAATTAACTGACAGTTTTACCCTGTGTATTGGTTATCATACCCAATTTAACAATTAACTGTGACAGTTTTACCCTGTGTATTGGTTATCATACCCAATTTAACAATTAACTGTGACAGTTTTACCCTGTGTATTGGTTATCATACCCAATTTAACAATTAACTGACAGTTTTACCCTGTGTATTGGTTATCATACCCAATTTAACAATTAACTGTGACAGTTTTACCCTGTGTATTGGTTATCATACCCAATTTAACAATTAACTGTGACAGTTTTACCCTGTGTATTGGTTATCATACCCAATTTAACAATTAACTGTGACAGTTTTACCCTGTGTATTGGTTATCATACCCAATTTAACAATTAACTGTGACAGTTTTACCCTGTGTATTGGTTATCATACCCAATTTAACAATTAACTGTGACAGTTTTACCCTGTGTATTGGTTATCATACCCAATTTAACAATTAACTGACAGTTTTACCCTGTGTATTGGTTATCATACCCAATTTAACAATTAACTGTGACAGTTTTACCCTGTGTATTGGTTATCATACCCAATTTAACAATTAACTGTGACAGTTTTACCCTGTGTATTGGTTATCATACCCAATTTAACAATTAACTGACAGTTTTACCCTGTGTATTGGTTATCATACCCAATTTAACAATTAACTGTGACAGTTTTACCCTGTGTATTGGTTATCATACCCAATTTAACAATTAACTGTGACAGTTTTACCCTGTGTATTGGTTATCATACCCAATTTAACAATTAACTGTGACAGTTTTACCTGTGTATTGGTTATCATACCCAATTTAACAATTAACTGACAGTTTTACCTGTGTATTGGTTATCATACCCAATTTAACAATTAACTGTGACAGTTTTACCCTGTGTATTGGTTATCATACCCAATTTAACAATTAACTTGACAGTTTTACCCTGTGTATTGGTTATCATACCCAATTTAACAATTAACTGTGACAGTTTTACCCTGTGTATTGGTTATCATACCCAATTTAACAATTAACTGACAGTTTTACCCTGTGTATTGGTTATCATACCCAATTTAACAATTAACTGTGACAGTTTTACCCTGTGTATTGGTTATCATACCCAATTTAACAATTAACTGTGACAGTTTTACCCTGTGTATTGGTTATCATACCCAATTTAACAATTAACTGTGACAGTTTTACCCTGTGTATTGGTTATCATACCCAATTTAACAATTAACTGTGACAGTTTTACCCTGTGTATTGGTTATCATACCCAATTTAACAATTAACTGTGACAGTTTTACCCTGTGTATTGGTTATCATACCCAATTTAACAATTAACTGTGACAGTTTTACCCTGTGTATTGGTTATCATACCCAATTTAACAATTAACTGTGACAGTTTTACCCTGTGTATTGGTTATCATACCCAATTTAACAATTAACTGTGACAGTTTTACCCTGTGTATTGGTTATCATACCCAATTTAACAATTAACTGTGACAGTTTTACCCTGTGTATTGGTTATCATACCCAATTTAACAATTAACTGTGACAGTTTTACCCTGTGTATTGGTTATCATACCCAATTTAACAATTAACTGTGACAGTTTTACCCTGTGTATTGGTTATCATACCCAATTTAACAATTAACTGACAGTTTTACCCTGTGTATTGGTTATCATACCCAATTTAACAATTAACTGTGACAGTTTTACCCTGTGTATTGGTTATCATACCCAATTTAACAATTAACTGTGACAGTTTTACCCTGTGTATTGGTTATCATACCCAATTTAACAATTAACTGTGACAGTTTTACCCTGTGTATTGGTTATCATACCCAATTTAACAATTAACTGTGACAGTTTTACCCTGTGTATTGGTTATCATACCCAATTTAACAATTAACTGTGACAGTTTTACCCTGTGTATTGGTTATCATACCCAATTTAACAATTAACTGTGACAGTTTTACCCTGTGTATTGGTTATCATACCCAATTTAACAATTAACTGTGACAGTTTTACCCTGTGTATTGGTTATCATACCCAATTTAACAATTAACTGTGACAGTTTTACCCTGTGTATTGGTTATCATACCCAATTTAACAATTAACTGTGACAGTTTTACCCTGTGTATTGGTTATCATACCCAATTTAACAATTAACTGTGACAGTTTTACCCTGTGTATTGGTTATCATACCCAATTTAACAATTAACTGTGACAGTTTTACCCTGTGTATTGGTTATCATACCCAATTTAACAATTAACTGACAGTTTTACCCTGTGTATTGGTTATCATACCCAATTTAACAATTAACTGACAGTTTTACCCTGTGTATTGGTTATCATACCCAATTTAACAATTAACTGACAGTTTTACCCTGTGTATTGGTTATCATACCCAATTTAACAATTAACTGACAGTTTTACCCTGTGTATTGGTTATCATACCCAATTTAACAATTAACTGTGACAGTTTTACCCTGTGTATTGGTTATCATACCCAATTTAACAATTAACTGACAGTTTTACCCTGTGTATTGGTTATCATACCCAATTTAACAATTAACTGACAGTTTTACCCTGTGTATTGGTTATCATACCCAATTTAACAATTAACTGACAGTTTTACCCTGTGTATTGGTTATCATACCCAATTTAACAATTAACTGTGACAGTTTTACCCTGTGTATTGGTTATCATACCCAATTTAACAATTAACTGACAGTTTTACCCTGTGTATTGGTTATCATACCCAATTTAACAATTAACTGTGACAGTTTTACCCTGTGTATTGGTTATCATACCCAATTTAACAATTAACTGACAGTTTTACCCTGTGTATTGGTTATCATACCCAATTTAACAATTAACTGACAGTTTTACCCTGTGTATTGGTTATCATACCCAATTTAACAATTAACTGTGACAGTTTTACCCTGTGTATTGGTTATCATACCCAATTTAACAATTAACTGACAGTTTTACCCTGTGTATTGGTTATCATACCCAATTTAACAATTAACTGTGACAGTTTTACCCTGTGTATTGGTTATCATACCCAATTTAACAATTAACTGACAGTTTTACCCTGTGTATTGGTTATCATACCCAATTTAACAATTAACTGACAGTTTTACCTGTGTATTGGTTATCATACCCAATTTAACAATTAACTAGACAGTTTTACCCTGTGTATTGGTTATCATACCCAATTTAACAATTAACTGTGACAGTTTTACCTGTGTATTGGTTATCATACCCAATTTAACAATTAACTGTGACAGTTTTACCCTGTGTATTGGTTATCATACCCAATTTAACAATTAACTGACAGTTTTACCCTGTGTATTGGTTATCATACCCAATTTAACAATTAACTGACAGTTTTACCCTGTGTATTGGTTATCATACCCAATTTAACAATTAACTGACAGTTTTACCCTGTGTATTGGTTATCATACCCAATTTAACAATTAACTGTGACAGTTTTATCCTGTGTATTGGTTATCATACCCAATTTAACAATTAACTGTGACAGTTTTACCCTGTGTATTGTTATCATACCCAATTTAACAATTAACTGACAGTTTTACCCTGTGTATTGGTTATCATACCCAATTTAACAATTAACTGACAGTTTTACTCTGTGTATTGGTTATCATACCCAATTTAACAATTAACTGTGGCAGTTTTAACCTGTGTTTTGGTTATCATACCCAATTTAACAATTAAATGACAATTTTACCTGTGTCATTTTTATCATACCGAATTTAACAATTAACTGACAGTTTTACACTGTGTATTGGTTATCATACCCAATTTAACAATTAACTGTGACAGTTTTACCCTGTGTATTTGTTATCATACACAATTTAACAATTAACTGACAGTTTTACCCTGTGTATTGGTTAATCATAGCCAATTTTACAATTAACTGTGACAGTTTTACCCTATGTATTGGTTATCATACCCAATTTAACAATTAACTGACAGTTTTACCCTGTGTATTGGTTATCATACCCAATTTAACAATTAACTGACAGTTTTACCCTGTGTATTGTTTATCATACCCAATTTAACAATTAACTGTGACAGTTTTACCCTGTGTATTGGTTATCATACCCAATTTAACAATTAACTGTGACAGTTTTACCCTGTGTATTTGTTATCATACACAATTTAACAATTAACTGACAGTTTTACCCTGTGTATTGGTTAATCATAGCCAATTTTACAATTAACTGTGACAGTTTTACCCTCTTTATTATTTATAATACCCAATTTAACAATTAACTGTGGCAGTTTTATCCTGAGTTTTGGATATCATACCCAATTTAACAATTAACTGTGACAGTTTTACCCTGTGTATTGGTTATCATACCCAATTAAACAATTAACTGTGACAGTTTTACCCTGTATTTTGGTTATCATACACAATTTAACAATTAACTAACAGTTTTACCCTGTGTATTGGTTATCATACCAAATTTAACAATTAACTGACAGTTCTACCCTGTGTATTTATTATCATACCCCATTTAACAATTAACTGTGACAGTTTTACCCTGTGTATTGGTTATCATAACCAATTTAACAATTAAATGACGGTTTTACCCTGTGTATTGGTTATCATACCCAATTTAACAATTAACTGTGACAGTTTTACCCTGTGTGTTGGTTATCACACCCAATTTAACAATTAACTGTGACAGTTTTACCCTGTGTATTGGTTATCATACCAAATTTAACAATTAACTAACAATTTTACCCTGTGTATTGGTTATCAGACCCAATTTAACAATTAACTGACAGTTTTACCCTGTGTATTTGTTATCATACCCAATTTAACAATTAACTGTGACAGTTTTACCCTGAGTATTTATCATACCCAATTTAACAATAAAGTGACAGTTCTACCCTATGTATTTATTATCATACCCAATTTAACAATTAACTGACAGTTTTACCCTGTGTATTGGTTATCATACCCAATTTAACAATTAACTGTGAAAGTTTCACACTGTGTATTGGTTATCATACCCAATTTAACAATTAACTGTGTCAGTTTTACCCTGTGTATTGTTTATCAAACCCAATTTAACAATTAACTAACTTTATGCACTTGTGTATTATTTATCGAGTCAAATTTAAATAACTGTAGGTCGGTTCCCCTCTATGCTTAATATGTCAATTTGTACAAATAATTGCAACGCCCTGAATAAAATAATAAATAAGATCAGGAGTAGGTCCTGCGCTGCAATCTGTTTATTAGTTTTCATGTCCATTTTATCAATCAACAGTGCCTTTGTTCCTCGGTGTATTGTTTGCCACTTCCATTTTAAAACCACCTCAACAACAACAACGTGTATTTATATAGCGCCTTTTAACGTAGTAAAACGTCCCAAGGCGCTGCTCAGGAGTTTAAGACACAAAATTGGCTCCGTTCCACATAAGAATAAATGAGGGCAGGTGACCAAAACCTTGGTAAAAAGAGGTAGGTTTTAAGGAGCGTCTTAAAGGAGGAAAGAGAGGTGGGGAGTTTGAGGCTGGGAATTCCAGAGCTCAGGGCCGAGGAAACAGAAGGCACGGCCAACAAATGTTGCGCGATTATAATCAGGGATGCTCAAGAGGACAGAATTACAGGAGCGCAGATATCTCGGGGGGTTGTGGGGCTGTAGGAGATTAGAGATAGGAAGGGGCGAGGCCATGGAGGGATTTGAAAACCAGGATGAGATTTTTGAAATCGAGGCGCTGCTTAACCGGGAGCCAGTGTAGGTCAGCGAGCACAGGGGAGATGGGTGAACGGGACTTGGTACGAGTTAGGACACGGGCAGCCGAGTTTTGGATGGCCTCAAGTTTACATAGGGTGGAATGTGGGAGGCCAGCCAGGAGTGCGTTGGAATAGTCAAGTCTAGAAGTAACAAAGGCATGGATGAGGGTTTCAGCAGCGGATGAGATGAGGCAAGGGCGGAGACGGGCGATGTTACGGAGGTGGAAGTAGGCGGCCTTTGTTATGCTGCGGATATGTGGTTGGAAACTCATTTCAGGGTCAAATATTAAACCAATGTTGCGAACAGTGTGGTTCAGCCTCAGACAGATGTTAGGGAGAGGGATGGAGTCAGTGGCTCGGGAACGGTGTTGGTGGCAGGGACCGAAAACAATGGCTTCGGTCTTCCCAATACTTACTTGGAGAAACTTTTGGCTCATTCAGAACTGTATCTCGGACAAGCAGTCTGACAATTTAGACACTGTGAAGGGGTCGAGAGAAGAGGTAGTGAGTTAGAGCTGGGTGTCGTCAGCGTACATGTGGAAACTGACGCTGTGTTTTGGGATGATGTCACCAAGGGGCAACGAGTAGATGAGAAATCTCTCGCTCTATTCCCCTCTGTGCTGGTTGTCATGTTCAAGTTAACAATTAATGATAAATTTATTGCCCTGTGTCTTGCTGATCAAGCCCAATTTACCAATTCACTGGATCTTTATTCCACTGTGTATTTGTTATCAGGGAGAGCCAGCCCAGATTTGTTGAAGGCAAATCGTGTTTGACTAAACTGATTGAGAGTTTTGATGAGGTAACAGGGTTGATGAGGGCTGTGCAGTTGATGTTCTGTATACGGAAATTCAAAAGGCGTTTGATAAAGTTACACATATTAGGCTTGTTAGCAAATTAAAGCCCATGGGATAAAAGGGGCAGAGGCAGCATGGATACAAATTGGATCAGGGACAGAAAACACAGAATTGTGTTGAATGGCTGTCTTCGGGCTGGAGGGAGGTAAATAGTGGAGTTCCCAGGGTTCAGTACTGGGGTCTGGAGGGAGGTATACAGTGGAGTTCCCCAGGGTTCAGTACTGGGGTCTGGAGGGAGGTATACAGTGGAGTTCCCCAGGGTTCAGTACTGGGGTCTGGAGGGAGGTATACAGTGGAGTTCCCCAGGGTTCAGTACTGGGGTCTGGAGGGAGGTATACAGTGGAGTTCCCCAGGGTTCAGTACTGGGGTCTGGAGGGAGGTATACAGTGGAGTTCCCCAGGGTTCAGTACTGGGGTCTGGAGGGAGGTATACAGTGGAGTTCCCCAGGGTTCAGTACTGGTGCCTGAGGGGAGGTATATAGTGGAGTTCCCCAGGGTTCAGTACTGGGGTCTGGAGGAGGTATTCAGTGGAGTTCCCCAGGGTTCAGTACTGTGGTCTGGAGGGATGTATACAGTGGAGTTCGCCAGGGTTCAGTACTGGGGTCTGGAGAGAGGTATACAGTGGAGTTCCCCAGGGTTCAGTAGCAGGGGCTGGAGGGAGGTATACAGTGGAGTTCCCCAGGGTTCAGTACTGGGGTCTGGAGGGAGGTATACAGTGGAGTTCCCCAGGGTTCAGTACTGGGGGATGGAGGGAGGTATACAGTGGAGTTCTCCAGAGTTCAGTACTGGGGTCTGGAGGGAGGTATACAGTGGAGTTCACCAGGGTTCAGTACTGGGGTCTGGAGGGAGGTATACAGTGGAGTTCCCCAGGGTTCAGTACTGGGGTCTGGAGGGAGGTATACAGTGGAGTTCCCCAGGGTTCAGTACTGGGGTCTGGAGGGAGGTATACAGTGGAGTTCCCCAGGGTTCAGTACTGGGGTCTGGAGGGAGGTATACAGTGGAGTTCACCAGGGTTCAGTACTGGGGTCTGGAGGGAGGTATACAGTGGAGTTCCCCAGGGATCAGTATCAGGGGCTGGAGGGAGGTATACAGTGGAGTTCCCCAGGGTTCAGTACTGGGGTCTGGAGGGAGGTATACAGTGGAGTTCCCCAGGGTTCAGTACTGGGGTCTGGAGGGAGGTATACAGTGGAGTTCCCCAGGGTTCAGTACTGGGGTCTGGAGGGAGGTATACAGTGGAGCTCCCCAGGGTTCAGTACTGGGGGTCTGGGGGGAGGTATGCATTGGAGACTACCAGGGTTCAGTACTGGGGTCTGGAGGGAAATATACAGTCGATTTCCCCAGGGTTCAGTACTGGTGTCTGGCGGGAGGTATAGAGTGGAGTTCCCCAGGGTTCAGTACTGGTGTCTGGAAGGAGCTACACAGTCTAGTTCCCATGATTCAGCAGCAGGGTCTGGAAGGAGGTATACAGTTAAATTCCGCAGGGTTCAGTACTGGGGTCTGGAGGAAGGTATACAGTGGAGTTCCCCAGGGTTCAGCACTGGGGTCTAGAGGGAGGTATACAGTGGAGTTCCCGAGTGTTCAGCACTGGTGCCTGAGTGGAGGCATAATGTGGAGTTCCCCAGTGTGCAGTCGTGGGGGCTGGAGCAAGGAATACAGTGCAGTTCCCCATGGCTCAGTACTGGGGCTGGAGGGAGGTATACAGTGCAGTTCCCCAGGGTTCAGTACTGGGCGCTGGAGGGAGGTATACAGGGGAGTGCCCCAGGGTTCAGTACTGGGGTGCTGGAGGGAGGTATACAGGGGAGTGCCCCAGGGTTCAGTACTGGGGTGCTGGAGGGATGTATACAGGGGAGTTCCCCAGGGTTCAGTACTGTGGGCTGCAGGGAGATATACAGTGCAGTTCCCCAGGGTTCAGTGTTGGGGGGCTGGAGGGAGGTATACAGTGCTGTTCCCCACGGTTAATTTTTCGGTCTGGAGGGAGGTATACGGTGGAGTTCCCCAGGGTTCAGTACTGTGGTCTGGAGTGAGGTATACAGTGCAGTTCCCCAGGGTTCAGTACTGGGGTCTGGAGGGAGGTCTACAGTGGAGTTCCCCAAAGGTTCAGTACTGTGGTCTGGAGAGAGGTCTACAGTGGAGTTCCCCAGGGTTCAGTACTGCGGCCTGGAGGGAGATATACGGTGTAGTTCGCCAGGGTTCAGTACTGTGGTCTGGAGGGAGGTCTACAGTGGAGTTCCCCAGGGTTCAGTACTGCGGCCTGGAGGGAGATATACGGTGTAGTTCGCCAGGGTTCAGTACTGTGGTCTGGAGGGAGGTCTACAGTGGAGTTCCCCAGGGTTCAGTACTGGGGTCTGGAGGGAGGTATACAGTTCAGTTCCCCAGGGTTAATTTTTGGGGGCTAGAGGGAGTTATACGGTCGAGTTCCCGAGGTTTCAGTACTGGTGCCTGAGGGGATGTATATAGTGGAGTTCCCCAGGGTTCAGTACTGGGGTCTGGGTGATGTATTCAGTGGAGTTCCCCAGGTTCAGTGCTGTGGTCTGGAGGGATGTTAACAGTGGAGTTCGCCAGGGTTCAGTACCGGAGTCTGGAGAGAGGTGTACATTGGAGTTCCCTACATTTCAGTACTGGGGCTCGAGCGAGGTAGACAGTGGAGTTCCCCAGGGCTCATTACTGGGGTCTGGGGGGAGGAATACAGTGAAGTTCCCCAAAGTTCAGTGCTGGTGTCTGGGGGGAGATTTCCACTGGAGTTCCCCAGGGTTCAGTCGCAGGGGCTGGAGGGAGGTATACAGTGGAGATCCCCAGGGTACAGTCCTGGGGTCTAGAGGGAGGTATAGAGTGGAGTTCCCCAGGTTTCAGTACTGGGGTATGGAGGGAGGTATACAGTGGAGGTCCCCAGGTTTCAGTGTCAGGGGATGGAGGGGGTTTACAGTGGAATACCTCAGGGTTCAGTATTTGGATCTGGAGGGAAGTATACAGTGTAGTTCCCCAGGGTTCATTGTCAGGGGATGGAGTGGGGTTACAGTGGAGTCTATCAGGTTTCAGTTCTGGGGTCTGCAGCGAGTTATACAGTGGAGTTCCCCAGGGTTCAGTGTCAGGGGATGGAGTGGGTGTACAGGGAGGTATACAGTGGCGTTCCCCAAGGTTCAGGGGCAGGGTCTGGAGGGAGGAATAGGGTGGATTTCCCCAGGGTTCAGTACTGTGGTCTGGAGGGAGGTATACAGTGGAGTTCCCCAGGGTTCAGTAGCAGGTTCTGGAGGGAGGAATAGGGTGGATTTCCCCAGGGTTCAGTACTGGGGTCTGGAGGGATGTATACAATGGAGTTCCCCAGGGTTCTGTACAGAGCGCTGGAGGGAGGTATACAATGGAGTTCCCCAGAGTTCTGTACGGAGCGCTGGAGGGATGTACACAATGGAGTTCCCCAGGGTTTTGTACAGAGCGCTGGAGGGATGTATACAATGGAGTTCCACAGGGTTTTGTACAGAGCGCTGGACGGATGTATACAATGGAGTTCCCCAGGGTTCTGTACAGAGGGCTGGAGGGATGTATTCAATGGAGTTCCACAGGTTTTGTACAGAGCGCTGGACGGATGTATACAATGGAGTTCCCCAGGGTTCAGTACAGAGCGCTGGAGGGATGTATACAATGGAGTTCCCCAGGGTTCTGTACAGAGCGCTGGAGGGATGTATACAATGGAGTTCCCCAGGGTTCTGTACAGAGCGCTGGAGGGATGTATACAATGGAGTTCCACAGGGTTCTGTACAGAGCGCTGGAGTGATGTATACAATGGAGTTCCCCAGAGTTCAGTACAGAGCGCTGGAGGGATGTATACAATGGAGTTCCCCAGGGTTCTGTAGAGAGCGCTGGAGGGATGTATACAGTGGAGTTCCCCAGGGTTCTGTACAGAGCGCTGGAGGGATGTATACAGTGGAGTTCCCCAGGGTTCTGTACAGAGCGCTGGAGGGATGTATACAATGGAGTTCCCCAGGGTTCTGTACAGAGCGCTGGAGGGATGTATACAGTGGAGTTCCCCAGGGTTCTGTACAGAGCGCTGGAGGGATGTATACAATGGAGTTCCACCGAGTTCTGTACAGAGCGCTGGAGGGATGTATACAATGGAGTTCCACAGGGTTCTGTACAGATCGCTGGAGGGATGTATACAATGGAGTTCCACCGAGTTCTGTACAGAGCGCTGGAGGGATGTATACAATGGAGTTCCCCAGTGTTCTGTAGAGAGCGCTGGAGGGATGTATACAATGGAGTTCCACAGGGTTCAGTACAGAGCGCTGGAGGGAGGTATACAGTGGAGTTCCCCAGGGTTCTGTACAGAGCGCTGGAGGGATGACTACAATGGAGTTCCCCAGGGCTCTGTACAGAGCGCTGGAGGGATGAATACAATGGAGTTCCACAGGGTTCAGTACAGAGCGCTGGAGGGATGTATACAATGGAGTTCCCCAGGGTTCTGAACAGATCGCTGGAGGGATGTATACAATGGAGTTCCCCAGGGTTCTGTACAGAGCGCTGGAGGGATGTATACAATGGAGTTCCCCAGAATTCAGTACTGGGGTCTGGAGGGATGTATACAATGGAGTTCCACCGAGTTCTGTACAGAGCGCTGGAGGGAGGTATACAGTGGAGTTCCCCAGGGTTCTGTACAGAGCGCTGGAGGGATGTATACAATGGAGTTCCCCAGAGCTCTGTACAGAGCGCTGGAGGGATGTATACAATGGAGTTCCACAGGGTTCTGTACAGATCGCTGGAGGGAGGTATACAATGGAGTTACCCAGGGTTCAGTACTGGTGTCTGCAGGAAGGTATACAGTGGAGTTCCCCAGGTTCAGTACTGGGCGCTGGAGGGAGGTATACAGTGGAGTTCCCCAGGGTTCAGTACTGGGGTATGGAGGGAAATATACAGTGCAGTTCCCCAGGGTTCAGTACTGGGGGTCTGGAGGGAGATATACAGTGGAGTTCCCCAGGGTTCAGTACTGGGGTATGGAGGGAGATATATAGTGCAATTCCCCAGGGTTCAGTGCTGGAGTCTGGAGGGAGGTATACAGTGGAGTTCCCCAGGTTTCAGTACTGGGCGCTGGAGGGAGGTATACAGTGGAGTTCCCCAGGGTTCAGTACTGGGGTATGGAGGGAAATATACAGTGCAGTTCCCCAGGGTTCAGTACTGGGGGTCTGGAGGGAGATATACAGTGGAGTTCCCCAGGGTTCAGTACTGGGGTATGGAGGGAGATATATAGTGCAATTCCCCAGGGTTCATTTTTGGGGGTTGGATGGAGATATACGGTGGAGTTCCCGAGGGTTCAGTATTGGGGTGCTGGAGGGAGCTTTACAGTTCAGTTCCCCAGGGTTCATTATTGGGGGTGGGAGGGAGCTATACGGTGGAGTTCCCGAGGGTTCAGTACTGGTGCCTGAGGGGAGGTATACAGTGGAGTTCTCCAGGGTTCAGTACTGGGGGCTGGAGGGAGGTATACAGTGGACTTCCCCAGGGTTCAGTACTGGTGTCTGGGGGGAGGGATACTGTCGAGTTCCCCAGGGTTCAGTACTGGTGTCTGGCGGGCAGGTATACAGTGGAGTTCCCCAGGCTGCAGTACTGGGGGTCTGGGGGGGGGGGGGCGTATACAGTGGATTTCCCCAGGGTTCAGTACTGGGCGCTGGAGGGAGGTATACAGTAGAGTTCCCCAGGGTTCAGTACTGGGTGCTGGAAGTAGGTATAAAGTGGAGTTCCCCAGAGTTCAGTACTGGGTCTTGAGGGAGGTAAATAGTGGATTTCCACAGGGTTCAGTAGCAGGGGCTGGAGGGATGTATAAAGTGGAGTTCCCCAGTCTTCAATAGCAGGGGCTGGAGGGAGGTAAACAATGTAGTTCCCCAGGGTTTAAATTACTGGAGTCTGGGGGCATGTATACAGTGAAGTTCCCCAAGGTTCAGTACTGGGGGCTGGAGGGAGGTATACAGTGGACTTCCCCAGGGTTCAGTACTGGTGTCTGGAGGGATGTATACAGTGGAGTTCCCCAGGGTTCAGTACTGGGGTCTGGAGGGAGGTATACAGTGGAGTTCCCCAGGGTTCAGTACTGGGGTCTGGAGGGAGGTATACAGTGGAGTTCCCCAGGGTTCAGTACTGGGGTCTGGAGGGAGATATACAGTGGACTTCCCCAGGGTTCAGTACTGGTGTCTTGAGGGAGGTAAACAGTGGATTTCCCCAGGGTTCAGTAGCAGGGACTGGAGGGAGGTATACAGTGGAGCTCCCCAGGGTTCAGTAGCAGGGACTGGAGGGAGGTATACAGTGGAGTTCCCCAGGGTTCAGTAGCAGGGGCTGGAGGGAGGTATACAGTGGAGTTCCCCAAGGTTCAGTACTGGTGTCTGGAGGGAGGTATACAGTGGAGATTTCCAGGGTTCCGTACTGGGGTCAGGAGGATGTAAACAGCGGAGTTCTCCAGATTTCAGTACTGCGCTCTGGAGGGAGGTATACAGTGCTGTTCACCAGGGGTCAGTACAGTGGGCTGGAGGGAGGTATACAGTGGAGTTCCCCAGGGTTCAGTACAGCGGGCTGGAGGGAGGTCTACAGTGGATTTCCCCAGGGTTCAGTACTGGGGTCTGGAGTGAGGTATACAGTGGGGTTCTCCAGGTTTCAGTACTGGGTGCTGGAGGGAGGTATACAGTGCTGTTCCCCAGGGTTCAGTACTGGGGCTAGAGGAGGTATACAGTGGAGTTCCCCAGGGTTCAGAACTGGGGTCTGGAGGGAGATAGACAGTGGAGTTCCCCAGGGTTCAGTACTGGGGTCTGGAGTGAGGTATACAGTGGGGTTCTCCAGGTTTCAGTACTGGTTGCTGGAGGGAGGTATACAGTGGAGTTCCCCAGGGTTCAGTACAGCGGGCTGGAGTAAGGTATACAGTGGAGTTCCCCAGGGTTCAGTACAGCGGGCTGGAGTGAGATATACAGTGGAGTTCCCCAGGGTTCAGTACTGGGGTCTGGAGTGAGGTATACAGTGGGGTTCTCCAGGTTTCAGTACTGGGTGCTGGAGGGAGGTATACAGTGCTGTTCCCCAGGGTTCAGTACTGGGGCTAGAGGGAGGTATACAGTGGAGATCCCCAGGGTTCAGTACTGGGGTCTGGAGGGAGGTATACAGTGGAGTTCCCCAGGGTTCAGTACTGGTGTCTGGAGGGAGGTATACAGTGGAGATTTCCAGGGTTCCGTACTGGGGTCAGGAGGGATGTAAACAGCGGAGTTCTCCAGATTTCAGTACTGCGCTCTGGAGGGAGGTATACAATGCTGTTCACCAGGGGTCAGTACAGTGGGCTGGAGGGAGGTCTACAGTGTAGTTCTCCAGGGTTCAGTACTGGGGTCTGGAGGGAGGTATACAGTGGAGTTCCCCAGGGTTCAGTACTGGTGTCTGGAGTGAGGTATACAGTGGAGTTCCCCAGGGTTCAGTACTGGTGTCTGGGTGGAGGTATACAGTGGAGTTCCCCAGGGTTCAGTACAGCGGGCTGGAGTGAGATATACAGTGGAGTTCACCAGGGTTCAGTACTGGGGTCTGGAGTGAGGTATACAGTGGGGTTCTCCAGGTTTCAGTACTGGTTGCTGGAGGGAGGTATACAGTGATGTTCCCCAGGGTTCAGTACTGGGGTCTGGAGGGAGGTATACAGTGGGGTTCTCCAGGGTTCTGTACTGTGGGCTGGAGTGAGGTATACAGTGGAGTTCCCCAGGGTTCAGTACTGGGGTCTGGAGGGAGGTATACAGTGGAGTTCTCCAGGTTTCAGTACTGGGGTCTGGAGGGAGGTATACAGTGCTGTTCCCCAGGGTTCAGTACTGGGGCTAGAGGGAGGTGTACAGTGGAGTTCCCCAGGGTTCAGTACTGGTTGCCGGAGTGAGGTATACAGTGCTGTTCCCCAGGGTTCAGTACTGGGGGCTGGAGGGATGTATACAGTGGAGTTCCCCAGGGTTCAGTACTGGTGTCTGGGTGGAGGTATACAGTGGAGTTCCCCAGGGTTCAGTACAGCGGGCTGGAGTGAGGTATACAGTGGAGTTCCCCAGGGTTCAGTACTGGGGGCTGGAGGGATGTATACAGTGGGGTTCTCCAGGTTTCAGTACTGGTTTCTGGAGGGAGGTATACAGTGCTGTTCCCCAGGGTTCAGTACTGGTGTCTGGAGGGAGGTATACAGTGGAGTTCCCCAGGGTTCAGTACTGGTGTCTGGGTGGAGGTATACAGTGGAGTTCCCCAGGGTTCAGTACAGCGGGCTGGAGTGAGGTATACAGTGGAGTTCACCAGGGTTCAGTACTGGGGTCTGGAGTGAGGTATACAGTGGAGTTCACCAGGGTTCAGTACTGGGGTCTGGAGGGAGGTATACAGTGGGGTTCTCCAGGTTTCAGTACTGGTTTCTGGAGGGAGGTATACAGTGCTGTTCCCCAGGGTTCAGTACTGGGGCTAGAGGGAGGTGTACAGTGGAGTTCCCCAGGGTTCAGTACTGGTTGCCGGAGTGAGGTATACAGTGCTGTTCCCCAGGGTTCAGTACTGGGGGCTGGAGGGATGTATACAGTGGAGTTCCCCAGGGTTCAGTACTGGTGTCTGGGTGGAGGTATACAGTGGAGTTCCCCAGGGTTCAGTACAGCGGGCTGGAGTGAGGTATACAGTGGAGTTCCCCAGGGTTCAGTACTGGGGGCTGGAGGGATGTATACAGTGGGGTTCTCCAGGTTTCAGTACTGGGTTCTGGAGGGAGGTATACAGTGCTGTTCCCCAGGGTTCAGTACTGGTGTCTGGAGGGAGGTATACAGTGGAGTTCCCCAGGGTTCAGTACTGGTGTCTGGGTGGAGGTATACAGTGGAGTTCCCCAGGGTTCAGTACAGCGGGCTGGAGTGAGGTATACAGTGGAGTTCACCAGGGTTCAGTACTGGGGTCTGGAGTGAGGTATACAGTGGAGTTCACCAGGGTTCAGTACTGGGGTCTGGAGGGAGGTATACAGTGGGGTTCTCCAGGTTTCAGTACTGGTTTCTGGAGGGAGGTATACAGTGCTGTTCCCCAGGGTTCAGTACTGGTGTCTGGAGGGAGGTATACAGTGGAGTTACCCAGGGTTCAGTAGGGGGCTGGAGGGAGGTATACAGTGGAGTTCCCCAGGGTTCAGTACAGCGGGCTGGAGTGAGGTATACAGTGGAGTTCCCCAGGGTTCAGTACTGGTGTCTGGGTGGAGGTATACAGTGGAGTTCCCCAGGGTTCAGTACAGCGGGCTGGAGTGAGGTATACAGTGGAGTTCCCCAGGTTTCAGTACTGGGGTCTGGAGTGAGGTATACAGTGGGGTTCTCCAGGTTTCAGTACTGGGTGCTGGAGGGAGGTATACAGTGCTGTTCCCCAGGGTTCAGTACTGGGGCTAGAGGGATGTATACAGTGGAGTTCCCCAGGGTTCAGTACTGGGGTCTGGAGGGAGGTATACAGTGGAGTTCCCCAGGGTTCAGTACTGGGGGATAGAGGGAGTTATACAGTGGAGTTCCCCAGGGTTCAGTACTGGGGTCTGGAGGGAGGTATACAGTGGAGTTCCCCAGGGTTCAGTACTGGGGTCTGGAGGGAGGTATACAGTGGGGTTCTCCAGGTTTCAGTACTGGTTGCTGGAGGGAGGTATACAGTGGAGTTCCCCAGGGTTCAGTACTGGTGTCTGGAGGGAGGTATATAGTGGAGTTCCCCAGGGTTCAGTACTGGGGTCTGGAGGGAGGTATACAGTGGAGTTCCCCAGGGTTCAGTACTGGGGGCTGGAGGGAGGTATACAGTGGAGTTCCCCAGGGTTCAGTACTGGGGTCTGGAGGATGTATACAGTGGAGTTCCCCAGGGTTCAGTACTGGGGAGAGGGGCGAGACATAAATGTTATAGTTATAGTCATACTTTTCCATTACTGATTGATATTATTTATTATGTATTTCTAATCGCTCTTTAATGGGCATATAATTGGCAAATGCAATTTATACAGATAAATCTGAGGTATTACATTTTGGTAAGAAAAGTAGAGAGGTCACATTACTTGGAAAATAATAATCTAAATTGGGTAGAGGAGCAAAGGAATCTCGGAGTACAAATACACACATCACTGAAAGTAGCGACACAGGTTAATAAGGCCATAAAAATCAAACCAATCACTCGGGTTTATTTCTGCAGGGGTAGAATTCAAAATTAGTGAATTTACGCTAAAGTTGTATCGAACCTTGTTTAGACCACACTTGGAGTGCTGCGTACAGTTCTGGTCGCTATATTGTAAAAAGGATATAGAGGCACTGGAGAGGGTGCAGAGAAGATTTACATGGATAATACCAGAAAAGCAAGGTATACATAATAGGAACGGATGAACAGGCTAGGGTCTCCTTTCTCTTCAAGGCTGAGGGTTGACCTGATAAAGCTCTTTAAAATGAGGAAAGGTTTTGATGGAGTGGATACAGAGAGAATGTTTCCACTTGTGGGGAACAGCAAAGTTAGAGGCCATCAATATAAGGTCGTCACCAAGAAATCAAATAGGGAATTCAGAAGAAACCTCTTTACCCAGAGAGTGGTGAGAATGTGGAACTCGCTACCACAGGGAGTGGTTGAAGCGAGTAGTATTGATGCATTTAAGGGGCAGTTAGATAAGCATATGTGGGAGAAGGGAATAGGGGGTTACGCTGATAGAATTAGATGAGGTAAGACGGGAGGAGGCTCGAGTGGAGCATAAACGCTGGCATGGCCTGGTTGGGTCGAATGGCCTGGTTCTGTGCTGTGTACCCCATGTAATCCTCTGTTACAGAGTAAAGCTCTCATCAAATACCTCCAGGGCAGGTAAAGTGGGTTAGATACAAAGTAAAGCTCCCTCTACACTGCCCCACGAAACAGTCCCAGGGCAGGTACAGCACGGGTTAGATACAAAGTAAAGCTCCCTCTACACTGCCCCACCAAACACTCCCAGTGCAGGTACAGCACGGGAGATACAGAGTAAAGCTCCCTCTACACTGTCCCATCAAACACACCCAGGGCAGGGACAGCACGGGTTAGATACAGAGTAAAGCTCACTCTGCACTGGCCCATCAAACACTCCCAGTGCAGGTACAGCACGGGTTAGATACAAAGTAAAGCTCCTTTTACACTGCCCACCAAACACTCCCAGGGCAGGTCCAGCACGGGTTAGATACAAAGTAAAGCTCCCTCTACACTGCCCCACCAAACACTCCCAGGGCAGGTCCAGCACGGGATAGATACAAAGTAAAGCTCCCTCTACACTGTCCCATCAAACAGTCCCAGGGCAGGTACAGCACGGATTAGATACAAAGTAAAGCTCCCGCTACACTGCCCACCAAACACTCCCAGGGCAGGTACAGCACGGGTTAGATACAGAGTAAAGCTCCCTCTACACTGCCCCAACAAACACTCCCAGGGCAGGTACAGCACGGGTTAGATACAGAGTAAAGCTCCCTCTACACTGTCCCATCAAACACTCCCAGGGCAGGGACAGCACGGGTTAGCTACAGAGTAAAGCTCCCTCTACACTGTCCCATCAAACACTCCCAGGGCAGGGACAGCACGGGTTAGCTACAGAGTAAAGCTCCCTCTACACTGCCCCACCAAACACTCCCAGTGCAGGTACAGCACGGGTTAGATACAGAGTAAAGCTCCCTCTACACTGTCCCATCAAACACACCCAGGGCAGGGACAGCACGGGTTAGATACAGAGTAAAGCTCACTCTGCACTGGCCCATCAAACACTCCCAGTGCAGGTACAGCACGGGTTAGATACAAAGTAAAGCTCCTTTTACACTGCCCACCAAACACTCCCAGGGCAGGTCGAGCACGGGTTAGATACAAAGTAAAGCTCCCTCTACACTGCCCCACCAAACACTCCCAGGGCAGGTCCAGCACGGGATAGATACAAAGTAAAGCTCCCTCTACACTGTCCCATCAAACACTCCCAGGGCAGGTACAGCACGGATTAGATACAAAGTAAAGCTCCCGCTACACTGCCCACCAAACACTCCCAGGGCAGGTACAGCACGGGTTAGATACAGAGTAAAGCTCCCTCTACACTGCCCCAACAAACACTCCCAGGGCAGGGACAGCACGGGTTAGCTACAGAGTAAAGCTCCCTCTACACTGCCCCACCAAACACTCCCAGTGCAGGTACAGCACGGGTTAGATACAGAGTAAAGCTCCCTCTACACTGTCCCATCAAACACACCCAGGGCAGGGACAGCACGGGTTAGATACAGAGTAAAGCTCACTCTGCACTGGCCCATCAAACACTCCCAGTGCAGGTACAGCACGGGTTAGATACAAAGTAAAGCTCCTTTTACACTGCCCACCAAACACTCCCAGGGCAGGTCGAGCACGGGTTAGATACAAAGTAAAGCTCCCTCTACACTGCCCCACCAAACACTCCCAGGGCAGGTCCAGCACGGGATAGATACAAAGTAAAGCTCCCTCTACACTGTCCCATCAAACAGTCCCAGGGCAGGTACAGCACGGATTAGATACAAAGTAAAGCTCCCGCTACACTGCCCACCAAACACTCCCAGGGCAGGTACAGCACGGGTTAGATACAGAGTAAAGCTCCCTCTACACTGCCCCAACAAACACTCCCAGGGCAGGGACAGCACGGGTTAGCTACAGAGTAAAGCTCCCTCTACACTGCCCCACCAAACACTCCCAGTGCAGGTACAGCACGGGTTAGATACAGAGTAAAGCTCCCTCTACACTGTCCCATCAAACACACCCAGGGCAGGGACAGCACGGGTTAGATACAGAGTAAAGCTCACTCTGCACTGGCCCATCAAACACTCCCAGTGCAGGTACAGCACGGGTTAGATACAAAGTAAAGCTCCTTTTACACTGCCCACCAAACACTCCCAGGGCAGGTCGAGCACGGGTTAGATACAAAGTAAAGCTCCCTCTACACTGCCCCACCAAACACTCCCAGGGCAGGTCCAGCACGGGATAGATACAAAGTAAAGCTCCCTCTACACTGTCCCATCAAACAGTCCCAGGGCAGGTACAGCACGGATTAGATACAAAGTAAAGCTCCCGCTACACTGCCCACCAAACACTCCCAGGGCAGGTACAGCACGGGTTAGATACAGAGTAAAGCTCCCTCTACACTGCCCCAACAAACACTCCCAGGGCAGGTACAGCACGGGTTAGATACAGAGTAAAGCTCCCTCTACACTGTCCCATGAAACACTCCCAGGGCAGGGACAGCACGGGTTAGCTACAGAGTAAAGCTCCCTCTACACTGTCCCATCAAACACTCCCAGGGCAGGGACAGCACGGGTTAGCTACAGAGTAAAGCTCCCTCTACACTGCCCCACCAAACACTCCCAGTGCAGGTACAGCACGGGTTAGATACAAAGTAAAGCTCCTTCTACACTGCCCACCAAACAGTCCCAGGGCAGGTACAGCACGGATTAGATACAGAGTAAAGCTCCCTCTACACTGTCCCACCAAACAGTCCCAGGGCAGGTACAGCACGGATTAGCTACAGAATAAAGTTCCCTCCAATTTGGTTCATCAACACAACCAACTCTGATACATCATGTGTTCAATGCAGCGTACAGCTCCCTTGACACTACCCAGTGAAGCACAACCAGCTCAGGTACAGCATGGGGTGAATACAGAATAAAGATCCCTCTACATGTAAGTGTCAAACACTCCCGGGTGAGGTACGGGCAAGGTTTATCTCCGAGTTAAGCTCCGCTCAACTTGCCGCATCAAAGGCCGAGCCTGATGGCAGATGTTGAACAGCTCCCAGTATCTGGTTAGACTCTCACCTCAGCAGAATCCTGGACTGGTGGAATTCTCAGTAAAGTTCCTCACCTTTGCAATCATTGTTGAAGCTTCCCGTTTTATCCCGTCTCCGACACGGGGGTCTCGATCCCACCAGATCTGCTCTGTGAAACCAGAGACATTTCTCCAGTCCCAGTCAGTGAGGCGATGATTCGACTTCTCTCTCTCCACCTTCCTGAGATATTGCTCACTCCCAGAGACTGTCAATAGAAAAATCATTCATATTAATCCCAGATCCAGTACCTGGAATACAGTGGGGCTGTTTTTGTGACTGGGATTGTATCTAATTTCATTATATTTGCAATTAATGTGTATTTAAATTACTTACATTAATATTAAATTGTTCCTTAAAGTGACGCTTGCCTTCATCATTTCTCATCTCTACCCAAACCGCTTCTACATCCTGGTTTCCTGAACTTAAGTCATCCCTCTATTGCGCTAATACCATTATTAATTTACAGAGCCAACCCTCCACTTTTTCCTAAATATCATGTACCCTTCAATATTCAGGTCCCAATGTTTGTCATCCTGCAGCCATGTCTCTGTAATGGCTATCAGATTGTACTTATTTAATTCTATTTGCGCCATCAGTTCATCTGTTTTGTTTCGAATGCTACGTGCATTCAGATACAGAGTCTTTAGTTTTGTCCTTTTATTATTTTTGTAACCTTTAGCCTTATCTGTTGATTTACTCTTAGATTTGTACTCTCTATCCCTTCCCGTCACGGTCTGTTTATCATTTCCCATATTAATACCTTTCTCTCTTGTCTTGTTTCTACTCTTTGAATTACCACATCTTCCCAGATTTGATCCCTGGCCCCCAATATTTAGTTGAAAGCCCTCTCTACCGCCCGAGTTATATGACTCGCCAGAACACTGGTCCCAGTACGGTTCAGGTGAAGACCAACCCAACGGTACAGATCCCACTTTCCCCAGTACTGGTGCTAGTGCCCCAGGAAGCAAAACCAATTTCTCCCATACCAATCTTTCAGCTACGCATTCATCTCTCTAATTTGATGGAACAGGGCAGAGGGAGCTTTACTCTGTATCTAACCCGTGCTGTACCTGCCCTGGGAGTGTTTGATGAGTCTTTGTAGAGGGAGCTTTACTCTGTATCTAACCCGGGCTGTATCGTCCTGGGAATATTTGAAGGGGCAGTGTAGAGGGAGCTTTACTTTGCATCAATCCCTGTGCTGTACCTGCCCTGGGAGTGTTCGATAGGTCTTTGTAGAGGGAACTTTACCTAACCCGTGCAATACCTGCCCTGCGAGTATTTAATGCGACAGTGATGAGGGAGCTTTACTCTTCCAAAACAGTGCTGTACATGCCATGGGGCTGTTTTATGGCACAATGTGAAGGGAGCTTTACTCTGTATCCAACCCGGTCTGTACCTGCCCTGGAAATATTTGATGTCAGTGTCCAGCAAGCTTTACTCTACATCTAAACTGTTCTGTTACTGCCCTGGGAGTATTTGATGGGTCTTTGTAAAGGCAGCTTTACTCTGTACCTAACCCGTGCACTACCTGCCCTGCGAGTGTTTGATGGGACAGTGAAGAGGGAGCTTTACTCTGTATCCAACCCGGTCTGTACCTGCCCTGGAAATATTTGATGTCAGTGTCCAGCAAGCTTTACTCTACATCTAAACTGTTCTGTTACTGCCCTGGGAGTATTTGATGGGTCTTTGTAAAGGCAGCTTTACTCTGTACCTAACCCGTGCACTACCTGCCCTGCGAGTGTTTGATGGGACAGTGAAGAGGGAGCTTTACTCTGTATCTAACCTGTGCTGCACCTGTCCTGGGAGTGTTTGATGGGACAGTGTAGAGGGAGCTTTACTCTGTAACTAACCCATGCACTAACTGCCCTGCGAATGTTTGATGGGACAGTGTAGAGGGAGCTTTATTCTATATCTAACCATTGCAGTACCTGCCCTGGGAGTGTATGATGGGATTCTGTAGAGGGATCTTTACTCTGCATCTTACCTGTGCTGTACCTAAACTGGGAGTGTTTGATGGGACAGTGTAGAGGGAACTTTACTCTGTAACTAACCTGTGCTGTACCTGCCCTGGGAGTGTTTGATGCATCAGTGTAGAGGGAGCTTCATTCCATATCTAATCCATGCTGCACCTGCCCCGGGATTGTTTGATGGGACAGTGTAGAGGGAGCTCTACTCTATATCTAACCATTGTTGTATCTGCACTTGGTGTGTTTGATGGCACAATGTATAGTGAGCTATACTCTGTATCTAACCCGTGCAGTACCTGGCCTGGGAGTGTTTGTTGGAACAGGATAGAGGGGTCTTTACTCTGTATCTAACCCGTGCTGTTCCAGACCTGGGAGTGTTTGATGTGATAGTATACAGGGAGCTTTACTCAGTATCTAACCCGTACTGTTCCTGCCCTGTGAGTGTTTGATGGGGCAGTGCAGAGGGAGCTTTACTCTGTATCTAACCCGTGCTGTACCTGCCCTGGGAGTGTTTGATTGGGCAGTGTAGAGGGAGCTTTACTCTGTATCTAATCCGTGTTGTACCTGACCTGGGATTGTTTGATGCAACAGTGTAGATCCAGCTTTACTCTGTATCTTACCCGTGCAGTACCTGGCCTGGAGTGTTTGATGTGATAGTATACAAGGAGCTTTACTCTGCACCTACCCCATGCACTAACTGCCCTGCAAGTGTTTGATCGGACAGTGCAGTGGGAGCTTTACTCTATATCTAACCATTGCTGTACCTGCACTGGGCGTGTTTGATGGGATTCTGTAGAAGGATCTTTACTCTGTCTCCAACCCGTGCTGTAACTGGCCTGAGAGTGTTTGATGCAACAGTGTAGAGGCAAGCTTACTCTGTATCTTACCTGTGCTGTACCTGACCTGGGAGTGTTTGATGGGATAGTATAGAGGGAGCTTTTTTCGGTATTTAACCCGGGCTGTACTTGCCTGGGACAGTTAGATGGGACAGAGTAGAGGAAGCTTTACTCTGTATCTTACCCTGTGCTGTAGCTGCCCTGGGAATGTTTGATGGGTCATAGAGTCATAGAGTTATACAGCACGGATAGAGGCCCTTCGGCCCATCGTGTACGCGCCGGCCTTCAAGCCCCGTCTAATCTAATCCCATATTCCAGCATTTGGTCCGTAGCCTTGTATGCTATGGCATTTCAAGTGCTCATCCAAATGCTTCTTGAATGTTGTGAGGGTTCCTGCCTCTACCACCCTTTCAGGCAGTGAGTTCCAGACTCCAACCACCCTCTGGGTGAAAAAGTTCTTTCTCAAATCCCTTCTAAACCTCCCCCCCTTTACCATGAATCTATGCCCCCTTGTTATAGACCCCTCTGCTAAAGGAAAAAGCTCCTTAGTATCCATCCTATCTATGCCCCTCATAATTTTGTACACCTCAATCATGACCCCCTTCAGCCTCCTCTGCTCCAAGGAAAACAAACCCAATCTGCCCAGTCTCTCTTCATAGCTGAAGCACTCCAGCCCGGGTAACATTCTGGTGTAACTCCTCTGCACCCTCTCCCTCTGCACACAGTATTCCAGATGTGGCCTAACCAGTGTTTTATACAGCTCCATCATAACCTCCTTGCTCTTATATTCTATGCCTCGTCTAATGAATGCAAGTATCCCATATGCCTTTTTTACCACCTTATCCATCTGTTCTGCCGCCTTCAGGGATCTGTGTACTTGCACACCAAGATCCCTCTGACCCTCCGTCTTGCCTAGGGTCTTACCATTCATTGTGTATTCCCTTGCCTTGTTAGTCCCTCCAAAGTGCATCACCTCGCACTTTTCCGGATTAAATTCCATTTGCCACTGTTCCACCCATCTGACCAACCCATCTATATCGTCCTGCAGACTGAGGCTACCCTCTCCTCGCTATTTACCACCCTACCAATTTTTGTATCATCCGCGAACTTACTGATCATACCTTTAACATTCATATCCAAGTCGTTAATGTAGACCACAAACAGCAAGGGACCCAGCACCGATCCCTGTGGTACCCCACTGGCCACAGGCTTCCAGTCACAAAAACAACCTTCGACCATCACCCTCTGCCTTCTGCCACTGAGCCAGTTTTGTATCCAATGTGCCAAGGCACCCTGGATTCCATGGGCTCTTACCTTCTTGACCAGTCTCCTGTGCGGGACTTTATCGAAGGCCTTACTGAAATCCATGTATACCACATCCACTGCGTTACCCTCATCCACACACCTAGTCACCCCCTCAAAAAATTCAATCAAATTAGTCAGACATGATCTTCCCTTGACAAAGCCATGTTGGCTAATCCTGATTAATCCTTGACTCTCCAAGTGGAGACTAATTTTGTCCCTCAGAATGTTTTCCAATAATTTTCCTACCACTGATGTAAGGCTCACTGGCCTGTAGTTCCCCGGTTTTTCCATATTCCCTTTCTTGAATAATGATACTACATTAGCGGTTCTCCAGTCCTCTGGCACCTCCCCTGTGGTCATGATGCGGAGATGCCGGTGTTGGACTGGGGTGGACAAAATTGAGAGGTCGCAAAACACCAGGTTATAGTCCAACAATTTTATTTGAAATCACAAGCTTTCGGAGCTATCGATTGCCCCTTCCTCAGGTGAAGTAAATAGATACAGAATCGCCAAAGCATATATAGATAGAGAACAAAGCATGTGTACCTTACAATTGCAGACCACTAAACTAAATTATCCTGACTATCTGCCGAGGTGTGATAAAGTTAATCAGGTCAGCCAGGAAGGTACCACATCAAAGACATAGCAAGATACAACTGACACAATGAGGTGTAGTCGCAGGGGTTCTAACGTGTCAAAAGCTGCCATCTGTATGTAAAACGAAAAGCTTTAAAATTTTTACTTTTTTACGAGAAACATTTTTACTTTTTTACTGGGAATCACATCTGTGAACAAGCCAACGACGACTCGAGTCCGGATCACGTCATGTATCGTGACATAAACCCAAGATCCCGGTTGAGACCGTCTTCATGAGTGCGGAACTTGGTTATCAGTTTCTGCTCGATGATTTTGCGTTGTCGTGTGTTTCTAAGGTTGCCTTGGAGAACACTTACCCGCAGATCCGAGGCTGAATGTCCTTGACTGCTGAAGTGTTCCCCGACTGGGAGGTAACAATCCTGCCTGGCGATTGTTGTGCGGTGCTCGTTCATACGTTGTCTCAGTGTCTGCATGGTCTCACCGATGTACCATGCCGCAGTGCATTCTTTCCTGCAACGTATGAGGTAGACAACGTTGGCCGAGTCACATGAGTATGTACCATGTACCTGGTGGTTAGTGTCCTCACGTGTGATGGTGGTATCTGTGTTGATGATCTGGCATGTCTTGCAGAGTTTGCCGTGGCTGGGTTGTGTGGTGTCGTGGTCGCTGTTATCCTGAAAGCTGGGTAATTTGCTGCGAACGATGGTAATTCTGAGGTTAGGCGGCTGTTTGAAGGCAAGTAGCGGAGGCGTGGGGATGGCCTTAGCGAGGTGTTTGTCGTCATCGATGACATGTTGAAGGCTGCGAAGAACATGGCGTAGTTTCTCCGCTCCGGGGAAGTACTGGACGACGTAGGGTACCCTGTTGGTTGTGTCCCGTGTTTGCCTTCTGAGGAGGTCTATGCGATTTTTCGCTGTGGCCCGTCGGAACTGTCGATCGATGAGTCGAGCGTCATATCCCGTTCTTACGAGGGCGTTTTTCAGCGTCCGTAGGTGTCCATCGCGTTCCTCCTCGTCTGAGCAGATCCTGTGTATTCGCAGGGTTTGTCCATAGGGGATGGCTTCTTTAACATGGTTAGGGTGGAAGCTGGAGAAGTGGAGCATCGTGAGGTTGTCCGTGGGCTTGCGGTAGAGTGAAGTGCTGAGGTGTCCGTCTTTTCTGGAGATTCGTGTGTCCAGGAATGAAACCGATTCTGAGGAGTAGTCCATGGTGAGTTTGATGGTGGGATGGAACTTGTTTATGTTATCGTGTAGTCTTTTCAGTGATCCTTCGCCATGGGTCCAAAGGAAGAAAATGTCGTCGATGTATCTGGTGTACAGCGTTGGCTGGAGGTCCTGTGCAGCGAAGAAGTCTTGCTCGAACTTGTGCATGAAGATGTTGGCGTATTGGGGTGCGAATTTGGTCCCCATGGCTGTTCCGTGTGTTTGGGTAAAAAAATGGTTGTCGAAGGTGAAGACATTGTGGTCAAGGATGAAGCGGATGAGTTGTAGGATGGCATCTGGAGATTGGCTGTTGTTGGTGTTGAATACTGAGGCTGTTGCAGCGATGCCGTCATCGTGGGGGATACTGGTGTAGAGTGCCGATACGTCCATCGTGGCAAGGAGTGTTCCTGGTTCAACTGGTCCGTGGGTGCTGAATTTCTGTAAGAAGTCTGTAGTGTCGCGACAGAAGCTGGGGGTTCCCTGTACGATGGGTTTCAGAATGCCCTCGACGTATCCAGAGAGGTTCTCACACAGGGTTCCATTGCCTGATACGATAGGACGTCCGGGTGTGTTGGCTTTGTGTATCTTTGGGAGGCAGTAGAAGTCTCCCACGCGGGGAGTACGTGGGATGAGAGCGCGTAGGATGTTTTGAAGGTCTGGATCGAAGGTCTTGATCAGTCTATTGAGTTGGCGGGTGTGTTCTTTGGTCGGATCTGCGGGTAGCTGTCTGTAGTGTTCCTGGTTGTCCAGTTGTCGGTATGCTTCTTTACAATAGTCCGTTCTGTTCTGTATGACGATGGCTCCTCCTTTGTCCGCTGGTTTGATGACAATGTTGCGGTTGGTCTTGAGAGCGTGGATGGCGTTGCGTTGTGCTCGGGTGACATTCTGGACTGTCTTGTGAGTGCTGACCTGATTAACTTTATCACACCTCGGCAGATAGCCAGGATGATTTAATTTAGTGGTCTGCAATTGTAAGGTACACATGCTTTGTTCTCTATCTATATATGCTTTGGCGATTCTGTATCTATTTACTTCACCTGAGGAAGGGGCAATCGATAGCTCCGAAAGCTTGTGATTTCAAATAAAACTGTTGGACTATAACCTGGTGTTGTGCGACCTCTCAATTTTGACCTCCCCTGTGGCCAGAGAGGTTCGGAATATATGTGTTAGAGCCCCCGCAATCTCCTCCTTTGCCTCACACAGCAGCCTGGGATACATTTCGTCCGGAGCTGGGGATTTATCCATTTTTAAACCTGCTAAAACTGCCAATACCTCCCCCCTCTCGATGTTAAAATGTTCGAGTATATCACAGTCCCCCTGCCCGAATTTTATGTCTGCATCGTCCTTCTCCATAGTGAAAACAGATGCAAAAAAATCATTTAGAACCCCACCTACATCTTCCGGCTCCACACACAGATTGCCACTTTTGTCCCTAATGGGCCCTATTTTTTCCCTAGTTATCCTCTTACCCTTAATATACTTATAAAACATCTTAGGATTTTCCTTTATTTTGCTCGCCAGTGTTATTTCATGGCCCCTCCTTGATCTCCTAATTTCTTTTTTAAGTATCCACCTGCACTTTTTGTACTCCTCTGGGGCTTCCTCCATCTTTAGCATTTTGTATCTGCCAAAAGCCCTCCTTTTTTTCCTGATCCATTCTCGTATATCCCCCGACAGCCAAGGTTCCCTGCGGTTTTTGGAACCACCCTTGACCTTTACGGGAACATGCTGCCATTGTATGATCTCAATCTCCCTTCTGAAAGAATCCCATTGCTCCGATGCGGATTTTCCTACAAGCAGCTGATCTCAGTCCATTTTGGCCAGATCCTGCCTTATCCTATTAAAATCGGCCTTCCCCCAATTTAGAACCTTTATTTCCGGCCCGTCCCTGTCCTTTTCCATGACCACCTTAAATCTCACCGTATTATGGTCACTGTCACCAAAGTGCTCACCTACTAGCACTTCTTCCACTTGGCCGGCCACCTTCCCTAGAATTAGGTCCAGTACCGCCCCCTCTCTTGTAGGACTTTCTACATGCTGGCTCAAAAAGTTCTCCTGGATGCAGTTTTAGAATTTTGAACCCTCTAAGCCTTTCACACTCTGACTATCCCAGTTAATATTGGGGAAGTTGAAATCCCCCATTATTATTACCCTATTATTTGCACATTTCTCTGAGATTTGCCTACATATCTGTTCCTCCATCTCCCTCTGACTGGATCCTTTTAGAATGATCTTTACTCTGCAGCTAAACTGTGATATACCTGCCCTGGCAGGTATTGAAACGACAGTGTAGAGGGAGCTTTACTCGGTATCTAACCCGTGCTGTATCTGCCCTGGGAGTCATTCATGGGAAAGTGTAGAGGCAGATTTACTCTGGATCTTACTTGTACTGTACCTGACATGTGAGTGTTTGATGGGACAGTGTAGCGGGAGCTTTACTCTGTATCTAACCCGTGCTGTACCTGCCCTGGCAGTTTTTGATAGGACAGCGTAGAGGGAGCTTTACTCTGCATCTAACTCGTGCTGTAGCTGCCTGGGAATGCTTGTTGGGACAGTGTAGAGAGAGCTTTACTCTGTATGTAACACGTGCTGCACATGACCTGGGATTGTTTGATGGCATAATGTGGAGGGAGCATTACTCTGTATCGAACCCGTACTCAACCTGCCGTGGGAGTGTGTGTTGGGACAGTGTAGAGGAAGCTTTACTCTGAATCTAAACCTTGCTGTACCTGCCCTGGGAGTGTTTGATGGGATTGTGTAGAGGGCTCTTTACTCTGTATCTAAACCTTGCTGTACCTGCCCTGGGAGTGTTTGACGGCCAGTGTATTGTGCGCTTTACTCTATATCTAACCCATGCTGTACCTAACCTGCGAGTGTTTGATGGGACAGTGCAGAGGGATCTTTACTAAGAATCTAACAAATGCTGTACCTGCACTGGGACTGTTTGATGGGACAGTGTAGTGGGAGCCTTATAACTCTTTATAACGTTAGAATCCTTAATAATCATTTACAAAAGGTGTATAATGGGTTATTAAGGATTATAATGATTTATAAAGGGTCATGTCCCTTTATCATATTTAGCATCACTTTGTACCACATTCAAATCCCTTTATAATCTTTGTCAATCATTATAACACTTTATAAGCCTTTGTCGATCATTACAACCCTTTATATTCCTTAACAATTCATCATAACACTTTATATTCTATTATCAACCTTTATATATCATTATAATACTTTATATTCATTTATAATAATTTATAACTCAGCATAATCCTTTATAACCCTTTATAAAGCGTCAGGATACAGCGTAGGGATAATGGGTAGGTACTCAAATTGGCAGGATGTGACTCGTGGTGTCCGGCCGGGCTGTGTTTTGGGGCCTCAGCTATTCACAATATTTATTAATGACTTAGGTGATGTCATAGAAAGTCATATATCCAAATGTGCCGATGACACAAAGATAGGCAGCATTGTAGGCAGTGTAGGTGAAACCATAAAATTACAAAGGGATATTGACAGATTAAGGGAATGGGCAAAACTATGGCAAATGGATTTCAATGTAAGCAAATGTGAGGTCAATCACTTTGGAACCTAAAAGGATAGAACAGGTTACTTTCTAAATGGTGAAAAGCTAAAAAGAGTGGATGTCCAAAGAGACTTGGAGGGTCCAGGTACATAGATCATTAAAATGTCATGGACAGGTACAGAAAATAATCAAAAAGGCTAATGGAAAGCTGGTCTTTATATCTAAAGGACCAAATTACAAGGGGGTAGAAGTTATTCTGCAGCTATACAAAACCCTGGTTAGACCACATCTGGAGCACTGTGAGCAGTTCTGGGCACCACACCTTAGGAAGGATATATTGGCCTTGGAGGGAGTGCAGCGCAGGTTTACCAGAATGATACCCAGACTTCAAGGGTTAAGTTACGAGGAGAGATTACACAAATTAGGGTTCTATTCCCTAGAATTTAGAAGGTTAAGGGGTGATCTGAGCGAAGTTTTCAGGATATTAAGGGGAACAGATAGAGTAGATAGCGAGAAACTATTTCCATTGGTGGGGATACTAGTACTGGAGGCACAGTCTAAGAATTAGAGGCAGTCCTTTCAGGAGTGAAATTAGGAAACACTTCGACACACAAAGTGGGAGAAATTTGGAACTCTCTTCCACAATCGGAAGTGGATGCTAGATAAATTGTTAATTTTAAATCGGAGATTTATTGCTTTTTGTTAACCAAAGGTATGAAGGGATATGGGCCAAAGGTGGGTTTATGGAGTTAGATCGCAGATCAGTCAATGATCGCATTGAATGGGGCAACAGGCTCGAGGGGCTGAATGGCCGACTCCTCTTCCTATGTTCCTCAGTGTTGGATCCGTTGACTTGTTAGCCCTCCCCAAAAGCATTACCTCACACTTCTCCGGATTGAATTCCATTTGCCACAATCTTCCTGCATGTAGCATGAGTTATACACAGAGTAAAGCTCCCTTTACACTGCCTAATCAAATAGTCCAAGGGCAGGTACAGCACCGGTTAGATAGAGAGATACAGAGTAAAGCTCCCTTTACACTGCCTAATCAAATAGTCCAAGGGCAGGTACAGCACCGGTTAGATAGAGAGATACAGAGTAAAGCTCCCTTTACACTGTCCAATCAAATAGTCCAAGGGCAGGTATAGCACCGGTTAGATAGAGCGATACAGAGTAAAGCTCCCTTTACAATGCCCAATCAAACAGTCCAAGGGAAGGTACAGCACAGGTTAGATCGAGAGATACAGAGTAAAGCTCCCTTTATACTGCCCAATCAAACAGTCCAAGGGCAGGTACAACACGGGTTAGATAGAGCGATACAGAGTAAAGCTCCCTTTACACTGCCCAATCAAACAGTCCAAGGGCAGGTACAGCACAGGTTAGATGTAGAGATACAGAGTAAAGCTCCCTTTACACTGTCCACTCAAACACTCGCAGAGCAGGCACAGCACGGATGACATGCAAAGCACCCTCTAATACAGAATGTGCAGCGTACAGCTCCCTTGACAATACCCAATGAAGCACAACCAGCTCGGGTACAGCATGGGATGAATACAGAATAAAGATCTCACTACATGCAAGTGTCAAACACTCCCGGGTGAGGTACGGGCAAGGGTTATCTCCGAGTTAAGCTCCGTTCAACTTGCCACATCAAAGGCCGAGACTGACGGCAGATGTTGAACAGCTCCCAGTATCTGGGTAGACTCTCACCTCAGCAAAATCCTGGACTGATGGGATTCTCAGTAAAGTTCCTCCCCTTTCCAATCATTGTTGAAGCTTCCCGTTTTATCCCGTCTCCGACACTGGGGTTCTCGATCCCACCAGATCTGCTCTGTGAACCCAACGACATTTCTCCAGTCCCAGTCAGTGAGGCGATGATTCGACTTCTCTCTCTCCACCTTCCTGAGATATTGCTCACTCCCAGAGACTGTCAATAGAAAAATTATTCATATTAATCCCAGAATACAGGGGGAGCATTTTTCTGACCATAATTATATTCAATTTGATTATTTTTGCAATTAATCAGTGTGTTTGAATTACTTACTTTAATATTGAATAGTTCTTTTCTGTCCATTGCCCTGTTTATTGGGATTAAACTCACCCCCAGTGTCAGCTGTCACTCCAGCTCCTCCCACACTGACATCCCACTGATGGGCTGTAACCAGGGGCGGGGCCCTGTCACCAGGTGACATCACACAGCAGCCAGGAACGATGTTAGAAAGCGGCCGGAGCCCCTCCCACTCGAGGTGTCACAGGGTCACATTGACCAGGCTCTGCTCCTGGTGTGCAGTCTCACTGGACATGAACACAGGGTGTACAATCAGCCCCGTCTCCGGGAATGAAGCGGGATCCTGCCCTACATCTCTCCCGAGTTTTATTTCCATCGGTGTAAAATGGGTGGCTGATTCACAATTACCCAGTTTGTACTATAGCACCGACTAAACGTCAAACTCCACCCCAGTATTTTTTTCCTTCTCTACGTATCTGCTCCCTCACAACTCTGACTCTCTCTCTCTCCACAGTGAGGGATGCGTCTGGGGCTGGGATCATACTGTGCGGAAAGGATCAGAATATCAGTTAGCCTCTCTTCCCGCTCCCACATCGTTACCTCTGGTGTCCCCCAAGGATCTCTCCTTGGCCCCCTCCTATTTCTCATCTACATGTTGCCCCTTGGTGACAGCATCCAGAAACACAGTCAGTTTCCATCTGTACGCTGACGACACCCAGCTCTACCTCACTACCTCTTCTCTCGACCCCTCCACGCTGTCTAAATTGTCAGACTGCTTGACCGACATGAGCAAATGTTTCTCCAAGTAAATATTGGGAAGACCGAAGCCATTGTTTTTGGTCCCTGCCACCAAAACCGTTCCCTAGCCACAGACTCAATCCCTCTCCCTAACATCTGTCTGAGGCTGAACCACACTGTTCGCAACATTGGTGTCATATTTAACCCTGAAATGAGCCTCCGACCACATATCCGCAGCATAACAAAGGCCGCCTACTTCCACCTCCGTAACATCGCCCGTCTCCGCCCTTGCCTCCTCTCATCCGCTGCTGAAACCCTCATCCATGCCTTTGTTACTTCTAGACTTGACTATTCCAACGCACTCCTGGCTGGCCTCCCACATTCCACCCTATGTAAACTTGAGGCCATCCAAAACTCGGCTGCCCGTGTCCTAACTCGTACCAAGTCCCGTTCACCCATCTCCCCTGTGCTCGCTGACCTATACTGGCTCCCGGTTAAGCAGCACCTCGATTTCAAAATTCTCATCCTTGTTTTCAAATCCCTCCATGGCCTCGCCCCTTCCTATCTCTAATCTCCTTCAGCCCCACAACCCCCCGAGATATCTGCGCTCCTCCAATTCTGCCCTCTTGAGCATCCCTGATTATAATCGCTCAACATTTGGTGGCCGTGCGTTCTGTTGCCTAGGCCCTAAACTGTGGAATTCCCAGCCGAAACCTCTCCGCCTCGCTTTCCTCCTTGAAGACGCTCATTAAAACCTCTCACTTTGACCAAGCTTTTAGTCACCTGTCCGAATTTATCCTTATGAGGCTCGGTGTCAAAATTGTTTGTCTTAAAATACTCCTGTGAAGCGCCTTGGGACGTTTTACTACGTTAAAGGTGCTATTTAAATCCAAGTTATTGTTGTTGTACATCTCTGGGTCTATAGAATCATAGAATGGTTACAGCACAGAAGGAGGCCTGACGGCCCGTCGAGCCCGTGCCGGCTCTCTGCAAGAGCAAATCAGCAAGTCCCACTCCCTCGACCAATCCCCAGAGCACTGCAATTTTTTTTTCTTCGGTCACATATCCAATTCCCTTTTGATGTACCCCACACCCCTCACTATAACACGGATATACCCCACATCCCGCACTGTAACACTGATATACCCCACACCCCTCACTGTAACACTGATATACCCCACACCCCTCACTATAACACGGATATACCCCACATCCCGCACTGTAACACTGATATACCCCACACCCCTCACTGTAACACGGATATACCCCACACCCCTCACTGTAACGCTGATATACCTCACACACCTCACTGTAACACTGATATACCCCACACCCCTCACTGTATCACTGATATACCCCACACCCCTCGCTGTAACACTGATATACCCCACACCCCTCGCTGTAACACTGATATACCCCACACCACTCACTGTAACACTGATATACCCCACACCCCTCACTGTAACACTGATATACCCCACACCCCTCACTGTAACACTGATATACCCCACACCCCTCACTGTAACACTGATATAACCCACACCCCTCACTGTAACACTGATATACCCCACACCCCTCACTGTAACACCCTGATATACTCCACATCCCTCACTGTAACACACTGATATACCCCACACCCCTCAGTGTAACACTGATATACCCCACACCCCTCACTGTAGCACTGATATACCCCACACCCCTCACTGTAACACTGATATACCCCACACCCCTCACTGTAACACTGATATACCCCACACACCTCACTGATATACCCCACACCCCTCACTGTAACACTGATATACCCCACACCCCTCACTGTAACACTGATATACCCCACACTGATATACCCCACACCCCTCACTGTAACACTGATATACCCCACACCCCTCACTGTAACACTGATATACCCCACACCCCTCACTGCAACACTGATATACCCCACACTGTAACACTGATATACCCCACACCCCTCACTGTAACACTGATATACCCCACACCCCTCACTGTAACACTGATATACCCCACACCCCTCACTAACACTGATATACCCCACACCCCTCACTGTAACACTGATATACCGCACACCCATCACTGTAACACTGATATACCCCACACCCCTCACTGTAACACTGATATACCCCACACCCCTCACTGATATACCCCACACCCCTCACTGTAACACTGATATACCCCACACCCCTCACTGTAACACTGATATACCCCACACTGATATACCCCACACCCCTCACTGTAACACTGATATACCCCACACCCCTCACTGTAACACTGATATATCCCACACCCCTCACTGCAACACTGATATACCCCACACTGTAACACTGATATACCCCACACCCCTCACTGTAACACTGATATACCCCACACCCCTCACTGTAACACTGATATACCCCACACCCCTCACTAACACTAATATACCCCACACCCCTCACTGTAACACTGATATACCGCACACCCCTCACTGTAACACTGATATACCCCACACCCCTCACTATAACACTGATATACCCCACACACCTCACTGTAATACTGATATACCCCACACCCCTCACTGTAACACTGATATACCCCACACCCCTCACTGTAACACTGATATACCCGACACCCCTCACTGTAACACTGATATACCCCACACCCCTCACTGTAACACTGATATACCCCACACCCCTCACTGTAACCCTGATATACCTCACACCCCTCACTGTAACACTGATATACCCCACACCCCTCACTGTAACACTGATATACCACACACCCCTCACAGTAACACTGATATACCCCACACCCCTCACTGTAACACTGATATACCCCACACCCCTCACTGTAACACTGATATACCCCACACCCCTCACTAACACTGATATACCCCACACCCCTCACTGTAACACTGATATACCCCACACCCCTCACTGTAACACTGATATACCCCACACCACTCACTGTAACACTGATATAGCCCACACCCCTCACTGAAACAGAGACACCCCACACCCCTCACTGTAACACTGATATACCCCACACCCCTCACTTTAACACTGATATACCCCACACCACTCACTGTAACACTGATATACCCCAAACCACTCACTGTAACACTTACATACCCCACACCCCTCACTGTAACACTGATATACCCCACACCCCACACTGTAACACTGAAATACCCCACACCCCACACTGTAACACTGAAATACCCCACACCCCTCACTGTAACACTGATATACCCCACACTGTAACGCTGATATACCCCACACGCCTCACTGTAACACTGATATACCCCACACCCCTCACTGTAACACTGATGTAACCCACACCCCTCACTGTAACACTGATATACCCCACACCTCTCACTGTAACGCCCTGATATACCCCACATCCCTCACTGTAACACTCTGATATACCCCACACCCCTCACTGTAACACTGATATACCCCACACCCCTCACTGTAACACTGATATACCCCACACCACTCACTGTAACACTGATATACCCCACACCCCTCACTGTAACACTGATATACCCCACACACCTCACTGATATACCCCACACCCCTCACTGCAACACTGATATACCCCACACCCCTCACTGTAACACTGATATACCCCACACTGATATACCCCACACCCCTCACTGTAACACTGATATACCCCACACCCCTCACTGTAACACTGATATACCCCACACCCCTCACTGCAACACTGATATACCCCACACTGTAACACTGATATACCCCACACCCCTCACTGTAACACTGATATACCCCACACCCCTCACTGTAACACTGATATACCCCACACCCCTCACTAACACTGATATACCCCACACCCCTCACTGTAACACTGATATACCGCACACCCCTCACTGTAACACTGATATACCCCACACCCCTCACTATAACACTGATATACCCCACACCCCTCACTGTAATACTGATATACCCCACACCCCTCACTGTAACACTGATATACCCCACACCCCTCACTGTAACACTGATATACCCCACACCCCTCACTGTAACACTGATATACCCCACACCCCTCACTGTAACACTGATATACCCCACACCCCTCACTGTAACACTGATATACCCCACACCCCTCACTGTAACACTGATATACCCCTCACCCCTCAATGTAACACTGATATACCCCACACCCCTCACTGTAACACTGATATACCCCACACCCATCACTAACACTGATATACCCCACACCCCTCACTGTAACACTGATATATCCCACACCCCTCACTGTAACACTGATATACCCCACACCCCTCACTGTAACACTGATATACCCCACACCCCTCACTGAAACAGAGACACCCCACACCCCTCACTGTAACACTGATATACCCCACACCCCTCACTGTAACACTGATATACCCCACACCACTCACTGTAACACTGATATACCCCACACCACTCACTGTAACACATACATACCCCACACCCCTCACTGTAACACTGATATATCCCACACCCCACACTGTAACACTGATATACCCCACACCCCTCACTGTAACACTGATATACCCCACACTGTAACGCTGATATACCCCACACCCCACACTGTAACACTCTGATACACCCCACACCCCTCACTGTAACACTGATATAGCCCACACCCCTCACTGTAACACTGATATACCCTGTCGTAAGAATGAGCCTTACGCGTGGTGAACTTAAAGTAAGCTTTAATCAACTAAAATGGTGCTACATACAAAAGAGGTCTTACTCTATGTCTCTCCAGGATCCAACTGATCAGTCCAGTATTTATCCTGGACTAATCACAGGAAGTGATGCAATAAAGTTCGAGTCACAGGAAGCTGTATTGTGTTACCACATTCTCCCTCCATTTCGTAACCGCTGGACGAGGGAGAGCCGAACCTGTTTGGGTTCACGTAGCGGTCGAGGGCCCCTAGCCCGTTTACCCGCCGCGGGCCGTGGACCAGAGTCCGAGTGATCCAGCCCGCTCTGTGAGGGGTCAGGACGATCCTGACTGTGTACTGGTGCCCGAACGGGTGTCGGGCAGGGCTGTGGCAGATCCGTTTCCGAGCGTACGGTACGGTGTGGATCGTGGTTGCGCGTGCGAGCCCCGACGGGCTCATAGTCAGTCTGCCCCAGGTCGGCACGCTAGAGTGAGGTACCAGCCGGTGTCAGATCCAGATCGTGATGAGAGGCACCTGGCGAGCCCAGAGATGTGCCTGGTACAATATCATCCCCTGGTGTCCCTCTATGTTTCGGCGGGCAGGGAGCCAGATCCCGCAATGACACGGTAGATTCCCGACCGTCCGGATACTGAATATAGGCGTAGGTAGGGTTGACGTCAGTGAGCTCAACCTCATCTACCAGGGGGTCATTCTTAGACGCCCGGACATATCTTCGGAGTAGCACTGGTCCCGGTGCAGTCAGCCACGACGGGAGAGATATCCCATAGGATGAGCGACGCTGAAATCGGAAGAACCGTTCATGAGGCGTCGTATTTGTGGCGGTCGAAAGGAGGGACCGTGTGGAGTGTAATGCGTCTGGAAGTACTGCTTCCCATTGCTGGTTGGGTAGGCCCAGAGATCTCAAAGCCAGACGTACCGCATTCCAGATGATAGCGTTAAAACGCTCGACTTGCCCATTCCCGACCGGATGATAAGGCGTCGTTTTGCTGGCAGCAATACCCCGTTCCGAGAGATAGGCCTTGAGTTCTCCTGACATAAAAGAAGGGCCCCGATCCGAATGACCATAGGATGCCATGCCACAGAAAGCAAATACCTGCTCAAGGCAGCTGATAACCGTGGTCGTCAGCATATTGGGGCAGGGAAAGGCAAACGGAAAACGGGATTACTCATCGACCATGGTCAATAGATAAGTGTTGCGAGTTGAAGAGGGCAACGGCCCCTTAAAATCGATGCTAAGCCGTTGCATTGGCTGGGTCGCATGTATGAGTATACCACCCGAGGGGCGGAAAAACCGAGGTTTCAATTCCGCACAGACTCTGCAGTCCGAGCACATCTTCTTTACATCCCCGGTAGAGAATGGGAGATTTTGGGACCGCACGAAGTGTAGCATGCGAGTAACGCCCGGATGACACAACCCATCATGGATGTCTACGAGCGTAGAGGGTGCCATGGCGGAGCAGAATGCTCGTGTGAGGGTATCCGGAGCCACATTCTCCTTGCCAGGTCGATAGTGGATGGTGTAACCAAAAGAGGCCAATTCCAGCCGCCAAAGCTGGATTTTATTATTTTTAATTTTGGTCCGTTTTCGATTATCGAGCATGAAGGCGACCGATCGCTGGTCCGTGATTAAGGTAAAGTGCTGGCGAGCTAGGAGATGACTCCACTTCCGTACTGCCTCTATGATGGCTGTAGCTTTCTTTCTCGACTGGAGGATAATGTAGCTCAGCCCCTTGAAAAGTCCTGGACAAAAATGCCACCGGACGACCTTCCTGATTCAGAGTGGCCGAGATCGCCACCTCCGAGGCATCGCACTCAACGACAAAAGGAAGACTCTCATTGATGGAGTGAAGAGTCGCTTTCACCAACTGTTTTTTCAGGATGTTAAAGGCTGCAACAGCCGCTGTGTCTAGTGGGAATGTGCTGGCCTTCAGTAGAGGTTGGATTCGGTCCGAGAAGTTAGGAATCCATTTAGCATAGTATGCAAACAGGCCGAGGGCCCGGCGCAAGGAGGCCGGATTCTTAGGTGGCGGGAGTTCTTGGAGTGGGCGAAGCCTTTCAGGGTCAGGTTTAATGATGCCATTGCCCACACAATAGCCAAGGATGTTGATGGTTGGTTGTGACTCAATGGATTTAGCCGCATTTAATGTCAAATTACGGTGCTGGAGTGCGTCCCAAAATCGTTGGAGATTGGCGTCATGTTCCCGCTGATTGCGACCTGCGACAGTAATATTGTCCAGATAAGGAAACGTATCCTTCAATCTTCCTGTTTTACCAGGTCATCCATTGTTCGCTGGAAGACAGCCACTCCATTAGTGACCCCAAAGGGGAGGCGACAAAATTGATACAGCCGTCCATTGGCTTCAAAGGCCGTATACTGCTTGTCGGAGACCTTCAAGGGTACCTGATGATAGGCACTTTTCAGATCATATGTTGAGAACACCGTGTACTCAGCCAATTTATTAACCATATCATCGATGCGTGGCAATGGGTATGCGTCCAAGTCCATATATTGATTGATGGTCTGTGAATAGTCAATGCACAGCCGTTTCTTGTGAGGTTGTAGAGGGTTCTTAACAGTAACGACCTGGGCGCACCATGGCGATGAACAAGGCTCGCTGATATCCTCTGCTAAAAGCCGAGAAATCTCAGCCGCAATAAAAGACTGGTCTTCCTGACTGAAACGTCGTGACTTTGTTATAATCGGTTTGTATCGAGGAGGGATACTGGAAAACAGTGAGGGTTCATCCAGTGAAGCTGCTGACAATGCACAGAACGGTAATCGAGGTAGTATATTAGAAATAGTGAGTTCAGGTTTGGATCCGCCGAACTCAATGGTGAGCTTCTTATGCTGCTTTTGAAAATCCAGCCCTAAGATAAGATCACTACATAAGTCCTTGAGCAACGAAAGCCGGGTGGAGGGATACCTGTGACCATTAAGTGTTATTTCAACCATACAAAAGCCAGAAATTCTGGTATTAAGTGATGACTGAGCCATCGCAATTGCCTGGTCCGATGGGAAAACATGTAGCTTTAACTCTGCAACAATCTGTTCCCTAATGAAACTATCAGTGCTACCTGAGTCAATTAAGGCATCTAAAGTATGTCCATTAATTGATGCTTTTGTAGCTGCATGGAATAGGTTCTGAGGACAAGCAGCTGTAATTGGTGTCATTGCACAAAGAGTGGCTGAAACTCTAGGTGTGTTTCTTCGAGAGGAAGCACGATAGATTTTAGCCGGAACATCTTGATAGGCCCTTACCGGGGCAGTTCGGTAGGACTTAGCTTGATAAGCCCTCGTAGAGGCTCTCGATAGGCAAACCTTTGCAAAATGACCCTTTTTGTTGCAATGACTGCAAAACGCATTGCGAGCAGGGCAGAATTTCCGAGGGTGGAACTCATCACCACAAAAGAAGCATTTCTTAGATTGCCAAGAGGCTGCCACAGTGGGGTCATCATCCTCTTCATCAGTGAAGTCATCAGATTGATCGTCAGGGATAAAGACCTCCCTAATAGAGTTCACCTGTGGCCTCTTAAATTGCCTGACTGTAGTTAAGGCAGCAGACCGAGGTCTGGGAACTGTATAATAGTCTGCATTTCTTTTTGCCAGATCTAGAGAGCAAGCCATGTCATAAGCTCTCTGAAGCTCAAGTGTCTTACTTTCCAGTAGACGCTGGCGTATAAATGGGGAGGCAAGCCCGCAGATAAAGCATCACGGATCATTTCTTCACGGTACAGCTCAGCTGAGGCCGCCCGAAAGTTACAGTCCATACTAAGTCTGCGAAGCTCTTGGAGGAATTTATCAATGGATTCCTCCGGCCCTTGTTGGGCTGTAGCTAGTAGATGTCTGGCATAGATCTCATTCGGTGTCTTAGTATATAGCCTCTTAAGCGTCCGAATTGCCTCCTCATAACTGTCCCATTCCTCCATATACTGAAATACATTCGGGGTGACACCGTTGATGAGTATCCGCAACTTTGAGTCATCATCAGCCTTACAATATTCAAGAAAATTGTCAAACGTGCGATACCACTGTTTCCACACCTTACCGGCTGCTGGGGTGTTTGGGTCCAAGTCAAGACGCGATGGTTTAAGGATGTTTTCCATGATGGGTGATTCCCTGGATCCTTAGTTCCGAGTTCGTCCAAAAAGTTTGAGTGCGAAGTTTTCCAAAGTTGATTAAATTGTCGTAAGAATGAGCCTTACGCGTGGTGAACTTAAGGTAAGCTTTAATCAACTAAAAAGGTGCTACATACAAAAGAGGTCTTACTCTATGCCTCTCCAGGATCCAACTGATCAGTCCAGTATTTATTCTGGACTAATCACAGGAAGTGATGCAATAAAGTTCGAGTCACAGGAAGCTGTATTGTGTTACCACAAATAGGGTAATAATAATGGGGTATTTCAACTTCCCCAATATTAACTGGGATAGTCAGAGTGTAAAAGGCTTAGAGGGTTCAAAATGCTTAAAGTGCATCCAGGAGAGCTTTTTGAGCCAGCATGTAGAAAGTCTTACAAGAGAGGGGGCGGTACTGGACCTAATTCTAGGGAATGTGGCCGGCCAAGTGGAAGAAGTGCTAGTAGGTGAGCACTTTGGTGACAGTGACCATAATACGGTGAGATTTAAGGTGGTCATTGAAAAGGACAGGGATGGGCCGGAAATAAAGGTTCTAAATTGGGGGAAGGCCGATTTTAATAGGATAAGGCAGGATCTGGCCAAAAGGGACTGGGATCAGCTGCTTGTAGGAAAATCCGCATCGGAGCAATGGGATTCTTTCAGAAGGGAGATTGAGATCATACAATGGCAGCATGTTCCCGTAAAGGTCAAGGGTGGTTCCAAAAACCCGAGGGAACCTTGGATGTCAGGGGATATACGAGAATGGATCAGGAAAAAAAGGAGGGCTTTTGGCAGATACAAAATGCTAAAGACGGAGGAAGCACTAGAGGAGTACAAAAAGTGCAGGGGGATACTTAAAAAATAAATTAGGAGATCAAGGAGGGGCGATGAAATAACACTGGCGAGCAAAATAAAGGAAAATCCTAAGATGTTTTATAAGTATATTAAGGGTAAGAGGATAACTAGGGAAAAAATAGGGCCCATTAGGGACAAAAGGGGCAATCTGTGTGTGGAGCCGGAAGATGTAGGTGGGGTTCTAAATGAATTTTTTGCATCTGTTTTCACTATGGAGAAGGACGATGCAGACATAAAATTAGGGCAGGGGGACTGTGATATACTCGAACATTTTAACATCGAGAGGGAGGAGGTATTGGCGGTTTTAGCAGGTCTAAAAATGGATAAATCCCAAGGTCCGGACGAAATGTATCCCAGGCTGCTGTGTGAGGCAAAGAAGGAGATTGCGGGGGCTCTAACACATATATTCCGAACCTCTCTGGCCACAGGGGATGTGCCAGAGGACTGGAGAACCGCTAATGTAGTACCATTATTCAAGAAAGGGTGTAGGGAAAAACTGGGGAACTACAGACCAGTGAGCCTAACATCAGTGGTAGGAAAATTATTGGAAAACATTCTGAGGGACAAAATTAGTCTCCACTTGGAGAGGCAAGGATTAATCAGGGTTAGCCAACATGGCTTTGTCAAGGGAAAATCATGTCTGACTAATTTGATTGAATTTTTTGAGGGGGTGACTAGGTGTGTGGATGAGGGTAACGCCGTGGATGTGGTATACATGGATTTCAGTAAGGCCTTCGATAAAGTCCCGCACAGGAGACTGGTCAAGAAGATAAGAGCCCATGGAATCCAGGGTGCCTTGGCACATTGGATACAAAACTGGCTCAGTGGCAGAAGGCAGAGGGTGATGGTCGAAGGTTGTTTTTGTGACTGGAAGCCTGTGGCCAGTGGGGTACTGGGTCCCTTGCTGTTTGTGGTCTACATTAATGACTTGGATATGAATGTAAAAGGTATGATCAGTAAGTTCGCGGATGATACAAAAATTGGTAGGGTGGTAAATAGCGAGGAGCTTAGCCTCAGTCTGCAGGACGACATAGATGGGTTGGTCAGATGGGCGGAACAGTGGCAAATGGAATTTAATCCGGAAAAGTGCGAGGTGATGCACTTTGGAGGGACTAACAAGGCAAGGGAATACACAATGAATGGTAAGACCCTAGGCAAGACGGAGGGTCAGAGGGATCTTGGTGTGCAAGTACACAGATCCCTGAAAGCGGCAGAACAGGTGGATAAGGTGGTAAAAAAGGCATATGGGATACTGGCATTCATTAGCCGAGGCATGGAATATAACAGCAAGGAGGTTATGATGGAGCTGTATAAAACACTGGTTAGGACACATCTGGAATACTGTGTGCAGTTCTGGTCGCCACACTACAGGAAGGATGTGATCGCTTTGGAGAGGGTGCAGAGGAGATTCACCAGAATGTTACCCGGGCTGGAGTGCTTCAGCTATGAAGAGAGACTGGGCAGATTGGGTTTGTTTTCCTTGGAGCAGAGGAGGCTGAGGGGGGACATGATTGAGGTGTACAAAATTATGAGGGGCATAGATGGGATGGATACTAAGGAGCTTTTTCCCTTAGTAGAGGGGTCTATAACAAGTAGGCATAGATTCAAGGTAAAGGGCGGGAGGTTTAGAAGGGATTTGAGAAAGAACTTTTTCACCCAGAGCGTGGTTGGAGTCTGGAACTCACTGCCTGTAAGGGTTGTGGAGGCAGGAACCCTCACAACATTCAAGAAGCATTTGGATGAGCACTTGAAATGCCATAGCATACAAGGCTATGGAACAAATGCTGGAATATGGGATTAGATTAGACAGGGCTTGATGGCCGGCACGGACACGATGGGCCGAAGGGCCTCTATCCGTGCTGTATAACTCTATGACTCTATGACTCTATGACAGCTCTCCCTCAGTACTGCTCTGCCGACAGTGCAGCACTCCCTCAGTAAAGCCCCTCCGACAGTGCAGCGCTCCCTCAGTACTGCCCCTCCAACAGTGCAGTGCTCCCTCAGTACTGCCCCTCCAACAGTGCAGTGCTCCCTCAGTACTGAAGCTCCGACAGTGCCGTACACCATCAGTACTGACTCTCCGAAAGTGCAGCACTCCGTCAGTACTGCACCTCCGACAGTGCAGCGCTCCCTCAGTACTGCCCCTCCGACAGTGCAGCACTCCGTCAGTACTGCACCTCCGACAGTGCAGCATTCCCTCACTCCTGCCCCTCCAACATTGACGCACTCCCACAGTACTGCCCCTCCGACAGTGCAGCGCATCCTGAGTGCTGCCCCTCCGACAGCGCAGCACTCCCTCAGTACTGCTCCGCCGACAGTGCAGCAGTCCCTCAGTACAGCCCCTCCGACAGTGCAGCGCTCCCACAGTACTGCCCATCCGACAGTGCAGCACTCCCACAATACTGACCCTCCGACAGTTCAGCACTCCCTCAGTACTGCCGCTCCGACAACGCAGCGCTCACTCAGTACTGCCCTCCGGCAGTGCAGCTCTCCCTCAGTACTGCCCCTCCAACTTTGCAGCACTCACTCAGTACTGCCCCTACAACAGCGCAGTGCTCCCTCAGTACAGCTCCGCCGACAGTGCAGCACTCCCTCAGTAAAGCCCCTCCGACAGTGCAGCACTCCCTCAGTAAAGCCCCTCCGACAGTGCGGCGCTCCCTCAGTACTGCCCCTCCGACAGTGCAGCGCTCCCTCAGTAATGCTCCTCCGACAGTGCAGCACTCCCTCAGGACTGCCCCTCAAACAGTGCAGCGCTCCCTCAGTACTGCCCCTCAAACAGTGCAGCGCTCCCTCAGTACTGCCCCTCCGACAGTGCGGCGCTCCCTCAGTACTGCCCCTGCGACAGTGCAGCGCTCTCTCAGTACTGCCCCTCCGACAGTGCAACACTCTCTCAGTACTGCCGCTGCGACAGTGCAGCGCTCCCTCAGTACTGCCCCTCCGACAGTGCAACACTCTCTCAGTACTGCCCCTCCGACAGTGCAACACTCTCTCAGTACTGCCGCTGCGACAGTGCAGTGCTCCCTCAGTACTGCCCCTTCAACAGTGCAGCGCTCCCTCAGTACTGCCCCTCCGACAGTGCAGCGCTCCCTCAGTACGGCCCTCGGACAGTGCGGCGCTCCCTCAGTACTGCCCCTCCGACAGTGCAGCGCTCCCTCAGTAATGTCACAGGGAGAGTTGGGCTGTATTATTGGGCTCGAGTCTCTGGAGTCGAGCTCAAACCCACGACCTTCGGACTCAGAGGCGAGAGTGACACCAACTGATTAAATTCTCCCATTCCCCCAGAAAGGACAGTGGACTTGTTGAACCTGCCCAGTGAGGCGTTTGGGGATCATCGGATCATCGAATCCTCCAGCACAGAACAAGGCCATTCAGCCCATCGTACCGGAGCTGTCCTTTGAAAGAGCAATTCAATTAGCTCCACTCCCCCATCATTCCGCACAGCCCCGCAAATTGTTCCCCTTCAAGTATTTCTCCAATTCCCTTTCAATGTCCCGGTGATTGTTCTCCCTTGTTGCTGTTAGCCGTGTCCTGGAGATTAATCTTTAATTCCTGCAGACTCCAGGACAATTCCAGAGGTTTGGCAACCGTAGTGTCAAAGGGCAGAGAACGTTGTTATGGCATTGACCGTCGCTCCTGGTAACCGTTCAGCCTGGGATGTGAGGGATGGTGGAAAGAGAAGACCCATTGTGCTCTTCCTGGAACCAAAGATGTTGGGCCGAAAATTGATCCCGGGACGCGAGAGTACGCACTGCATACTCTCGCGTATTCCCACTCCAATTGCCGGTTTTCTGCATGCCCTGCGCATGCGCTGAAAACCGGCAATTGCTCTTCCGAAAAGGGGGCGGGGCTTGAGTGCATCGCGTGCGCGCTACAGGCTGCGCGCACGCTGTGCACTTCATGCTTTGGACGCGCAGGTAAGTAGGGAAGATTTTGGAAATGTAAAAAGGAGGAGTAAGACCCGCTTTTAAGAAGGTAAGTAGTGAATTAAGTATTTTTTTGAATTTTTTTTTACAGGTATATCTTTTTTATAGACTTTAAAGACAGGTAAGTTTATTTTTATAACTTTTTAAAAGATTTTAAATTTTTTCAAAAATTTAATTTTTTATTTAAAATGGTTAATTTAATTAACTATACTTATTTTATTAATGTGATGGTTTTTTTTTTAAATTTAATTGAGGTTTAGCTGTTATTTTGGGGGGGTGTAAGATTCATAAGTCTCACAGCTATGCTGTGAGACTTATGAATGGAAGATGGTGTGCTGCCATTGGCTCTAACTGAGTCACGTGATCCCACAGCTCGCACGAATTCACTACGCCGCTGGGATACGCAAGCCCAGCACAGCTGATGTCTGGAACATCAATTTCGTGCGAGCTGGATCAGAAAAAGCATAAGCGAGGTGAGACATCGCGGGGAAGGCTTACCCACGCGGGAACAGAGCGAGATCAATTTCTGGGCCAACGATTCAACTGCATTGGCCCAAAAATTCATCCCGGTGCGCGAGAGTACGCCGTGCGTACTTTCGCGTATTCCCTCTGCAATTGCCGGTTTTCTGCATGCACTGCGCATGCGCTGAAAACCGGCACTTCATGTCGGGTCAGTTTCATGGATATGCGAGTAATCGCGTGGGCTGGTGATTCTGCGCGTGCGTCGGAAAATTCATGTATTTTGTGAATGAGAGTAGTGTGTGTAAGCTCCTAGCAGTTACACATTTTAAAACCAGGAGCAGCAGCCATTTATACATTTACCGAGATAGTAGGAGGAAGAAATCCTTTTGGAGTGGGGCTACTGAGGTGAGTTTTTTAAATCTGAAAGCCACCAAAGTTTTAAATGAAGTCTCATATAAGTTAGGAGTTTTAAAAAAAAATTTAAAAACGGGTTTTGACCATTTGGAGTAGTATAGCAACTGTGGGTGTGTACAAGGCATATTTAGGTATCTATCTGTGAAAATGAAAGTTTAAAAATGAACTGTTTACGTTTCAAAAAGTTTCAAAGATGAAAATGAGTAAGTAAGTATGTATGTATGTATGTATGTATGAATTTATGAAAATGTTACAGTTTTGGAAAATCAGCTAGGGCCGTGTGGCGGGTAGATGTGTTCCCAAGCTGATAGCGCACGTGTCCCACCATAGCCCGACCTGATTTTATAGCCACTCACTTAACTAAAGTTACTTTAACAACTATTTCCATTTTTTCATTACAACTTTCAGTTTGAAGAGGAAGCCTGTGTGAGAGAAAGATGCCCTTTCGCAATCAATTCCTGTTCCTCCTCTGTGGGATTGCGTATCAGAGAATTTTCGAATACAGACAACTAATCAGACGGAGGAACCAAGCCCGTCACTTCCTGAGAAGGAGAAACTACTACCCACCAAATAGCGTGTACAGGCAGAGGCTGTCATTTGAGATGCTGTCGGAGGAGTTGTGTGTGAGGAGGCTGCGCTTCAGTAAAGAGTCAATTGGCCGAATCTGTGAGATGTTAAAGGAGGACCTTCAAACACGCACGAAGAACCGCTATGCATTGTCACTGAGCATGAAGGTAACCACAGCACTGAACTTCTTTGCAAGTGGGACTTTTCAGGCAAGCACCGGTGACATTTGCAACATATCCAAGAATGCTGCGAGGGCCTGCATTCACCAGGTCACAGAAGCCATTTTCCGTAGGGCTTCTGAGTTCATTAAGTATGACTTGTCTGCTCGCCATCAAAAGGAGATGGCGCTTGCATTTCATAACATTGCTGGATTCCCCAAAGTGATTGGGGCTGTCGATGGAACCCATGTAGCATTGAAGGCACCAGGGGTTGCACCTGTGACATTTATCAACAGGAAGGGGTTTCATTCACTGAATGTCCAGATTGTCTGTGATGCGCATCTCAGGATCTTAAATGTGAATCCAGGTAACCGTGGAAGTAATCATGACTCCTTCGTCCTCCGTAACTCTGACTTATATGGCGTCCTCAACGCATTGCCTCCAGGATCCGCATGGATATTGGGCGACAAGGGCTACCCGCTAAGACCATGGCTGATGACTCCCTACCGCAAGACCAATAATGAGGCTCAGGAGAGATACAACCAGGCACACGTGTCCACACGGCAAGTGGTGGAGAGGACAATTGGAGTTCTGAAATCACGCTTCCGGTGCCTGGACAGGTCAGGGGGGACCTTGCAGTATTCTCCTCAGAAAGTAGCAAAGATTGTGGTGGCCTGTTGTGCTTTGCATAACTTTGCCCTGCAGGAAGGACTGACCCTTAACGCTGCAGATGAACTACCTGCAGAAATGGAGGACGTGGACAATGCCAATGTGCCTGTGGGAAGGCATGATGGGGAAGAGCCAACTGCTGCTCAAAGTAAGGCTGCTCGGGAGCAGCTGGTAGCCAACACCTTCACGAGGTAGTGTCGCCTTGTTCCTCCCGCTCCCCCTCCCTCGCCCCCTCCCCCTCCCCCGCCCCCTCCCCCTCCCTCTCCCCCTCCCTCTCTCCCTCCCTCTCCCCCTCCCTCTCCCTCTCCCTCTCCCTCTCCACCAGCAAGGCAAATAAAGGTACAGACACAATTTAAAGTGAAACAGTGCTCTTTTATTGCAGCATTATAGACTTCTGAGGTTCATTGTTGCTTTACATAGTTTATAACTTTTCAATGTTAACTAGCTACTTTTCAACTTTGTAAACAATCGGAAACAGAAATAGGTTTTTAAAAAATTTGTTAACAGTTCTCAGTAACTTTTTTGCTTCGTTAATGCAGTAAAGACATTCAAGATGGAAAATAACTCTTTCCTAAATGTAAAAAAGTTTAAATGTTCAATTTTTTTGTGCAAATAAACAATTTGAATTTTTATAAAGTGACTAAAGGATGTACTTTTACAATGAACAGCTAACTTTCAGTTTCAGTGTCAAATATATAAATATAAATAAAGAAAAATGTAAACATGTAAGTTTTAAATAAAACTAAAAATTAAACACTTGAAAAATTTAACCACAAATAAACTATTCCTGAGGGTCAATGGATGTGCATTGTGGAACATGCAACAGCCTAACGTCTCTTGCGCTTTCTTGATTGCATCATCGTTGGTGGCTCTTGGACCTGCACTGATTCTGCGCTGGGAGCAGGTAAGGTTGGTTCTGAGGGAGTCACAGTAATTGCAGCAGAAATTATTTGCATGAGTCCAACAAGAGACTCATTTATTTTCCTAAGCTCCACTCCCACATCGGGTTTCTGCAACAGTCCTTCAAGAGACTCATTTATATTCTTAAGCTCCATTCCCAGATTTTGAGCTATGATATGATCTTTCATTTCATTAAATGACATGCACAGACATTCCACTCCCTGCTTGACCGAGGTAAGACAATCAATTTATTTCTCTGAAAGAAGACATCGATTGAGTCAAGCCTTCAAGATGGTGGATGTGACCCTGTATCTCCTGTTCTGCTGCATATATATCTGTGTCTCCCACAGGCACTGTAGTATCAAGCTGCTGTCTGTTTGGCACAGAGCCAGAGGGGCCAGGAGTTGGAGAGGAAGATTGAGAGGACCTCTCCTGCAACCCAGATTCCAGAACCTCCATGTTTAATTCAGCAAAAAATTCCTCCTGCTGCTCCTCCACCACCACCTCACTCGCATCTCCCACTGGCTCAACATGCCCTTCACCAATGACCTCTTCGGCTGCAGACTCAACGCACTGCTCATCCCGTGACTGAGAAGTATGCTGTAAACCTATGTAAAGGAAACAGTAAAGATTAGCAAAGGTAAAGCATGATGTGCCACATCACAGAAGCTATTCAGCACACATCACCTGTGTCGAATCGTTCATTTCCAAAGGGACATCCGCTAAGATATCTAAAGATATGCTCGAGCCTTTCCTCATGTTCGGTTAAAGCCCTTAACGTGACAACACCACCGCCTGTCAGTGAACGTTCTCTGGCGTTGTGAGCAGTTTTACTCTAAAATTGAAAATGAAAATCTGAAATGTAAGGGTTTTTACACCAAAACTGCATTGGCACTCACACAGTTAACTCAGTAAGCAACTCAAAGCATTTCAATCAAGATGACATTAGCATTTTATGAGACTTGCCTGGCTACAAAAGCCATAAAAATTTATGGGAGCATCTTGTGACTTCAGTTAACTCAGCTTAGCAAACAAACACTTTTTCAAGGCTTTTCATTTTAAATGTAAAGACATTTTAACATTGACTTTTGTTATAACTATACAAACCTTCAGCGTTCGATATAAATCGCTGAATTTTTTGTGACATTGCTCAGCTGTACGAGGAATGGTCGAGGTTGCGGTCACACTTTGAGCAACCTCTTTCCACGCTGCCATTTGGCCTTTTCGCGGCGGCTTGGACTTCTGAGTTCGAATTATCCGTGAAGAATGCATTCAATTGAGAAAAATATCGGGGGCGTGGCCTATGGAAAAGAGACCTTAATGGGCGAGTCTTCACTCCACATCGCACGCGATGCAACGCGCACGCTGCGCTGCAGGGCAGTGTGACGTCATACGCTGCCCTGCACTCAATCAGCGAGAAGATGAATTTCCTCCATGGAAAAGACGATACAGCAGACGCGGTATGTATTACCGCGACTGCTCCTTACACCCGCGGGAACAGAGCCAGATCAATTTCTGGCCCATTATCACAGGAGCTCATGGCCAGTATTAGATCATCAAATGTCAGTGAGAGATAACAGAACACACGTTAAAATATAACAATGAGTCTATCTGATCTTCCTCCCAGGTCAGCTACAGAATAACTCTCAATCGCTCGAATCCAGTGTAGAATCCGAGGTAGCGAGGCTTCAATAGCCCAGGTCTGGTGTCAGGGGTGACTCAGTGGGTAGCACTCTCGCCTAAGTCAGATGGTCGTGTGTTTGAGCCCCACTCCAGAGACTGGAGGATATAATCATAGCCAACACTCCCGGTGTCCCTCCGACAGGGCAGCCCACCCTCAGTACTGACCCTCCGACAGTGCAGCACTCCCACAGTAATGCCCCTCCAGCAGTGCAGACCACCCTCAGTACTGCCCCTCTGACAGTGCAGCACTCCCACAGTACTGCCCCTCTGACAGTGCAGCGCTCCCTCAGTACTGCCCCTCCGACACGGGCTGCCCACCCTCAGTACTGGCCCTCCGACTGTGCAGCGCTCCCTCAGTACCGCCCCTCCGACAATGAAGCGCTCACTCAGTACTCCCCCTCCGACAGTGCAATGCTCCCTCAGTTCTGCCCCTCTGACAGTGCAGCCCTCCCTCAGTACTGCCTCTCCGACAGTGCAGCGTTCCCTCAGTACTGCCCCTTCGACAGTGCAGCGTTCCCTCAGTACTGCCCCTTCGACAGTGCAGCGCTCCCTCAGTACTGCCCCTCCGACAGTGAAGCGCTCCCTCAGTACTGCCCCTCTGACAGTGCAATGCTCCCTCAGTACTGCCGTTCTGACAGTGCAGCCCTCACTCAGTACTGCCCCTCCGACAGTGCAGCATTCCCTCAGTACTTCCCCTTCGACAGTGCAGCGTTCCCTCAGTACTGCCCCTCCGACAGTGCAGCGCTCCCTCAGTACTGCCCCTCTGACAGTGCAGCCCTCCCTCAGTACTGCCCCTCCGACAGTGCAGCGTTCCCTCAGTACTGCCCCTTCGACAGTGCAGCATTCTCTCAGTACTGCTCCTCCGACAGTGCAGCGCTCCCTCAGTACTGCCCCTCTGACAGTGCAGCACTCCCTCAGTACTGCCCCTCTGACACTGCAGCACTCCGTCAGTACTGCCCCTCTGACAGTGCAGCGCTCCCTCAGTACTGCCCCTCTGACAGTGCCGACCTCCTCAGTAATGCCCCTCCGACCGGGAAGCGCTCCCTCAGTAGTGACTCTCCGACAATGCAGCGCTCCCTCAGTGATGTCCCTCCGACAGTTCAGCACTGCCTCAGTACTAGCCCTCCGACAGAGCTGCATTTCCTCAGTACTGACAATCCGACAGTGCTGCGCTCTCTCAGTACTGCCCCTTCGATAGTGCAGTGCTCCCTCAGTACGGAACTGCCGACAGTGCAGCGCTCCCTCAGTACTGCCCCTCCGACAGTGCAGCGCTCCCTCAGTACTGACCCTCCGACAGTGCAGCGCTCCCTCAGTACTGACCCTCCGACAATGCAATGCTCCCTCAGGACTGACACTCCGACTGCGCAGCACTCCCTCAGTACTGCCCCTCCCACAGTGCAGCGCTCCCTAAGTACTGCTCCTCCAACAGTGCAGCGCTCCCTCAGTACTGCCACTCCAACAGGTGCAGCTCTCCCTCAGTACTGCCCCTGACAGTGCAGCGCTCCCTCAGTACTGCCCATCTGACAGTGCAGTGCTCCCTCAGTACTGCACATCCGACAGTGAAGCGCTCCCTCAGTATGGCCGGTCTGAAAGTGCAGCGCTCCCTCAGTGCTGCCGCTCCAACTGTGCAGATCTCCCTCAGTACTGCCCCTCCGACAGTGCAGCGCTCTCTCAGTACTGCCCCTCCGACAGTGCAGCGCTCCCACAGTACTGCCCCTCCGACAGGGCAGCGCTCCCTCAGTACTGACCCTCCGACAGTGCAGTGCTCCCTCAGTACTGACCCGCCGACAGTGCAGCCCTCCCTCAGTACTGCCCCTCCACAGTGCAGCGCTCCCTCAGTGCTGCCTCTCTGACAGTGCAGCGCTCCCTCAGTACTGCCCCTCCGACAGTGCAGCGCTCCCTCAGTACTGACCCTCCGACAGTGCAGCGCTCCCTCAGTACTGCCCCTCCGACAGTGCAGCGCTCCCTCAGTACTGCCCCTCCGACAGTGCAGCGCTCCCTCAGTACTGCCCCTCCGACAGTGCAGCGCTCCCTCAGTACTGCCCCTCCGACAGTGCAGCGCTCCCTCAGTACTGCCCCTCCGACAGTGCAGCGCTCCGTCAGTAATGTCACAGGGAGAGTTGGGCTGTATTATTGGGCTCGAGTCTCTGGAGTCGAGCTCAAACCCACGACCTTCTGACTCAGAGGCGAGAGTGACACCAACTGATCAAATTCTCCCATTCCCCCAGAAAGGACAGTGAACGTGTTGAACCTGCACAGTGAGGCGTTTGGAGATCATCGGCTCATCGAATCCTCCAGCACAGAACAAGGCCATTCAGCCCATCGTACCTGCGCTGTCCTTTGAAAGAGCAATTCAATTAGCTCCACTCCCCCATCATTCCCCACAGCCCCGCAAATTGTTCCCTTTCAAGTATTTCTCCAATTCCCTTTCAATGTCCCGGTGATTGTTCTCCCTTGTTGCTGTTAGCCGTGTCCTGGAGATTAATCTTTACCTCCTGCAGACTCCAGGATCATTCCAGAGGTTTGGCAACCGTAGTATCAAAGGGCAGAGAATGTTGTTATGTCATTGACCGTCGCTCCTGTTAACCGTTCAGCCTGGGATGTGAGGGATGGGGGAAAGAGAAGACCCATTGTGCTCTTCCTGGAACCAAAGATAACGATTCAACTCCATTATCACAGGAGCTCACGGCCAGTATTAGATAGTCAAATGAGATCAGAACACACGTTAAAATATAACACTGAGTCTATCTGATCTTCCTCCCAGGTCAGCTACAGAATAACTCCCCACTCGCTCGAATCCAGTGTAGAATCCGAGGTAGCGAGGCTCCAATAGCCCAGGTCTGGTGTCAGGGGTGACTCAGTGGGTAGCACTCTCGCCTCTGAGTCAGATGGTCGTGTGTTCGACCACCCACTCCAGAGACTGGAGGACATAATCATAGCCAACACTCCCAGTGTCCCTCTGACAGTGCAGCGCTCCCTCAGTACTGCCCCTCCGACAGTGCAGCGCTCCCTCAGTACTGCCCAACCGAGAGCGCAACACTCCCTCAGTACTGACCCTCCAACAGTGTAGCTCTCCCTCAGTACTGCCCCTCCGACAGTGCAGCACTCCCTCAGAACTGCCCCTCCGACAGTGCAGCGCTCCCTTAGTACTGCCCCTCCAACAGTGCAGCGCTCCCTCAGTACTGCCCCTCCGACAGTGAAGCGCTCCCTCAGTACTGCCCCTCCGACAGTGCAGCGCTCCCTCTGTACTGACCCTCCAACAGTGCAGCGCTCCATCAGTACTGCCCCTCTGACAGTGCAGCACTCCCTCAGTACTGCCTCTCCGACAGTGCAGCGCTCCCATAGTACTGCCCCTCCGACTGTGCAGATCTCCCTCAGTACTGCCCCTCCGACAGTGCAGCACTCCCTCAGTACTGACGCTCCGACAATGCAGACCTCCCTCAGTACTGCCCCTCCGACAGTGCAGTGCTCCCTCAGTACTGCCCCTCCGACAGTGCAGTGCTCCCTCAGTACTGCCCCTCCGACAGTGAAGCACTCCCTCAGTACAGCCCCTCTGACAGTGCAGCACTCCCTCAGTACTGCCCCTCCGGCAGTGCAGCGCTCCCATAGTACTGCCCCTCCGACTGTGCAGATCTCCCTCAGTACTGCCCCTCCAAGAGTGCAGCACTCCCTCAGTACTGACGCTCCGACAATGCAGACCTCCCTCAGTATTGCCCATCCAACAGTGCAGCGCTCCCTCATAACTGACCCTCCGACATTGCAGCACTCCCTCCGTACTGACCCTCCGTCAGTGCAGCACTCCCTCAGTACTGCCCCTCCGAAAAGTGCAGTACTCCCTGAGTACTGCCCCTCCGACAGTGCCGCGCTCCCTCAGTACTGCCCCTCCGACAGTGCAGCGCTCCCTCAGTACTGCCCCTCCGTCAGTGCAGCACTCCCTCAGTACTGCCCCTCCGAAAAGTGCAGTACTCCCTCAGTACTGCCCCTCCGACAGTGCGGCGCTCCCTCAGTACTGCCCCTCCGACAGTGCAGCGCTCCCTCAGTACTGCCCCTCCGACAGTGCGGCGCTCCCTCAGTACTGCCCCTCCGACAGTGCAGCGCTCCCTCAGTACTGCCCCTCCGACAGTGCGGCGCTCCCTCAGTACTGCCCCTCCGACAGTGCAGCCCTCCCTCAGTACTGTTCCTCCGAAAGTACTGCATTCCTTCAGTACTGCCCCTCCGAAAGTGGAGCGATCCCTCAGTACTGCACTTCTGACAGTGCAGCGTTCCCTCAGTACTGCCCCTCCGACAGTGCAGCGCTCACTCAGTACAGTACCTGCGACAGTGCAGCGCTCCCTCAGTACTGCCCCTCTGACAGTGCAGCACTCCATCAGTACTGCCCCTCCGACAGTGCAGCGCTCCCTCAGTGCTGCCTGTTCGACAGTGCAGCGCTCCCACAGTACTGCCCCTCCAACAGTGCAGCGCTCCCTCAGTAATGTCACAGGGAGAGTTGGGCTGTATTATTGGGCTCGAGTCTCTGGTGTTGAGCTCAAACCCACGACCTTCTGACTCAGAGGCGAGAGTGACACCAACTGATCAAATTCTCCCATTCCCCCAGAAAGGACAGTGAACGTGTTGAACCTGCACAGTGAGGCGTTTGGAGATCATCGGCTCATCGAATCCTCCAGCACAGAACAAGGCCATTCAGCCCATCGTACCTGCGCTGTCCTTTGAAAGAGCAATTCAATTAGCTCCACTTCCCAATCATTCCCCACAGCCCCGCAAATTGTTCCCCTTCAAGTATTTCTCCAATTCCCTTTCAATGTCCCGGTGATTGTTCTCCCTTGTTGCTGTTAGCCGTGTCCTGGAGATTAATCTTTACCTCCTGCAGACTCCAGGACAATTCCAGAGGTTTGGCAACGGTAGTGTCAAAGGGCAGAGAACGTTGTTATGGCATTGACCGTCGCTCCTGTTAACCGTTCAGCATGGGATGTGAGGGATGGGGGAAAGAGAAGACCCATTGTGCTCTTCCTGGAACCAAAGATAAAGATTCAACTCCATTATCACAGGAGCTCACGGCCAGTATCAGATATTCAAATGAGATCAGAACACACGTTAAAATATAACACTGAGTCTATCTGATCTTCCTTCCAAGTCAGCTATAGTATAACTCCCCACTAGCTCGAATCCAGTGTAAAACCCGAGGTAGCGAGGCTCCAATAGCCCAGGTCTGGTGTCAGGGGTGACTCAGTGGGTAGCACTCTCGCCTCTGAGTCAGATGGTCGTGTGTTTGAGCCCCACTCCAGAGACTGGAGGATATAATCATAGCCAACACTCCCGGTGTCCCTCCGACAGGGCAGCCCACCCTCAGTACTGACCCTCCGACAGTGCAGCACTCCCTCAGTACTGACCCTCCGACAGTGCAGCGCTCCCTCAGTACTGCCCCTCCGACAGTGCTGCACTCCCTCAGTACTGCCTCTCCGACAGTGCAGCGCTCCCTCAGTACTGCCCCTCCGACATTGCTGCACTCCCTCAGTACTGCCTCTCCGACAGTGCAGCGCTCCCTCAGTACAGTACCTGCGACAGTGCAACACTCCCTCAGTACTGTCCCTCCGACAGTACAGCGCTCCCTCAGTTTTGCCCCTCCGACAACGCAGCGCTCCCTCAATACTGAACCTTCTGACAGTGCAGTGCTCCCTCAGTACTGAACCCTCCGACAGTGCAGCGCTCCCTCAGTCCTGCCCCTCCGACAGTGCCGACCTCCTCAGTAATGCCCCTCCGACCGGGAAGCGCTCCCTCAGTAGTGACTCTTCGATAGTGCAGCATCCCTCAGTACTGCGCCTCCGACAGTGCAACACTCCCTCTCTACTGTCCCTCCGATAGTACAGCGCTCCATCAGTACTGCCCCTCCGACGGTGCAGCGCTCCCTCAGTATTGCCCCTCCGACAGTGCAGAGCTCCCTCAGTACTGCCCCTCCGAAAGTGCAGCGCTCCCTCAGTACTGACCCGCCGACAGTGCAGCCCTCCCTCAGTACTGCCCCTCCGACCGGGCAGCATTCCTCTAGTGCGGCCTCTCCGACAGTGCAGCGCTCCTTCAGTACTGACCCTCCGACAATGCAGACCTCCTCAAGACTGCCCCTCTGACTGGGCAGCGCTCCCTCAGTACTGCCCCTCTGACAGTGCAGCGCTCCCTCAGTACTGCCCCTCCGACAGTGCAGCGCATCCCTCAGTACTGCCCCTCCGACAGTGCAGCACTCCCTCAGTACTGCCCCTCCGACAGTGCAGCACTCCCTCAGTACTGACTCTCTGACAGTGCAGACCTCCTTCAGTATTGCCCATACGACAGTGATGCGCTCCCCGAGTACTGCCCCTCCGACAGTGAAGCACTCCCTCAGGGATAGCCCTCCGACACTGCTGCATTTCCTCAGTACTGACACTCCGACAGTGCAGCGCTCCCTCAGTACTGACCCTCCGACAGTGCAGCGCTCCCTCAGTACCAACCCGCCGACAGTGCAGCGCTCCCTCAGTACCACCCCTCCGACAGTGCAGCGCTCCCTCAGTACTGCCCCTCCGACAGTGCAGCGCTCCCTCAGTACTGCCCCTTCGATAGTGCAGCGCTCCCTCAGTACTGCCCCTCCGACAGTGCAGCCCTCCCTCAGTACTGCCCCTCCAACTGGCAGCGCTCCCCCAGTACGGCCTCTCGGACAATGCAGCACTCCCTCAGTACTGACCCTCCGACAATGCAGACCTCCCTCAGTATTGCCCATCCAACAGTGATGCGCTCCCTCAGTACTGCCCCTGCGACAGTGCAGCGCTCCCTCAGTACTGACCCTCTGACCGGGAAGCGCTCCCTCAGTACTTCCCCTCCAACAGTGCAATGCTCCCTCAGTGATATGCCTCTGACAATGCAATGCTCCCTCAGGACTGACATTCCGACTATGCAGCACTCCCTCAGTACTGCCCCTCCGATAGTGCAGCGCACCCTCAGTACTGAACCCTCTGACAGTGCAGCGATCCCTCAGTACTGCCCCTCTGACAGTGCAGCGCCCCCTCAGTACATCCCCTCCGACTGTGGAGCGCATCCCTCAGTACTGCCCCTCCGACAGTGCAGCACTCCCTCAGTACTGCCCCTCCGACAGTGCAGCACTCCCTCAATACTGACCCTCTGACAATGCAGACCTCCTTCAGTATTGCCCATACGACAGTGATGCGCTCCCCGAGTACTGCCCCTCCGACAGTGAAGCACTCCCTCAGGGATAGCCCTCCGACACTGCTGCATTTCTTCAGTACTGACACTCCGACAGTGCAGCGCTCCCTCAGTACTGAACCCTCTGACAGTGCAGTGATCCCTCAGTACTGAGCCTCCAACAGTGCAATGCTCCCTCAGGACTGACACTCCGACAGTGCAGCTCTCCCTCAGTACTGACCCGCCGACAGTGCAGCCCTCCCTCAGTACTGCCCCTCCGACCGGGCAGCGCTCCCTCAGTACGGACCCTCCGTCAGTGCAGAGCTCCCTCAGTACTGACCCTCCGACAGTGCAGCGCTCCCTCAGTACTGCCCCCCGACAGTGAAGCGCTCCCTCAGTACTGCCCTCCGACAGTGCAGCGCTCCCTCAGTAATACCCCTCCTACCAGGAAGCGCTCCCTCAGTACTGCCCCCCGACAGTGAAGCGCTCCCTCAGTGCTGCCCCTTCGACAGTGCAGTGCTCCCTCAGTACTGCCCCCCGACAGTGCAGCGCTCCCTCAGTACTGCCCCTTCGACAGTGCAGCGCTCCCTCAATACTGACCCTCCGACAGTGCAGCGCTCGCTCAGTACTGCCCCCCGACAGTGAAGCGCTCCCTCAGTACTGCCCCTCCGGGAGTGCAGTGCTCCCTCAGTACTGCCCCTGACAGTGCAGCGCTCCCTCAGTGCTGCCACTCCGACAATGCCAACCTCCTCAGTACTGCCCCTCTGACAGTGCAGCACTCCCTCAGTACTGCCCCTCCGACAGTGCAGCGCTCCCTCAGTACTGCCCCTCCGACAGTGCAGCGCTCCCTCAGTACTGCCCCTCCGACAGTGCAGCGCTCCCTCAGTACTGCCCCTCCGACAGTGCAGCGCTCCCTCAGTACTGCCCCTCCGACAGTGCAGCGCTCCCTCAGTACTGCCCCTCCGACAGTGCAGCGCTCCCTCAGTACTGCCCCTCCGACAGTGCAGCGCTCCCTCAGTACTGCCCCTCCGACAGTACAGCGCTCCTTCAGTACTGCCCCTCCGACAGTGCAGCGCTCCCTCAGTACTGCCCCTCCGACAGTGCAGCGCTCCCTCAGTGCTGCCCCTCCGACAGTGCAGCGCTCCCTCAGTACTGCCCTTCTGACAGTGCAGCGCTCCCTCAGTACTGCCCTCCAACAGTGCAGCGCTCCCTCAGTACTGCCCTTCTGACAGTGCAGCGCTCCCTCAGTACTGCCCCTCCAACAGTGCAGCGCTCCCTCAGTACTGCCCTCCAACAGTGCAGCGCTCCCTCAGTAATGACACAGGGAGAGTTGGGCTGTATTATTGGGCTCGAGTCTCTGGAGTCGAGCTCAAACCCACGACCTTCTGACTCAGAGGCGAGAGTGACACCAACTGATCAAATTCTCCCATTCCCCCCGAAAGGACAGTGGACGTGTTGAACCTGCCCAGTGAGGCGTTTGGGGATCATCGGATCATCGAATCCTCCAGCACAGAACAAGGCCATTCAGCCCATCGTACCTGCGCTGTCCTTTGAAAGAGCAATTCAATTAGCTCCACTCCCCCATCATTCCCCACAGCCCCGCAAATTGTTCACCTTCAAGTATTTCTCCAATTCCCTTTCAATGTCCTGGTGATTGTTCTCCTTTGTTGCTGTTAGCCGTGTCCTGGAGATTAATCTTTACCTCCTGCAGACTCCAGGACAATTCCAGAGGTTTGGCAACGGTAGTGTCAAAGGGCAGAGAATGTTGTTATGGCATTGACCCTCGCTCCTGGTAACCATTCAGCCTGGGATGTGAGGGCTGGGGAAAGAGAAGACCCATTGTGCTCTTCCTGGAACCAAAGATAACGATTCAACTCCATTATCACAGGAGCTCACGGCCAGTATTAAATAGTCAAATGAGATCAGAACACACGTTAAAATATAACACTGAGTCTATCTGATCTTCCTCCCAGGTCAGCTACAGAATTACTCCCCACTCGCTCGAATCCAGTGTAGAATCCAAGGTAGCGAGGCTCCAATAGCCCAGGTCTGGTGTCAGGGGTGACTCAGTGGGTAGCACTCTCACCTCTGAGTCAGATGGTCGTGTGTTCGACCACCCACTCCAGAGACTGGAGGACATAATCATAGCCAACACTCCCGGTGTCCCTTCGACAGTTCAGCGCACCCTCAGTACTGCCCCTCCGACAGTGCAGCGCTCCCTCAGTACTGCCCCTCCGACAGTGCAGCGCTCCCTCAGTACTGCCCCTCCGACAGTGCAGCGCTCCCTCAGTACTGCCCCTCCGACAGTGCAGCGCTCCCTCAGTACTGCCCCTCCGACAGTGCAGCGCTCCCTCAGTACTGCCCCTCCGACAGTGCAGCACTCCCTCAGTACTGCCCCTCCGACAGTGCAACATTTCCTCAGTACTTCCCCTCCGACAGTCTAACATTCCCTCAGTACTGCCCCTCCGACAGTGCAGCGATCGCTCAGTACTGCCCCTCCGACAGTGCAGCGATCCCTCAGTGCCGCCCCTCCGACAGTGCAGGGCTCCCTCAGTACCGCACCCCATCAGTGCAACACTCCCTCACTACTACCCCTCCGCTATTGCAGCAATCCATCAGTACTGACCCTCTGACAGTACAACACTCTCCCATGACTGCCCCTCCGACAGGGCTGCGCTCCCTCAGTACTGCCCCTCCGACAGGGCTGCGCTCCCTCAGCACTGCCGCTCCGACAGTGCTGTGCTCCCTCAGTACTGCCCCTCCGACAGTGCAGCGCTCCCTCAGTACTACCCCTCCAACAGGTCTACGCTCCCTCAGTACTGCCCTACCGACAGTGCAGCGCTCCCTCAGTACTACCCCTCCGACAGGTCTGCGCTCCCTCAGTACTACCCCTCCGACAGGTCTGCGCTCCCTCAGTACTGCCCCTCTAACAGTACATTACTTGCTCAGAGACTGTCGGAATCGGTTATGTGGCTCTCTTCTCTGGAATGAGGCTTGAACCCAAGACCTGCTGACTCAGAGGCCGGCATGCTACCCAGTGAGCTAAGGCTGACCCCCAAAAAGGGACAGTGGGCATGTTGAACCTGCACAGTAAGGATCACAGAATCCTACAGCAGATTCAATGGACCGAATGTCTAGCACAAAAAGAGGCCATTGTGTCCCATCGTGCCTGTGCCTGCTCTTTGAAAGAGCAATACAATCAGTCTCACTCAACCACTCATTCCCCACACCCATGCTAATGATTCCCCTTCAAGTATTTATCAAATACCTATCAAATACCTACTGAAATTTACTGTTGAATCAGCAATGTATTCCAGCTCATAGCAAATCGCTGCTCAACAAAATTAATTCTCGTCTAAGGCGTAACCAGTGATATATACAGATTTATTGCAATGCTCTCCTGGCCGGGCTCTCACTTGCCATCATCGGTAAACTTGAGGTCATCCAAAACTCTGCTGTCCGTGTCCTAACTCGCACCAAGTCCCGTTCACCCATCTCCCCTCTGCTCGCTGACCGACATTGGCTCCCGGTCCGGCAACACCTCGATTTTAAAATTCTCATCTTTGTTTTCTAATCCCTCCATGTCCTCCCCTCCCTCCCTATCTCTGTAATCTCCTCCAGCCCTAACCCCCCCCCCTCCCTCCCGATCTCTGTAATCTCCTCCAGCCCTAAACCCCCCTCCCTCCCTATCTCTGTAATCTCCTCCAGCCCTAAACCCCCCCTCCCTCCCTATCTCTGTAATCTCCTCCAGCCCTAAACCCACCACCCCCCCTCCCTATCTCTGTAATCTCCTCCAGCCCTAAACCCCCCTCCCTCCCTATCTCTGTAATCTCCTCCAGCCCTAAACCCCCCCTCCCTCCCTATCTCTGTAATCTCCTCCAGCCCTAAACCCCCCCCTCCCTCCCTATCTCTGTAATCTCCTCCAGCCCTAAACCCCCCTCCCCTCCCTATCTCTGTAATCTCCTCCAGCCCTAAACTCCCCCTCCCCTCCCTATCTCTGTAATCTCCTCCAGCCCTAAACCCACCACCCCCCCCCTCCCTATCTCTGTAATCTCCTCCAGCCCTAAACCCACCACCCCCCCCTCCCTATCTCTGTAATCTCCTCCAGCCCTAACCCCCCCCTCCCTCCCTATCTCTGTAATCTCCTCCAGCCCTAACCCCCCCTCCCTCCCTATCTCTGTAATCTCCTCCAGCCCTAACCCCCCTCCTCCCTATCTCTGTAATCTCCTCCAGCCCTAACCCCCCCCCCTCCCTCCCTATCTCTGTAATCTCCTCCAGCCCTAAACCCCCCTCCCTCCCTATCTCTGTAATCTCCTCCAGCCCTAACCCCCCTCCTCCCTATCTCTGTAATCTCCTCCAGCCCTAAACCCCCCCCCCCTCCCTATCTCTGTAATCTCCTCCAGCCCTAAACCCACCACCCCCCCTCCCTATCTCTGTAATCTCCTCCAGCCCTAAACCACCCCTCCCTCCCTATCTCTGTAATCTCCTCCAGCCCTAACCCCCCCCCCCTCCCTATCTCTGTAATCTCCTCCAGCCCTAAACCCACCCCCCCCCTCCCTATCTCTGTAATCTCCTCCAGCCCTAAACCCCCCTCCTCCCTATCTCTGTAATCTCCTCCAGCCCTAAACCCTCCACCCCCCCCCCCTCCCTATCTCTGTAATCTCCTCCAGCCCTAAACCCCCCCTCCCTCCCTATCTCTGTAATCTCCTCCAGCCCTAACCCACCACCCCCCCTCCCTATCTCTGTAATCTCCTCCAGCCCTAAACCCCCCCCCCCTCCCTATCTCTGTAATCTCCTCCAGCCCTAAACCCACCCCCCCTCCCTATCTCTGTAATCTCCTCCAGCCCTAAACCCACCCCCCCTCCCTATCTCTGTAATCTCCTCCAGCCCTAACCCCCCCCTTCCCTATCTCTGTAATCTCCTCCAGCCCTAAACCCCCCCCTCCCTCCCTATCTCTAATCTCCTCCAGCCCTAAACCCACCACCCCCCCCTCCCTATCTCTGTAATCTCCTCCAGCCCTAAACCCCCCCCCCTCCCTATCTCTGTAATCTCCTCCAGCCCTAAACCCACCACCCCCCCCTCCCTATCTCTGTAATCTCCTCCAGCCCTAAACCCCCCCCTCCCTATCTCTGTAATCTCCTCCAGCCCTAAACCCCCCCGCCGCCGAGATCGCTGCACTTCTCCAATTCTGGCCTATTTCGCATCCACGAAGTTAATCGCTCCACCATTGGTGGTCGTGCCTTCAGCCGCCAAGGCCCGAAGCTCTGGAAGTCCCTCCCTAAACCTCTCCGCCTCTCTACCTCTGCTCCTTTAGGGCACTTCTTAAAACCTACCTCTTTGACCCAGCTTGTGGTGATCTGTCCCAATATCTCCTTGTGTGGCTTGGTGTCAATGTCTGTCCGATTTATGTTCCTGTGAAGCACCTTGAATCATAGAACCATTGAAAGTTACAGCACGGAAGGAGGCCATTTCGGCCCATCGTGTCCGCGCCGGCCAACAAAGACCAATCCAGCCTAATCCCTCTTCCCAGCTCTTGGTCCGTAGCCCTGCAGGTTTGAACATCCCAAGTGCACATCCAAGTACTTTTTAAATGTGGTTTGGGTTCCTGCCTCTACCACCCTTTCAGGCAGTGAGTTCCAGACCCCCACCACTCTCTGGGTGAAGACATTTCCCCTCAAAACCCCTCTGAACCTTCCACCAATTACTTTAAATCTGTGCCCCCTGGTTTTTGACCCCTCTGCTAAGGGAACTAGGTCCTTTCTATCCACTTTATCCAGGCCCCACATAATTTTATACACCTCAATATGGTCTCCCCTCAGCCTCCTCTGTTCCAAGGAAAACAGACCCAGCCTATCCAGTCTTTCCTCATAGCTAAGATTCTCTACTCCCGGCAACATCCTTGTAAATCTCCTCTGTACCCGCTCTAGTGCAATCACATCTTTCCTGTAATGTGGTGACCAGAACTGCATGCAGTACTCTAGCTGAGGCCTAACCAGTGTTTTATACAGTTGAAGCATAACCCCCCTGCTCTTGTATTCTATGCCACGGCTAATAAAGGCAAGCATTCCGTATGCCTTCTTAATCACCTTATCTACCTGGCCTGCTACCTTCAGGGATCTGTGGACATGCACTCCAAGATCCCTTTGTTCCTCTACACTACACAGTGTCCTACCATTTAAGATGTATTCCCTTTCCTTGTTCGCCCTCCCCAAATGCATTACCTCACACTTCTCCGGATTGAATTCCATTTGCCACTGTTCTGCCCACCTGACCAATTTATTGATATCTTCCTGCAGTCTACAGCTTCCTTCTTCAGTATCAACCACACAGCCGATTTTAATATCATCTGCAAACTTCTTAATCATACCCCCTATATTCAAGTCTAGATCATTGATATATACCACAAAAAGCAAGGGACCTCGTACTGAGCCCTGCGGAACCCCACTGGAAACAGCCTTCCAGCCACACAAACACCCATCAACCATTGCCCTCTGCTTCCTGCCTCCGAGCCAGTTTTCAATCCTTCTGACCTTTTACTATGTTAGAGGTGCGATCTAAGGTGCAAGTTGTTGTTGCGTCATTAGAAAGTGAGCTGGACTTGGAGCTTGGGCTGTTTCCCCTCCCCCAGCCTCCCAGGGGTGCTGAGGCCTATCACCTCATGCCCTGAATGAGATCAGCGATTTCACCACAGACGGTACCTGTGCGGCTGGATATCGATCCCGATAGTTCACTAACACATCACCTGTTACTTCTGGAAGATTCCACGAAGTCCGTATGCAAATCTTGCTCAGGGAAGGTAGTCAAAACAGGCAAGACTGCCGTTAAATACCTGAGCAAGTGCCACTCTCTCAGACTCACAGACAGTCGAGGCAAAGGAGGTGAAGAGTGCAGGTAGGAGATAGACTGTTACTGCTTTTTAAAAACTTCTCTCGAATCACTCCGGGTCATTTTGGGTTCTATATTTCAGTTTACAGTCCCAGGTGAACTCCCTCATCTGGCATCTCCAATAGCCTTTGTAGGCTTGTCCTGATATCCAGGTAAAGTATTTATCAGTCCCAGAATAGTTCACTTCTGGGCACTGCACCTCAGGAAGGATAGATTGGCCTTGGAGAGGGTGCAGCGCAGATAGGAAAACAAATGGTATGTTGGTCTTTATTACAAGAGGATTTGAGTATAAGAGTAAAGACGTCTTACTGCAATTATATAGGGCCCTGGTGAGACCACAGCTGGAGTATTGTGTACAGTTCTGGTCTCCTTACCTAAGGAAGGATATAATTGCCAGAGAGGGAGTGCAACGAAGGTTCACCAGACTGGTTCCTGGGATGGGGGATTGTCCGATGAGGAGAGATTGAGTAGACGAGGCCTATATTCTCTAGAGTTTAGAAGAATGAGAGGTGATCTCATTGAAACATACAAAATTCTTACAGGGCTTGACAGGGTAGATGCAGGGAGGATGTTTTCCCTGGCTGGGGAGTCCAGAACCAGGGTTCACAGTCTCAGAATAACGGGTCGGCCATTTAGGACTGAGATGAGGAGAAATTTCTTCACTCAGAGGGTGGTGAATCTTTGGAATTCTCTACCCCAGAGGACTGTGGAGTCTCAGTCGTTGAGTATATTCAAGACAGAGATCGATAGATTTTTGGATATTAAGGGAATCAAGGGATATGGGGATAGTGCAGGAAAGTGGAGATGAGGTAGAAGATCAGCCATGATCATCTTGAATGGCAGAGCAGGCTCGAGGGGCCAAATGGCTTTACTCCTGTTCCTTAATTTCCTGTCTCTCTCTATGACTCTCGCTGTCTCTGACTCTGTGTCTCACTCACGCACCATCTCTCACTCACTCTGTCTCTCTCTCTGTCCTGCTTTCTCTTTCTTGCGCTCTCTCTTGCTCTGTATCTCTTTATCCACAGTCTCCCTCTCTGCCTCTCTTTCCCTTTGTCGCCCTCTACCTCGCTGTCTCTCTCTCTCTCTCTCTCTGTGTCTCTCACTCTCTCTCTCTCTCTGTCATTCTCTCACTCTCACTGCCTGCCTTTTTCTGTCTCTTTCTCTGTGTCTGTCTCTCTCTGTCACCCTCTATCTTTGTCTCTCTCTCTCTCTCTGTCACCCTCTATCTTTGTCTCTCTCTCTCTGTCGCCCGCTCTCTCTCTCTGTCGCCCGCTCTCTCTCTCTGTCGCCCGCTCTCTCTCTCTCTCGCCCTCTCTCTCTCTCTCTCTCTCGCCCCTCTCTCTCTCTCTCTCTCTGTCTCTCTCTCTGTCTCTCTGTCTCTCTCTCTCTCTCTCACCCTCTCTCTCTCTCTCTCTGTCTCTCTCTCTCTCTCCCTCTCTCTCTCTCTGTCTCTCTCTCTCTCTCTCTCTGTCTCTCTCTCTGTCTGTCTCTCTCTCTCTCTGTCTCGCCCTCTCTCTCGCCCTCTCTCTCACTCTCTCGCCCTCTCTCTCTCTCTCTCGCCCTCTCTCTCGCCCTCTCTCTCTCTGTCTCTCTCTCTCTCTCTCTC
>JASTWF010000955.1:78466-143466 GCA_030390025.1 Squalus acanthias
ATGGAGCCAAGCAGAGCAGAGGAAGGGAGAGAGTGAGAGAGGGGCAAAGATATGGTGCAATGGGTAAGGATTTCAGCACAGGGAGAGGGAGAGTGTGTGGGACAGGGATTTACAGCTATTGGGGGAAACAAGAGAGGCAAGATTGTTCCATAGAAACTAGAATTGTCTGTTCTGAATTTCTGTCCTGTACTTAGTGATGACTTTTGTAATCTCCTTTTTCAGGGAATTAGAATGGGAGGATTTGCAGACAAGAAACTCAACCAAACATCATGCCAAGATCTGACAGAGTCACTCGATTCATCAGGACCTGAATATCATCGGCCTTTGAATGTGGAAGGAGAAATCTTTCTCTGTTCTTGTGTGTGGGAAAGGATTTCAAACATCATGTGACTGGGAAAGCACCGAGACCCATTCACACTTGAGCGAGAGTGTTCTAGTGCACTGACTGTGGAGAGCTGTAACCAGCTACACAGCCTGAAAAAACTTCGCACCATTCACAGCGGGGAGAAACCATACACGTGTTCTGTGTGTGGACGAGGCTTCAACCGACCGTCCAACCAGGAGAGACAGATGGACCTTGGAGAAACCGTGGGAATGTGGGGACTGTGAGAAGGGATTCAATTATCCGTCTGAGATGCAAATTCATCTGTGCAGTCACACTGGGGAGAGACTGTTCACCTGCTCCGTATGTGGGAAGGGATTCAGTCGGTCATCCATCCTGCTGAAACACCAGCGAGTTCACACTGACGAGAGACCGTTCAGTTGCTTTCACTGTGGAAAGAGATTCAGTCATCCCACCTCATTGAACACCAGCATGTTCACACTGGAGAGAATCCGTTCACCTGTTCCGTGTGTGCGAAGGGATTCACAAGGTCATCCAGTCTGCTGAAACACCAGCGAATTCACTCTGAAAGCAGCCCTTTTAAAAGTTCTTGTAAGTATTGCTATGTATAGATTATTAAATAGAATACACTGGTTGACATATAGAATTAGTTCAATATTAAGCTCGAATAACTAGGGATTAAGTTAGGTAAAAACACACTCCAGATAGACACACATCTGCTGCCAAGCAGGGGTGAGTGTGAAGATTGAATTTAATGCCAGCAGGGTGTCTGGAGGACTGCTGGGGAGTGTGGCCAGAGAATCAGTCCCTTTTGTAAAGGACATTGGAAGCTGTTTGAAGGTTACAGAAGCAGGTAATGAACACTCCTGTGTGGGAGAGTAAAGAACAAACTGATAGAGATTAATGGGCAAGAACAACGAATGATGTTGTGTAATGAGGAAGGACTAATCAGCAATCTTGTGGTGCGAGGCCCCTTGGGGAAGAGTGACCATAGTATGGTGGAGTTCCACATTAGGATGGAGAAGGAAAAAGTTAATTCAGAGACCATGGTCCAGAACTTAAATAAGGGCAACTTTGAGGGTATGAGGCGTGAATTGGCGAGGTTAGATTGGCAAGCGATATTTAAGGGGTTATCAGTGGAAGGGCAATGGCAGACATTTAGAGATCGCATGGATGAACTACAGCAATTGTACATCCCTGTCTGGCGTAAAAATAACAAAGGGAAGGTGGCTCAACCATGGCTAACAAGGGAAATCAGGGATAGTATTAAAAGCAAGGAAGTGGCATACACATTGGCCAGAAGTAGCAGCAAACCCGGGGACTGGGAGAACTTTAAAACTCAGCAGAGGAGGACGAAGGGTTTGATTAGGGCAGGGAAAATAAAATATGAAAGGAAGCTTGCGGAGAACATTAAAACGGACTGCAAAAGCTTCTATAAATATGTAAAAAGAAAGAGGTTAGTAAAAACAAACGTAGGTCCCCTGCAGTCAGAAACAGGGGAAGTCATAATGGGGAACAAAGAAATGGCAGATCAATTGAACAAGTACTTTGGTTCGGTGTTTACTGTGGAGGACACAAACAACCTTCCGAAAACAAAAGAGATCAAAGGATCTGGTAAGAGGGAGGAGCTGAGGGAAATCCTTATCAGTCGGGAAAAGGTGTTGGGGAAATTGATGGGACTGAAGGCTGATAAATCCCCAGGGCCTGATGGTCTGCATCCCAGAGTACTTAAGGAGGTGGCCTTGGAAATAGTGGATGCATTGACGATCATTTTCCAACATTCCTTAGACTCTGGATCAGTTCCGAAGGAGTGGAGGGTGGCTAATGTAACCCCTCTTTTTAAAAAAAGGAGGGAGGGAGAAAGCAGGGAATTATAGACCGGTCAGCCTGACATCGGTGGTGGGTAAAATGATGGAATCAATTATTAAAGATGTCATAACAGACCATTTGGAAAGTGGCGACATGATAGGTCCAAGTCAGCATGGATTTGTGAAAGGGAAATCATGCTTGACAAATCTTCTGGAATTTTTTGAGGATGTTTCCAATAGGGTGGACGGGGGGGAACCAGTAGATGTGGTGTATTTGGACTTTCAGAAGGCCTTCGACAAGGTCCCACACAAGAGATTGGTGTGCAAAGTTAAAGCACGTGGGATTGGGGGTAATGTGTTGACGTGGATTGAGAACTGGTTGGCACACAGGAAACAAAGAGTAGGAGTAAATGGGTACTTTTCAGAATGGCAGGCAGTGACCAGCGGGGTACCGCAGGGTTCGGTGCTGGGGCCCCAGCTGTTTACATTATATATTAATGATTTGGACAAAGGGATTAATTGTAATATCTCCAAATTTGCAGATGACACTAAATTGGGAGGCAGTGTGAACAATGAGGAGGATGCTAGGAGGCTACAGAGTGACTTGGACAGGTTGGGTGAATGGGCAAATGTATGGCAGATGAAGTACAATGTGGATAAATGTGAGGTTATCCACTTTGGTGGTAAAAATAGGGAGGCAGACTATTACCTGAATGGTGGCAGATTAGGGAAAGGGGAGGTGCAACGAGACCTGGGCGTCATGGTACATCAGTCACTGAAGGTGGGAAGGCAAGTGCAGCAGGCAGTCAAGAAAGCAAATGGCATGATGGCCTTCATAGCAAGGGGATTTGAGTACAGGAGTAGGGAGGTGATGCTGCAGTTGTACAGGGCCTTGGTGAGGCCACACCTGGAGTATTGTGTGCAGTTTTGGTCTCCTAACTTGAGGAAGGACATTCTTGCTATTGAGGGAGTGCAACGAAGGTTCACTAGATTGATTCCTGGGATGGCCAGACTGACATATCAAGAAAGACTGGATCAACTGAACTTGTACCCTCTGGAGTTCAGAAGAATGAGGGGGGATCTTATAGAGACGTTTAAAATCCTGACTGGTTTAGACAAATTAGATGCGGGCAGAATGTTTCCAATGTTAGGGAAAACTAAAACCAGGGGTCACAGTCTAAGGATAAAGGGGAAGCCATTTAAGACTGAGATGAGGAGGAACTTCTTCACCCAGAGAGTGGAGAATCTGTGGAATTCTCTACCACAGAAGGTTGTTGAGGCCAGTTCGCTAAATATATTCAAAAGGGAGTTAGATATAATACTCACAACTAGGGGGATCAAGGGGTATGGCGAGAAAGCAGGAATGGGGTACTGAGGTAGCATGTTCAGCCATGAACGCATTGAATGGCGGTGCAGGCTCGAAGGACCGAATGGTCTACTCCTGCACCTATTTTCTATGTTTCTATGATAACAGCTCACTGCCCCACTAAACTGGAGGACATAATCTAAACCAACACTCCCGGTGCCCCTCCGACAGTGCAGCGCTCCCTCAGTACTGCCCCTCCGACAGTGCAGCGCTTCCTCAGTACTGCCCCTCCGACAGTGCAGCACTCCCTCAGTACTGCCCCTCCGACAGTGCAGCGCTCCCTCAGTACTGCCCCTCCAACAGTGCAGCGCACCCTCAGTACTGCCCCTCCGACAGTGCAGCGCTCCCTCAGTACTGCTCCTCCGACAGTGCAGCGCTCCCTCAGTACTGCCCCTCCGACAGTGCAGCACTCCCTCAGTACTGCCCCTCCGACAGTGCAGCGCTCCCTCAGTACTGCCCCTCCAACAGTGCAGCGCACCCTCAGCACTGCCCCTCCGACAGTGCTGCACTCCCTCAGCACTGCCCGTCCGACAGTGCAGCGCTCCCTCAGTACTGCCCCTGGGACAGAGCAGCGCTCCCTCAGCACGGCCCCTCCGACAGAGTAGCGCTCCCACAGTACTGCCCGTCCGACAGTGCAGCGCTCCCTCAGTACTGCCCCTGGGACAGAGCAGCGCTCCCTCAGCACTGCCCCTCCGACAGAGCAGCGCTCCCTCAGCACTGCCCCTCTGACAGTGCTGCACTCCCTCAGCACTGCCCCTCCGACAGAGCAGTGCTCCCTCAGTACTGCGCCTCCGACAGTGGAGGGTCAATACTGAGGGAGTGCTGCACTGTGGACAGTGGGGGGAGTGTCTCTGTGGACAGGGGGGAGTGTCTCTGTGGACAGGGGGGAGTGTCTCTGTGGACAGGGGAGAGTCTCTCTGTGGACAGGGGGGAGCGTCTCTGTGGACAGGGGGGAGTGTCTATGTGGACGGGGGGGGAGTGTCTCTGGACAGGGGGGAGTGTCTCTGTGGACAGGGGGGAGTGTCTCTGGACAGGGGGGAGTGTCTCTGTGGACAGGGGAGTCTCTCTGTGGACAGGGGAGTCTCTCTGTGGACAGGGGGAGTCTCTCTGTTTACAGGGGGAGAGTGTCTGTGTGGACGGGGGGGGGAGTGTCTGTGTGGACGGGGGGGGAGTGTCTGTGTGGACGGGGGGGGAGTGTCTGTGTGGACAGGGGGGAGTGTCTCTGTGGACAGGGGGGGAGTGTCTCTGCGGACAGGGGGGAGTGTCTCTGCGGACAGGGGGGGAGTGTCTCTGCGGACAGGGGGGGAGTGTCTCTGCGGACAGGGGGGAGTGTCTCTGCGGACAGCGGGGAGTGTCTCTGCGGACAGCGGGGGAGTGTCTCTGTGGACAGGGGGGAGTGTCTCTGTGGACAGGGGGGAGTGTCTCTGTGGACAGCGGGGAGTGTCTCTGTGGACAGGGGGGGGAGTGTCTCTGTGGACAGGGGGGGGAGTGTCTCTGTGGACAGGGGGGAGTGTCTCTGTGGACAGGGGGGGAGTGTCTCTGGACAGGGGGGAGTGTCTCTGGACAGGGGGGAGTGTCTCTGGACAGGGGGGAGTGTCTCTGTGGACAGGGGGGAGTGTCTCTGTGGATATGGGGGGAGTGTCTCTGTGGACAGGGGGGGAGTGTCTCTGTGGACAGGGGGGAGTGTCTCTGTGGACAGGGGGAGTGTCTCTGGACGGGGGCGGGGGGAGTGTCTCTGTGGACAGGGGGGAGTGTCTCTGTGGACAGGGGGGAGTGTCTCTGGACGGGGGCGGGGGAGTGTCTGGACAGGGGGGAGTGTCTCTGTGGACAGGGGGGAGTGTCTCTGTGGACAGGGGGGGAGTGTCTCTGGACAGGGGGGAGTGTCTCTGTGGACAGGGGGAGTGTCTCTGTGGACAGGGGGGAGTGTCTCTGTGGACGGGGGAGTGTCTCTGTGGACAGGGGGGGGGGAGTGTCTCTGTGGACAGGGGGGAGTGTCTCTGTGGACAGGGGGGAGTGTCTCTGTGGACAGGGGGGAGTGTCTCTGTGGACAGGGGGGGAGTGTCTCTGTGGACAGGGGGGGAGTGTCTCTGTGGACAGGGGGGGAGTGTCTCTGTGGACAGGGGGGGAGTGTCTCTGTGGACAGGGGGGGAGTGTCTCTGTGGACAGGGGGGAGTGTCTCTGTGGACAGGGGGGAGTGTCTCTGTGGACAGGGGGGGAGTGTCTCTGTGGACAGGGGGGAGTGTCTCTGTGGACAGGGGGGAGTGTCTCTCTGGACAGGGGGGAGTGTCTCTGTGGACAGGGGGGAGTGTCTCTGTGGACAGGGGGGAGTGTCTCTGTGGACAGGGGGGAGTGTCTCTGTGGACAGGGGGGGAGTGTCTCTGTGGACGGGGGGGGAGTGTCTCTGTGGACGGGGGGGGGAGTGTCTCTGTGGACAGGGGGGAGTGTCTCTGTGGACAGGGGGGAGTGTCTCTGTGGACAGGGGGGAGTGTCTCTGTGGACAGGGGGGAGTGTCTCTGTGGACAGGGGGGGAGTGTCTCTGTGGACAGTGGGGAGTGTCTCTGTGGACAGGGGGGAGTGTCTCTGTGGACAGGGGGGAGTGTCTCTGGACAGGGGGGAGTGTCTCTGTGGACAGGGGGGAGTGTCTCTGTGGACAGGGGGGCGTGTCTCTGTGGACAGGGGGGAGTGTCTCTGTGGACAGGGGGGGAGTGTCTCTGTGGACAGGGGGGGAGTGTCTCTGTGGACAGGGGGAGTGTCTCTGTGGACAGGGGGGAGTGTCTCTGCGGACAGGGGGAGAGTGTCTCTGTGGACAGGGGGGAGTGTCTCTGTGGACAGGGGGGAGTGTCTCTGTGGACAGGGGGGAGTGTCTCTGTGGACAGGGGGAGTGTCTCTGGAAGGGGGCGGGGGAGTGTCTCTGTGGACAGGGGGGGAGTGTCTCTGTGGACAGGGGGGGAGTGTCTCTGTGGACGGGGGGGGGGGGGAGTGTCTCTGTGGACAGGGGGGAGTGTCTCTGTGGACAGGGGGAGTGTCTCTGGACGGGGGCGGGGGAGTGTCTCTGTGGACGGGGGGAGTGTCTCTGTGGACAGGGGGGGAGTGTCTCTGTGGACAGGGGGGAGTGTCTCTGTGGACAGGGGGGAGTGTCTCTGTGGACAGGGGGGAGTGTCTCTGTGGACAGGGGGGAGTGTCTCTGTGGACAGGGGGGAGTGTCTCTGTGGACAGGGGGGGGAGTGTCTCTGTGGACAGGGGGGGAGTGTCTCTGTGGACAGGGGGGGGAGTGTCTCTGTGGACAGGGGGGAGTGTCTCTGTGGACAGGGGGGAGTGTCTCTGTGGACAGGGGGGAGTGTCTCTGGACGGGGGGGGAGTGTCTCTGGACGGGGGGGAGTGTCTCTGTGGACAGGGGGGAGTGTCTCTGTGGACAGGGGGGAGTGTCTCTGGACAGGGGAGAGTCTCTGTGGACGGGGGGAGTGTCTCTCTGTGGACGGGGGGAGTGTCTCTGTGGACAGGGGGGAGTGTCTCTGTGGACAGGGGGGGAGTGTCTCTGTGGACAGGGGGGAGTGTCTCTGTGGACAGGGGGGGAGTGTCTCTGCGGACAGGGGGAGAGTGTCTCTGTGGACAGGGGGGGAGTGTCTCTGTGGACAGGGGGGGAGTGTCTCTGTGGACAGGGGGGGAGTGTCTCTGTGGACAGGGGGAGTGTCTCTGGACGGGGGCGGGGGAGTGTCTCTGTGGACAGGGGGGGGAGTGTCTCTGTGGACAGGGGGGGAGTGTCTCTGTGGACGGGGGGGGGGGGGGAGTGTCTCTGTGGACAGGGGGGAGTGTCTCTGTGGACAGGGGGAGTGTCTCTGGACGGGGCGGGGGAGTGTCTCTGTGGACGGGGGGAGTGTCTCTGTGGACAGGGGGGGAGTGTCTCTGTGGACAGGGGGGAGTGTCTCTGTGGACAGGGGGGGAGTGTCTCTGTGGACAGGGGGGAGTGTCTCTGTGGACAGGGGGGGAGTGTCTCTGTGGACAGGGGGGGAGTGTCTCTGTGGACAGGGGGGAGTGTCTCTGTGGACAGGGGGGGGAGTGTCTCTGTGGACAGGGGGGGGAGTGTCTCTGTGGACAGGGGGGGGAGTGTCTCTGTGGACAGGGGGGAGTGTCTCTGTGGACAGGGGGGGGTGTCTCTGTGGACAGGGGGGAGTGTCTCTGGACGGGGGGGAGTGTCTCTGTGGACAGGGGGGAGTGTCTCTGTGGACAGGGGGGAGTGTCTCTGGACAGGGGAGAGTCTCTCTGTGGACGGGGGGAGTGTCTCTCTGTGGACGGGGGGAGTGTCTCTGTGGACAGGGGGGAGTGTCTCTGTGGACAGGGGGGAGTGTCTCTGTGGACAGGGGGGAGTGTCTCTGTGGACAGGGGGGAGTGTCTCTGTGGACAGGGGGGAGTGTCTCTGTGGACAGGGGGGAGTGTCTCTGTGGACAGGGGGGAGTGTCTCTGTGGACAGGGGGGAGTGTCTCTGTGGACAGGGGGGAGTGTCTCTATGGACAGGGGGGAGTGTCTCTGTGGACAGGGGGGAGTGTCTCTGTGGACAGGGGGGAGTGTCTCTGTGGACAGGGGGGAGTGTCTCTGGGACAGGGGGAGAGTGTCTCTGTGGACAGGGGGGAGTGTCTCTGTGGACAGGGGGGAGTGTCTCTGTGGACAGGGGGGGAGTGTCTCTGGACGGGGGCGGGGGAGTGTCTCTGTGGACAGGGGGGAGTGTCTCTGTGGACAGGGGGAAGTGTCTCTGTGGACAGGGGGGAGTGTCTCTGTGGACAGGGGGGAGTGTCTCTGTGGACAGGGGGGAGTGTCTCTGTGGACAGGGGAGAGTGTCTCTTTGGAATGGGGGGAGTGTCTCTGTGGACAGTGGGGAGTGTCTCTGTGGACAGGGGAGAGTGTCTCTTTGGAAATGGGGGAGTGTCTCTGTGGACAGGGGGGAGTGTCTCTGTGGACAGGGGTGAGTGTCTCTGTGGACAGGGGAGAGTGTCTCTTTGGAAATGGGAGAGTCTCTCTGTGGACAGAGGGGGTTGGTGTCTCTGTGGACGGAGGGGGGTGTGTCTCTGTGGACGGAGGGGGGTGGTGTCTGTGGACGGAGGGGGGTGGTGTCTGTGGACGGAGGGGGTGGTGTCTCTGTGGACGGAGGGGGGTGGTGTCTCTGTGGACGGAGGGGGGTGGTGTCTCTGTGGACGGAGGGGGGTGGTGTCTCTGTGGACGGAGGGGGGTGGTGTCTCTGTGGACGGAGGGGGGTGGTGTCTCTGTGGACGGAGGGGGTGGTGTCTCTGTGGACGGAGGGGGTGTGTCTCTGTGGACGGAGGGGGTGGTGTCTCTGTGGACGGAGGGGGGTGGTGTCTCTGTGGACAGGGCAGAGTGTTACACTCTGACCCAGGATGGTTTGTTTCGACAGTGTGAGAGGTGCTTTACACTCTGACCCCGGGAGGATTGATTGGACAGTGTGAGAGGAGCTTACACTCTGACCACGGGAGGGTTTGATTGTCCCGAGGAGGGGTTTTGATCTGGACAGTGAGGAGGGGATATTACACTGTGACCCCGGGAGGGTGATTGACATGTGGGAGGGAGCTTATACACTCTGACCCAGGATGGTTTGTTTCGACAGTGTGAGAGGTGCTTTACACTCTGACCCCGGGAGGATTGATTGGACAGTGTGAGAGGAGCTTTACACTCTGACCCCGGGAGGGTTTGATTGGACAGTGTGGGAGGAGCTTTACACTCTGACCCCGGGAGGGTTTGATTGGACAGTGTGAGAGGAGCTTTACACTCTGACCGTAGGAGGGCTTATCCGGTATTTTCAGGAATGTTGGAAACAGGGATGCCCCTTCCAGTATTTTGGAAAATCCAACAGAAAATCCACAGCTTCTTCAAACTTTAAATTTTCAAGCGCTCCAAAGCAACTTCATCCCCCAGACTGTGAGATGAGCCACGGACATAAAAACAGACTCCTGGTGAATGCTCAAGTAAAGTTTATTAAAGATTGAAAGGTGCGAAGAGAAATCACAGAATAATCATGCTTACAGCTCATCTGATTCAACACAAGAGTCCAAAGATGACATTGGAACAATTCCATCAAAATAACATCACATTCAGCAATTGGTGAAATGATCTTTAAACAGCAGATTTCAATGTTTCCAGTGAGAATACAGCTCACAATAGAGAACATGTAGGAATTTATTTCAGCAAAACTCTCACAGCAGGTACAAGATGAATTAGTTAATCAGCAAAATTATCTCTACACTGTCCCATCAAACACTCCCAGGGCAGGTACAGCACGGGTTAGATACAGAGTAAAGCTCCCTCTACACTGTCCCATCAAACACTCCCAGGGCAGGTACAGCACGGGTTAGATACAGAGTAAAGCTCCCTCTACACTGTCCCATCAAACACTCCCAGGGCAGGTACAGCACAGGTTAGATACAGAGTAAAGCTCCCTCTACACTGTCCCATCAAACACTCCCAGGGCAGGTACAGCACGGGTTAGATACAGAGTAAAGCTCCCTCTACACTGTCCCATCAAACACTCCCAGGGCAGGTACAGCATGGGTTAGGTACAGAGTAGTTCTCCCATTACACTGTCCCATCAAGTAATGCTCACACCACACTGTTCTGTGAAGTTTGTAACTGGTCTAGTGTGAGATGAGGTGTGTGTTTTGCTGGAATAAAACAATTTCACCGACTCCTGTCTATAACCCACGGACTGGGATTAATACTGCAACTGAATTTACCGGGGTTGAGCTGTGAATCAGGAATTATTTTGGGGATTAACCTGGAGAATCATGGATTACAATAAACACTGAGCTCACGAATTAGGGATTCTAACAGGAATTGTGCTAAAAAATCAATTATAATCCTGGATTTTCCACATCATTCCTTTTAACAATCTCTGATCCGTCTATTCAATCCTGATAATTCTTCATCCTCTAAGGAATAAACCAGTGAATGAAGGAGTATTATGGAGATTAAACTGGAAGGTCGGGAGTTATTGTAGGGAGTGATCTGGAGAATGAGGGATTATTACAGGAAGTGATTGGGGAATGAAGGATTATTACAGGGAGTGATTGGGGAGAATGAGGGATTATTACAGGGAGTGATTGGGGAGAATGAGGGATTATTACAGGGAGTGATTGGGGAGAATGAGGGATTATTACAGGGAGTGATTGGGGAATGAGGGATTATTACAGGGAGTGACTGGGGAATGAGGGATTATTACAGGGAGTGATTGGGGAATGAGGGATTATTACAGGGAGTGATTGGGGAGAATGAGGGATTATTAGAGGGAGTGAAATGAAATAGTGGGATTGCTACAGGCACACAATGAGCGGCAGCATTTCCCCTGGGAGTCTCTGCTCCGTTTTAGGATCCAGTCGGGGGACTGGCGGAACTAAAGGCAGTAACGAGGGTCGTCGCAAGAGAAACACTCGATTGGGATTTGAATGTTGTCGCTATCGCACTTTCTGATCTGAAACCCGACGTTGGCAATTTGCCTCAGGTTGTTGCGGACTGTGGGGATGTTGCGCCTGTCAGAGTGGTACAATTTACTGAAGACAAAATACTTCTGAATGTTGCCTTGGGCCCAGGTGGGGTTAAAGGGAGCCTGGCTCAAGGCGGTGAGGATCTCCAAATTCTGATCGTTACTGAAACAGCGATTGGTGCAGGGGGTGTAGGTGGTGTAGAAAATGACACAGCCCACCGACCGCTTGTTTTTGATCAACTTCTGGAACTCCCGGGCTGCGCTGCTCGTTCTCCCGTGGTTCTTGTCCTCATCGGTGAAGTGCAGCAGCTTACTCTCCGAGCACCGACTGCCAGTGGTCGGATAGACGGCCATGTAGTTTGGGAGTTGTTTTTTTTTGATGAGGTTGTCTAGGAAGTAGTCGGGATCTCCTTTGATAATCGGTGCTCCACTGTTACCAGAGGGAGAGAAGATTACATCCAGACTGGGCTCCCTGCACTGCTGCGGAGTTAAAGCCAGCAGGAAGGAGAATTGTCCGCCCCCATTATCGCTGGGCGGGTCTTTGGGGACTCCTCGGAAGCTGGAAGAGTCAAGGACAGAGTGTGAGTCAGGCAGGAGCTGCAGCCGAAAGGCTCACGGAGCCAGCGGGCGACTGTGGCAACAGACCCCAAGCTGGGGGTCTGGGATATCAGAGCTCACGGTGGGAGGCGGTGGGATTGTCGCTCGCTTTCATTCATTGGAAGGGGAGGCGCCGAACTAATCCATCCCTGGGCTACCGGGGACTCCAGTCCCACACTGTGTAACCGAGAGAGAGAGAGAGGGAGACAGAGAGAGAGAGAGAGAGAGAGAGGGAGACAGAGAGAGAGAGAGAGGGAGACCGAGAGAGAGAGGGAGACCGACAGACCGAGAGAGGGAGACAGACAGAGAGGGAGACAGACAGAGAGGGAGACAGACAGAGAGGGAGACAGACACAAAGCGAGAGAGAGAGAGAGAGGGGGGGGCAGAGAGAGAGGGGGGGGGAGAGAGAGGGGGGGGAGAGAGAGAGAGAGGGGGGGAAGAGAGAGAGAGAGAGAGAGACACACACAAAGAGAGAGAGGGGGAGAGAGAGAGAGAGGGGGGGGGGAAGAGAGAGAGAGAGAGAGAGACACACAAAGAGAGAGAGGGGGAGCGAGAGAGAGAGGGGGGTGCAGAGAGAGAGAGGGGGGAGAGAGACAGACAGAGAGAGAGAGAGACACACACACAAAGCGAGAGAGAGACAGATAGAGGGGGCAGAGAGAGAGGGGGAGAGAGACATACACACAAAGCGAGAGAGAGAGACAGAGATAGAGGGGGGGCAGAGAGAGAGGGGGGGAGAGAGAGAGAGACAGACACACACGAGAGAGAGAGAGAGAGAGAGAGCGGGACAGTGGGAGAGATGGAGAAAGAGAGAAAGAAAGTGAGAGGGAGAGTGACAGAGGGTGAGAGGCAGAGAGAGAGACAGACAGAGAAAGTGGGTCAGTGAGTGGAGTCAGTGTCACACTCTGATGTCTCTCAGCCTCCTTCTCCTCTCTGTTGTTCCATGTTCTTCCCATTTCAATGTTCTCCACTCCGCTCACCCTCATTGCTGTTACACAGGTGAGACTGATCCCAGGAACCCTGAACAGTGATTCCGATTCTCACTGTTCACTGAGTCTCAGTGAATGCTGAAATGCCTGGGCCCGGGTATAGACCACGGCCTGTATCACAGCCTTGCTGTCTCAGTGAATGGTGAAAGGCCTGGGCAGGGAGTCTAGACCTGGGACTGTATCACAGCCTTGCTGTCTCAGTGAATGGTGAAAGGTCTGGGCAGGGGGTCTAGACCTGGGCCTGTATCACAGCCTTGCTGTCTCAGTGAATGGTGAAAAGCCTGGGCCGGGGGTCTAGACCTGGGCCTGTATCACAGCTCCAGACCATACCCAGTATCAGCTGTGATCCCCCAGTGAAATTTCAGCCTACCCCAGGCGAGAAGTGTGAGACTGGGTCCTGAGATTGGGAGCAGTCACCAGCTATCCCAGGCTTATTTAAAGACACTTACCTTGTGACAATGCGAGCCAAGACAGCATTATTTAGCTCAGCCGCCTCTGATGTGGGGTCCCAGAGCAGCACCAGCAGGAACAACCAGAGAGTCTGCATTGTGGGAACGTTCAGTATACTCCAAATCCTGAAACAGGGAGAGGAGGGATGAGCTTGGCAGAGGGAAAGAGTGTCCGAAACATAACCCAGTCAGTGAGAGAGACAGGAAGAAGGAGACCGAGAGAAAGAGAACGGCACAGAGAGAGAGAGAGTGGATGTCAAAGAGCGAGACAGCGAGAGAGACCGAGACAGTGAGCGACAGAGAGAGCGACAGAGATAGACAGGGAGAGGGAGAGACAGAGAAGAGAGACAGAGAGAGGGCGACAACGAGAGAGAGCGAGACAGAGAGAAAAATACAGACAGCGAGAGAGAGCGACAGCGAGATAGATTGCAACAAAGAGAGAGACAGAGGGGGGAAAATTCAGTTGCTTAGCGCCTCCCATTAGTGCCTCCGGGGGGCGCTAATGGGGCGCTAGAAACTTAGCGCCCGAGCGCGGCGATATTAGCGCCGCTCGCGAAATTGACCAGACATTTTGCGGCGGCGCTAAACACTAACGCCACGATCTCCTGCGCCCGCAGATCGTGACGTCAGTCGAGCGTGCAACGCCGCGGTAGCGCCCTGTACCGGATATTGAGTCGCGCCCCCTGCCTTTCCGCCTGCCGCCAGCAACGACAGGTAGAGGGGAACGTTTTGCAGTCGGGAAGGGGCTGGGGGAGCGCTATTTAAAGGCAGCCGCTTCCTGCCTTTTCTTGTCGGAGAAATTTTTGGTACGCGCAGGTTGAGAGGGAGAGAGACGTCTGGAGAGATTGAACACTGTCCTAAGGAGTTTGTCCCTCAGCACCACTTTTGAGGTTCCTAAGCACCGAGCCCTTTCCCTGGGCCTATCCATTAGTGCTTCCAACACAACTGCTGTAGAGGTCTCTCCAGGCCGAGATTCAACGCTACAATGACCAGTGTGTGGCCGGCCAGCAAGATGGCCCCTCCCCTTTAAGAACTGTCTGTCTGGGTTCCATGCTAACTGACATCACCTGAGCTTCGGTAGCGTTCTGAGGTAGTGCCTCGCTCCTCGACGTTTGCGCCTTAAGAGAGGTGTGTGGCGCCTGAGTTAGCGCTCAAATCACCTCCAGGGGCGATCGAGGCGAATTTTGCAGTCGGAGGTGATAATTAGCGCCGGGCACTTAACTTTGTGCCCGGCTGATATTAGCGCCCCAAAATGGGCGATTCCGAATTTCTCCCCCAGAGACAGGGACGGAGAGACAGGGACGGAGAGACAGGGACGGAGAGACAGGGACAGAGAGACAGGGACGGAGAGACAGGGACGGAGAGGGCGACAGAGAGGGAGACAGAGAGAGAGAGAGAGAGAGAGAGGGCGACAGAGAGTGAGAAGCAGACAGAGGGAGAGGGAGAGAGACAAAGATAGAGAGAGAGACAGGGAGAGAGAGAGACAGGGAGAGAGAGAGACAGGGAGAGAGAGAGACGGAGAGAGAGAGACAGGGAGAGAGAGAGACAGGGAGAGAGAGAGACAGGGAGAGAGAGAGACAGGGAGAGAGAGAGAGACAGGGAGAGAGAGAGACAGGGAGAGAGAGAGACAGGGAGAGAGAGACAGAGAGAGAGGGACAGAGAGAGAGAGAGACACAGAGAGAGAGAGAGACACAGAGAGAGACCGAGAGAGAGAGAGATACCCAGAGAGATACACAGAGAGATACACAGAGAGAGAGACAGAGAGAGAGACAGAGAGAGAGACAGAGAGAGAGAGAGAGAGAGACAGAGACAGAGAGAGACAGAGACAGAGAGAGAGAGAGACAGAGAGAGAGTGCGTGAGAGACGGTGCGTGAGTGAGAGACAGAGTCAGAGACAGCGAGAGTCATAGAGAGAGACAGGAAATTAAGGAACAGGAGTAAAGCCATTTGGCCCCTCGAGCCTGCTCTGCCATTCAAGATGATCATGGCTGATCTTTTACCTCATCTCCACTTTCCTGCACTATCCCCATATCCCTTGATTCCCTTAATATCCAAAAATCTATCGATCTCTGTCTTGAATATACTCAACGACTGAGACTCCACAGTCCTCTGGGGTAGAGAATTCCAAAGATTCACCACCCTCTGAGTGAAGAAATTTCTCCTCATCTCAGTCCTAAATGGCCGACCCCTTATTCTGAGACTGTGAACCCTGGTTCTAGACTCCCCAGCCAGGGGAAACATCCTCCCTGCATCTACCCTGTCAAACCCTGGAAGAATTTTGTATGTTTCAATGAGATCACCTCTCATTCTTCTAAACTCTAGAGAATATAGGCCTAGTCTACTCAATCTCTCCTCATAGGACAATCCCCCCATCCCAGGAACCAGTCCGGTGAACCTTCGTTGCACTCCCTCTCTGGCAATTATATCCTTCCTTAGGTAAGGAGACCAGAACTGTACACAATACTCCAGCTGTGGTCTCACCAGGGCCTTATATAATTGCAGTAAGACGTCTTTACTCTTATACTCAAATCCTCTTGTAATAAAGACCAACATACCATTTGCTTTCCTATCTGCGCTGCACCCTCTCCAAGGCCAATCTATCCTTCCTGAGGTGCAATGCCCAGAAGTGAACTATTCTGGGACTGATAAATACTTTACCTGGATATCAGGACAAGCCTACAAAGGCTATTGGAGATGCCAGATGAGGGAGTTCACCTGGGACTGTAAACTGAAATATAGAACCCAAAATGACCCGGAGTGATTCGAGAGAAGTTTTTAAAAAGCAGTAACAGTCTATCTCCTACCTGCACTCTTCACCTCCTTTGCCTCGACTGTCTGTGAGTCTGAGAGAGTGGCACTTGCTCAGGTATTTAACGGCAGTCGTGCCTGTTTTGACTACCTTCCCTGAGCAAGATTTGCATACGGACTTCGTGGAATCTTCCAGAAGTAACAGGTGATGTGTTAGTGAACTATCGGGATCGATATCCAGCCGCACAGGTACCGTCTGTGGTGAAATCGCTGATCTCATTCAGGGCATGAGGTCACAGGCCTCAGCACCCCTGGGAGGCTGGGGGAGGGGAAACAGCCCAAGCTCCAACTCCAGCTCACTTTCTAATGACGCAACAACAACTTGCACCTTACATCGCACCTCTAACATAGTAAAAGGTCAGAAGGATTCAAAAGTGGCTCGGAGACAGGAAGCAGAGGGTAATGGTTGATGGGTGTTTGTGTGACTGGAAGGCTGTTTCCAGTGGGGTTCCGCAGGGCTCAGTACTGGGTCCCTTGCTTTTTGTGGTATATATCAATGATCTAGACTTGAATATAGGGGGTATGATTAAGAAGTTTGCAGATGATACTAAAATCGGCTGTGTGGTTGATACTGAAGAAGGAAGCTGTAGACTGCAGGAAGATATCAATAAATTGGTCAGGTGGGCAGAACAGTGGCAAATGGAATTCAATCCGGAGAAGTGTGAGGTAATGCATTTGGGGAGGGCGAACAAGGAAAGGGAATACACATTAAATGGTAGGACACTGTGTAGTGTAGAGGAACAAAGGGACCTTGGAGTGCATGTCCACAGATCCCTGAAGGTAGCAGGCCAGGTAGATAAGGTGGTTAAGAAGGCATACGGAATGCTTGCCTTTATTAGCCGTGGCATAGAATACAAGAGCAGGGGGGGTTATGCTTCAACTGTATAAAACACTGGTTAGGCCTCAGCTAGAGTACTGCATGCAGTTCTGGTCACCACATTACAGGAAAGATGTGATTGCACTAGAGCGGGTACAGAGGAGATTTACAAGGATGTTGCCGGGAGTAGAGAATCTTAGCTATGAGGAAAGTCTGGATAGGCTGGGTTTGTTTTCCTTGGAACCGAGGAGGCTGAGGGGAGACCTTATTGAGGTGTATAAAATTATGAGGGGCCTAGATAAAGTGGATAGAAAGGACCTATTTCCCTTAGCACAGGGGTCAAAAACCAGGGGGCACAGATTTAAAGTAATTGTTGGAAGGTTTAGAGGGGCTTTGAGGGGAAATGTCTTCACCGAGTGTTGTGGGTGTCTGGAACTCACTGCCTGAAAGGGTGGTAGAGGCAGGAACCCGAACCACATTTAAAAAGTACTTGGATGTGCACTTGGGATGCTCTAACCTGCAGGGCTATGGACCAAGAGCTGGGAAGTGGGATTAGGCTGGATTGCTCTTTGTTGGCCGGCGCGGACACGATGGGCCGAAATGGCCTCCTTCCGTGCTGTAACTTTCTATGATTCTATGATTCAAGGTGCTTCACAGGAACATAAATCGGACAGACATTGACACCAAGCCACACAAGGAGATATTGGGACAGGTCACCACAAGCTGGGTCAAAGAGGTAGGTTTTAAGAAGTGCCCTAAAGGAGCAGAGGTAGAGAGGCGGAGAGGTTTAGGGAGGGACTTCCAGAGCTTAGGGCCTTGGCGGCTGAAGGCACGACCACCAATGGTGGAGCGATTAACTTCGTGGATGCGAAAAAGGCCAAAATTGGAGGAGTGCAGCGATCTCGGGGGGGGGGGGGGTTTAGGGCTGGAGGAGATTACAGAGATAGGGTGGGAGGGGGGTGGTGGGTTTAGGGCTGGAGGAGATTACAGAGATAGGGAGGGGGGTGGTGGGTTTAGGGCTGGAGGAGATTACAGAGATAGGGACGGGGGGTGGAGGGTTTAGGGCTGGAGGAGATTACAGAGATAGGGCGGGGGGGGTGGAGGGTTTAGGGCTGGAGGAGATTACAGAGATAGGGCGGGGGGGTGGAGGGTTTAGGGCTGGAGGAGATTACAGAGATAGGGAGGGTTGGGGGGGTTAGGGCTGGAGGAGATTACAGAGATAGGGCGGGGGGGTGGAGGGTTTAGGGCTGGAGGAGATTACAGAGATAGGGAGGGTTGGGGGGGTTAGGCTGGAGGAGATTACAGAGATAGGGAGGGGGGCGGGGTTTAGGGCTGGAGGAGATTACAGAGATAGGGAGGGGGGTGGTGGGTTTAGGGCTGGAGGAGATTACAGAGATAGGGAGGGGGGTGGTGGGTTTAGGGCTGGAGGAGATTACAGAGATAGGGAGGGGGGTGGTGGGTTTAGGGCTGGAGGAGATTACAGAGATAGGGCGGGGGGGGTGGAGGGTTTAGGGCTGGAGGAGATTACAGAGATAGGGAGGGGGCGGGGTTTAGGGCTGGAGGAGATTACAGAGATAGGGAGGGGGGGGTGGTGGGTTTAGGGCTGGAGGAGATTACAGAGATAGGGAGGGAGGGGTGGAGGGTTTAGGGCTGGAGGAGATTACAGAGATAGGGAGGGGGCGGTTTAGGGCTGGAGGAGATTACAGAGATAGGGAGGGGGGGGTGGTGGGTTTAGGGCTGGAGGAGATTACAGAGATAGGGAGGGAGGGGGTGGGTTTAGGGCTGGAGGAGATTACAGAGATAGGGAGGGGGGGTGGGTTTAGGGCTGGAGGAGATTACAGAGATAGGGAGGGGGGGTGGGTTTAGGGCTGGAGGAGATTACAGAGATAGGGAGGGGGGGGTTTAGGGCTGGAGGAGATTACAGAGATAGGGAGGGAGGGGTGGGTTTAGGGCTGGAGGAGATTACAGAGATAGGAGGGGGGGTGGGTTTAGGGCTGGAGGAGATTACAGAGATAGGGAGGGGGGGTGGGTTTAGGGCTGGAGGAGATTACAGAGATAGGGAGGGGGGGGTTTAGGGCTGGAGGAGATTACAGAGATAGGGAGGGGGGGGGGTTAGGGCTGGAGGAGATTACAGAGATAGGGAGGGGGGGGTTTAGGGCTGGATGAGATTACAGAGATAGGGAGGGGGGGTGGGTTTAGGGCTGGAGGAGATTACAGAGATAGGGACGGGGGGTGGTGGGTTTAGGGCTGGAGGAGATTACAGAGATAGGGAGGGAGGGGTGGGTTTAGGGCTGGAGGAGATTACAGAGATAGGGAGGGGGGGGTTTAGGGCTGGAGGAGATTACAGAGATAGGGAGGGGGGGGGTTTAGGGCTGGATGAGATTACAGAGATAGGGAGGGAGGGGTGGGTTTAGGGCTGGAGGAGATTACAGAGATAGGGACGGGGGGTGGTGGGTTTAGGGCTGGAGGAGATTACAGAGATAGGGAGGGGGGGTGGTGGGTTTAGGGCTGGAGGAGATTACAGAGATAGGGAGGGGGGGGTGGTGGGTTTAGGGCTGGAGGAGATTACAGAGATAGGGAGGGAGGGGTGGGTTTAGGGCTGGAGGAGATTACAGAGATAGGGACGGGGGGTGGTGGGTTTAGGGCTGGATGAGATTACAGAGATAGGGAGGGAGGGGTGGGTTTAGGGCTGGAGGAGATTACAGAGATAGGGACGGGGGGTGGTGGGTTTAGGGCTGGAGGAGATTACAGAGATAGGGAGGGGGCGGGGTTTAGGGCTGGAGGAGATTACAGAGATAGGGACGGGGGGTGGTGGGTTTAGGGCTGGAGGAGATTACAGAGATAGGGAGGGGGGGGGTGGTGGGGTTAGGGCTGGAGGAGATTACAGAGATAGGGTGGGGGGTGGGTGCGGTTAGGGCTGGAGGAGATTAGAGATAGGGAGGGAGGGGGGTTTAGGGCTGGAGGAGATTAGAGAGATAGGGTGGGGGGGGTGCGGTTAGGGCTGGAGGAGATTACAGAGATAGGGAGGGGGGGGTGGTGGGTTCAGGGCTGGAGGAGATTACAGAGATAGGGAGGGGGGGGGTGGTGGGTTCAGGGCTGGAGGAGATTACAGAGATAGGGAGGGGGGGGGTGGTGGGTTTAGGGCTGGAGGAGATTACAGAGATAGGGAGGGAGGGGGGTGGTGGGTTTAGGGCTGGAGGAGATTACAGAGATAGGGAGGGGGGCGGGGGTTAGGGCTGGAGGAGATTACAGAGATAGGGAGGGGGCGAGGACATGGAGGGATTAGAAAACAAAGATGAGAATTTTAAAATCGAGGTGTTGCCGGACCGTGAGCCAATGTCGGTCAGCGAGCAGAGGGGAGATGGGTGAACGGGACTTGGTGCGAGTTAGGACACGGACAGCAGAGTTTTGGATGACCTGAAGTTTACTGACGGTGGAAAGTGAGAGGCTGGCCAGGAGAGCATTGCAATAAATCTGTATATATCACTGGTTAGGCCTTAGACGAGAATTTTTTGGGGGTCAGCCTTGGCTCACTGGGTAGCATGCCGGCCTCTGAGTCAGCAGGTCTTGGGTTCAAGCCTCATTCCAGAGACGAGAGCCACATAACCGAGTCCGACAGTCTCTGAGCAAGTAATGTACTGTTAGAGGGGCAGTACTGAGGGAGCGCAGACCTGTCGGAGGGGTAGTACTGAGGGAGCGCTGCACTGTCGGAGGGGCAGTACTGAGGGAGCGCTGCACTGTCGGCAGTTCAGTACTGAGGGAGCACTGCACTATCGAAGGGGCAATACTGAGAGAGCGCAGCCCATTCGGAGGGGCAGTCATGGGAGAGTGTTGTACTGTCAGAGGGTCAGTACTGATGGATTGCTGCAATAGCGGAGGGGTAGTAGTGAGGGAGTGTTGCACTGATGGGGTGCGGTACTGAGGGAGCCCTGCACTGTCGGAGGGGCAGTACTGAGCGATCGCTGCACTGTCGGAGGGGCAGTACTGAGGGAATGTTACACTGTCGGAGGGGAAGTACTGAGGAAATGTTGCACTGTCGGAGGGGCAGTACTGAGGGAGCGCTGCACTGTCGGAGGGGCAGTACTGAGGGAGCGCTGCACTGTCGGAGGGGCAGTACTGAGGGAGCGCTGCACTGTCGGAGGGGCAGTACTGAGGGAGCGCTGCACTGTCTGGGGGCAGTACTGAGGGAGCGCTGCACTTTCGGAGCGGCAGAACTGAAAGAATGCAGTACTTTTAGAGGAACCGTACTGAGGGAACGCTGCACTGTCGGAGGGGCAGTACGGAGGGAGTGCTGCACTGTCGGAGGGGCAGTACTGAGGGAGAGCTACACTGTCGTAGGGGCAGTACTGAGGGAGTGCTGCACTGTCAGAGGGGCAGTAATGAAGAGGTTGGCATTGTCGGAGGGGCAGCACTGAGGGAGCGCTGCACTGTCAGGGGCAGTACTGAGGGAGCACTGCACTCCCGGAGGGGCAGTACTGAGGGAGCGCTTCACTGTCGGGGGGCAGTACTGAGGGAGCGCTGCACTGTCGGAGGGGCAGTACTGAGGGTGCGCTGAACTGTCGGAGGGACACCGGGAGTATTGGCTATGATTATGTCCTCCAGTCTCTGGAGTGGGTGGTCGAACACACGACCATCTGACTCAGAGGCGAGAGTGCTACCCACTGAGTCACCCCTGACACCAGACCTGGGCTATTGGAGCCTCGCTACCTCGGGTTTTACACTGGATTCGAGCGAGTGGGGAGTAATTCTGTAGCTGACCTGGGAGGAAGATCAGATAGACTCAGTGTTATATTTTAACGTGTTTTCTGATCTCATTTGACTATCTAATACTGACCGTGAGCTCCTGTGATAATGGAGTTGAATCGTTATCTTTGTTTCCAGGAATAGCACAATGGGTCTTCTCTTTCCCCAGCCCTCACATCCCAGGCTGAACGGTTACCAGGAGCGACGGTCAATGCCATAACAACGTTCTCTGCCCTTTGACACTACAGTTGACAAACCTCTGGAATTTTAATGGAGTCTGTAGGAGGTAAAGATTAATCTCCAGGACACGGCTAACAGCAACAAGGGAGAACAATCACCGGGACATTGAAAGGGAATTGGAGAAATAACTGAAAGGGAACAATTTGCGGGGTTGTGGGGAATGATGGGGGAGTGGAGCTAATTGAATTGCTCTTTCAAAGGGCAGCGCCGGTACGATGGGCCGAATGGCCTTGTTCTGTGCTGGAGGATTCGATGATCCGATGATCACCAAACGCCTCACTGGGCAGGTTGAACACGTCCACTGTCCTTTCTGGGGGAATGGGAGAATTTGATCAGTTGGTGTCACTCGCCTCTGAGTCAGAAGGTCCTGGGTTTGAGCTCCAGAGACTCGAGCCCAATAATACAGCCCAACTCTCCCTGTGACAGTACTGAGGGAGCGCTGCACTGTCGGAGGGGCAGCACTGAGGGAGCGCTGCACTGTCGGAGGGGCAGCACTGAGGGAGTGCTGCACTGTCGAACAGGCAGCACTGAGGGAGCGCTGCACTGTCGGAGGGGCAGCACTGAGGGAGTGCTGCACTGTCGAACAGGCAGCACTGAGGGAGCGCTGCACTGTCGGAGGGGCAGTACTGAGGGAGCGCTGCACTGTCGCAGGGGCAGTACTGAGGGAGCGCTGCACTGTCGCAGGGGCAGTACTGAGGGAGCGCTGCACTGTCGCAGGGGTAGTACTGAGGGAGCGCTGCACTGTCGGAGGGGCAGTACTGAGGGAGCGCTGCACTGTCGGAGGGGCAGTACCGAGGGAGTGCTGCACTGTTGGAGGGGAGTATTGAGGGAGCGCTGCACTGTCGGAGGGGCAGTACTGAGGGAGCGCTGCACTGTCGGAGGGGCAGTACTGAGGGAGCGCCGCACTGTCGGAGGGGCAGTACGGAGGGAGTGCTGCACTGTTTGGGGCAGTACTGAGGGAGAGCTGCACTGTCGGAGGGGCAGTAGTGAGGGAGAGCTGCACTGTCGGAGGGGCAGTACTGAGGGAGAGCTACACTGACGTAGGGGCAGTACTGAGGGAGTGCTGCACTGTCAGAGGGGCAGTAATGAGGAGGTTGGCATTGTCGGAGGGGCAGCACTGAGGGAGCGCTGCACTGTCAGGGGCAGTACTGAGGGAGCGCTGCACTGTCGGAGGGGCAGTACTGAGGGAGCGCTGCACTGTCGGAGGGGTAGTACTGAGGGAGCGCTGCACTGTCGGAGGGGCAGTACTGAGGGAGCGCTGCACTGTCGGCAGTTCAGTACTGAGGGAGCACTGCACTATCGAAGGGGCAATACTGAGAGAGCGCAGCCCATTCGGAGGGGCAGTCATGGGAGAGTGTTGTACTGTCAGAGGGTCAGTACTGATGGATTGCTGCAATAGCGGAGGGGTAGTAGTGAGGGAGTGTTGCACTGATGGGGTGCGGTACTGAGGGAGCCCTGCACTGTCGGAGGGGCAGTACTGAGCGATCGCTGCACTGTCGGAGGGGCAGTACTGAGGGAATGTTACACTGTCGGAGGGGAAGTACTGAGGAAATGTTGCACTGTCGGAGGGGCAGTACTGAGGGAGCGCTGCACTGTCGGAGGGGCAGTACTGAGGGAGCGCTGCACTGTCGGAGGGGCAGTACTGAGGGAGCGCTGCACTGTCGGAGGGGCAGTACTGAGGGAGCGCTGCACTGTCTGGGGGCAGTACTGAGGGAGCGCTGCACTTTCGGAGCGGCAGAACTGAAAGAATGCAGTACTTTTAGAGGAACCGTACTGAGGGAACGCTGCACTGTCGGAGGGGCAGTACGGAGGGAGTGCTGCACTGTCGGAGGGGCAGTACTGAGGGAGAGCTACACTGTCGTAGGGGCAGTACTGAGGGAGTGCTGCACTGTCAGAGGGGCAGTAATGAAGAGGTTGGCATTGTCGGAGGGGCAGCACTGAGGGAGCGCTGCACTGTCAGGGGCAGTACTGAGGGAGCACTGCACTCCCGGAGGGGCAGTACTGAGGGAGCGCTTCACTGTCGGGGGGCAGTACTGAGGGAGCGCTGCACTGTCGGAGGGGCAGTACTGAGGGAGCGCCGCACTGTCGGAGGGGCAATACGGAGGGAGTGCTGCACTGTTTGGGGCAGTACTGAGGGAGAGCTGCACTGTCGGAGGGGCAGTAGTGAGGGAGAGCTGCACTGTCGGAGGGGCAGTACTGAGGGAGAGCTACACTGACGTAGGGGCAGTACTGAGGGAGTGCTGCACTGTCAGAGGGGCAGTAATGAGGAGGTTGGCATTGTCGGAGGGGCAGCACTGAGGGAGCGCTGCACTGTCAGGGGCAGTACTGAGGGAGCACTGCAGTCCCGGAGGGGCAGTACTGAGGGAGCGCTTCACTGTCGGGGGGCAGTACTGAGGGAGCGCTGCACTGTCGGAGGGTCAGTATTGAGGGAGCACTGCACTCTCGGAGGGGCAGTACTGAGGGAGCGCTGCCCTGTTGGGGGGCAGTACTGAGGGAGCGCTCCACTTACGGAGCGGCAGAACTGAAGGAATGCAGTACTTTCGGAGGAACCATACTGAGGGAGTGCTGCACTGTCAGAGGGGCAGTAATGAGGGAACGCTTCACTGTCGGGGGGCAGTACTGAGGGAGCGCTTCCCGGTCAGAGAGGCATTACTGAGGGAGCGCTGCACTGTCGGAGGGGCAGTACTAAGGGAGAGTTTCACTGTCGGGGGGCAATACTGAGGGAGCACTGCACTGTCGGAGGGTCAGTATTGAGGGAGCACTGCACTGTCGAAGGGGCAGTACCGAGGGAGCGCTTCACTGTCGGGGGGCAGTACTGAGGGAGCGCTTCCCGGTCGGAGGGGCATTACTGAGGGAGCGCTGCACTGTCGGAGGGGCAGTACTAAGGGAGCGTTTCACTGTCGGAGGGGCAGTACTGAGGGAGCGCTTCACTGTCGGGGGGCAGTACTGAGGGAGCGCTGCACTGTCGGAGGGTCAGTACTGAGACAGCAGTTCACTGTCGGAGGTTCAGTACTGAGGGAGCGCTGCTCTGTCGGAGGGACATCACTGAGGGTGCGCTGCACTGACGGAGGGTCAGTACTGAGGGAGCGCTGCCCGGTCGGAGGGGCAGTACTGAGGGAGGGCTGCACTGTCGGCGGGTCAGTACTGAGGGAGCGCTGCACTATCGAAGGGGCAGTACTGAGAGAGCGCTTCCCGGTCGGAGGGACATTACTGAGGGAGCGCTGCTCTGTCGGAGGGGCAGAACTGAGGGAGAGCTGCACTGTCAGAGTGTCAGTCCTGAGGGAGCATTGCACTGTTGGAGGCTCAGTACTGAGGGAGCGCTGCACTGTCAGAGGGGCAGTACTGAGGGTGCGCTGCACTATCGGAGGGGCAGTACTGAGGGATCACTGCACTGTTGGAGGAGTAGTGCTTAGGGAGTGCTGCATAGTCGGAGTGTCAGTCCTGAGGGAGCATTGCACTGTCAGAGGCATATCACTGAGGGAGCATTGCACTGTTGGAGGGGAAGTACTGAGGGAGCGCTTTCCCGTCGGAGGGTCAGTACTGAGGGAGCGCTGCACTGTCGGAGGGTCAGTACTGAGGGAGCGCTGCACTATCGGAGGGGCAGTACTGAGGGAGCGCTGCACTGTCGGCAGTTCAGTACTGAGGGAGCACTGCACTATCGAAGGGGCAGTACTGAGAGAGCGCAGCCCTGTCGGAGGGGCAGTCATGGGAGAGTGTTGTACTGTCAGAGGGTCAGTACTGATGGATTGCTGCAATAGCGGAGGGGTAGTAGTGAGGGAGTGTTGCACTGATGGGGTGCGGTACTGAGGGAGCGCTGCACAGTCGGAGGGGCGGTACTGAGGGAGCGCTGCACTGTCAGAGGGGCGGTACTGAGGGATCGCTGCACTGTCGGAGGGGCAGTACTGAGCGATCGCTGCACTGTCGGAGGGGCAGTACTGAGGGAATGTTACACTGTCGGAGGGGAAGTACTGAGGAAATGTTGCACTGTCGGAGGGGCAGTACTGAGGGAGCGCTGCACTGTCGAAGGGGCAGTACTGAGGGAGCGCTGCACTGTCGGAGGGGCAGTACTGAGGGAGCGCTGCACTGTCGGAGGGGCAGTACTGAGGGAGCGCTGCACTGTCAGAGGGGCAGTACTGAGGGAGCGCTGCACTGTCAGAGGGGCAGTACTGAGGGAGCGCTGCACTGTCGGAGGGGCAGTACTGAGGGTGCGCTGAACTGTCGAAGGGACACCGGGAGTGCTGGCTATGATTATGTCCTCCAGTCTCTGGAGTGGGTGGTCGAACACACGACCATCTGACTCAGAGGCGAGAGTGCTACCCACTGAGTCACCCCTGACACCAGACCTGGGCTATTGGAGCCTCGCTACCTCGGATTTTACCCTGGATTCGAGCGAGTGGGGAGTTGTTCTGTAGCTGACCTGGGAGGAAGATCAGATAGACTCAGTGTTATATTTTAACGTGTGTTCTGATCTCATTTGACTATCTAATACTAGCCGTGAGCTCCTGTGATAATGGAGTTGAATCGTTATCTTTGTTTCCAGGAATAGCACAATGGGTCTTCTCTTTCCCCATCCCTCACATCCCAGGCTGAACGGTTACCAGGAGCGACGGTGAATGCCATAACAACATTCTCTGCCCTTTGACACTATGGTTGCCAAACCTGTGGAATTGTCCTGGAGTCTGCAGGAGGTAAAGATTAATCTCCAGGACACGGCTAACAGCAACAAGGGAGAACAATCACCGGGACATTGAAAGGGAATTGGAGAAATACTTGAAAGGGAACAATTTGCGGGGCTGTGGGGAATGATGGGGGAGTGGAGCTAATTGAATTGCTCTTTCAAAGGACAGCGCCGGTACGATGGGCTGAATGGCCTTGTTCTGTGCTGGAGGATTCGATGATCCGATGATCCCCAAACGCCTCACTGTGCAGGTTCAACACGTCCACTGTCCTTTCTGGGGGAATGGGAGAATTTGATCAGTTGGTGTCACTCTCGCCTCTGAGTCAGAAGGTCCTGGGTTTGAGCTCAACACCAGAGACTCGAGCCCAATAATACAGCCCAACTCTCCCTGTGACATTACTGAGGGAGTACTGCACTGTCGGAGGGGCAGTACTGAGGGAGCGCTGCACTGTCGGAGAGGCAGTACTGAGGGAGCGCTGCACTGTCGGAGGGGCAGTACTGAGGGAGCGCTGCACTGTCGGAGGGGCAGTACTGAGGGAGCACTGCACTGTCGGAGGGGCAGTACTGAGGGAGCGCTGCACTGTCGGAGGGGCAGTACTGAGGGAGCGCTGCACTGTCGGAGGGGCAGTACTGAGGGAGCGCTGCACTGTCGGAGGGGCAGTACTGAGGGAACGCTGCACTGTCGGAGGGGCAGTACTGAGGGAGCGCTGCACTGTCGGGGGGCAGTACTGAGGGAGCGCTCCACTTTCGGAGCGGCAGAACTGAAGGAATGCAGTACTTTCGGAGGGACCGTACTGAGGGAACGCTGCACTGTCGGAGGGGCAGTACTGAAGGAGAGCTACACTGTCGTAGGGGCAGTACTGAGGGAGTGCTGCACTGTCAGAGGGGCAGTAATGAGGAGGTTGGCATTGTCGGAGGGGCAGCACTGAGGGAGCGCTGCACTGTCAGGGGCAGTACTGAGGGAGCACTGCACTCCCGGAGGGGCAGTACTGAGGGAGCGCTTCACTGTCGGGGGGCAGTACTGAGGGAGCGCTGCACTGTCGGAGGGTCAGTATTGAGGGAGCGCTGCACTGTCGAAGGGGCAGTACTGAGGGAGCGCTGCACTGTCGGGGGGCAGTACTGAGGGAGCACTGCACTGTCGAAGGGGCAGTACTGAGGGAGCGCTTCACTGTCGGAGGGCAGTACTGAGGGAGCACTTCCCGGTCGGAGGGGCATTACTGAGGGAGCGCTGCACTGTCGGAGGGGCAGTACTAAGGGAGCGCTTCACTGTCGGGGGGCAGTACTGAGGGAGCGCTTCACTGTCGGGGGGCAGTACTGAGGGAGCGCTGCACTGTCGGAGGGTCAGTACTGAGACAGCAGTTCACTGTCGGAGGTACAGTACTGAGGGAGCATTGCACTGTTGGAGGCTCAGTACTGAGGGAGAGCTGCACTGTCAGAGGGGCAGTACTGAGGGTGCGCTGCACTATCGGGGGGGCAGTACTGAGGGATCACTGCACTTTTGGAGGAGCAGTGCTTAGGGAGTGCTGCATAGTCGGAGTGTCAGTCCTGAGGGAGCATTGCACTGTCAGAGGCATATCACTGAGTGAGCATTGCACTGTTGGAGGGGAAGTACTGAGGGAGCGCTTCACTGTCGGGGGGCAGTACTGAGGGAGCGCTGCACTGTCGGAGGGTCAGTACTGAGGGAGCGCTGCACTATCGGAGGGTCAGTACTGAGACAGCAGTTCACTGTCGGAGGTTCATTACTGAGGGAGCGCTGCACTGTCGGAGGGACATCACTGAGGGAGCGCTGCACTGTCGGAGGGACATCACTGAGGGAGCGCTGCACTGACGGAGGGTCAGTACTGAGGGAGCGCTGCCATGTCGGAGGGGCAGTACTGAGGGAGGGCTGCACTGTCGGCGGGTCAGTACTGAGGGAGCGCTGCACTGTCGGAGTGTCAGTCCTGAGGGAGCATTACACTGTCGGAGGCTCAGTACTGAGGGAGCGCTGCACTGTCAGAGGGGCAGTACTGAGGGATCGCTGCACTGTCAGAGGGTTCAGTACTGAGGGTGCGCTGCACTATCGGAGGGGCAATACTGAGGGATCACTGCACTGTTGGAGGAGCAGTGCTTAGGGAGTGCTGCATAGTCGGAATGTCAGTCCTGAGGGAGCATTGCACTGTCAGAGGCATATCACTGAGGGAGCGCTGCACTGTCGGAGGTTCAGTACTGAGGGAACGCTGTAATGTCAGAAGAACAGTACTGTGGGAGGTCTGCATTGTCGGAGGGGCAGTACTGAGGGAGCGCTGCACTGTCGCAGGGGCAGTACTGAGGGAGCGCTGCACTGTCGGAGGGGCAGTACTGAGGGAGCGCTGCACTGTCGGAGGGGCAGTACTGAGGGGGCGCTGCACTGTCGGAGGGGTGGTACTGAGGGAGCGCTGCACTGTCGGCGGGGTGGTACTGAGGGAGCGCTGCACTGTCGGAGTGTCAGTACTGAGGAAATGCAGCAGTGTCGGCGGGCTATCCCTCAGGGAGTGCTTCACTGTCGGAGGGGCAGTACTCGGGGTGCGCATCACTGTCGTATGGGCAATACTGAAGGAGGTCTGCATTGTCAGAGGGTCAGTACTGAGGGAGTGCTGCACTGTCGGAGGGGCAGTACTGAGGGAGTGCTGCACTGTCGGAGGGGCAGTACTGAGGGATGCGCTGCACAGTCGGAGGGGCAGTACTGAGGGAGCGCTGCCCGGTCGGAGGGGCAGTACTGAGGGAGGGCTGCACTGTCGGCGAGTCAGTACTGAGGGAGCGCTGCACTGTCAGAGGGGCAGTACTGAGGGAGGTCTGCACTGTCGGAGGGGCAGTACTGAGGGAGCGCTGCACCGTCGGAGGGGCAGTACTGATGGAGCGCTGACCTATCGGAGGGACAGTACTGAGGGAGTGTTGCACTGTCGGAGGGGCAGTACTGAGGGAATGTTGCACTGTCGGAGGCGCAGTACTGAGGGATGCTGCACTATCGAAGGGGCAGTACTGAGAGAGCGCTGCATTGTCGGAGGATCAGTACTGAGGGAGCGCTGCACTGTCGGAGATTCACTACTGAGGGAGCGCTTCCCGGTCGGAGGGGCATTACTGAGGAGGTCGGCACTGTCGGAGGGGCAGGACTGAGGGAGCGCTGCACTGTCGGAGGGTTCAATACTGAGGGAGTGCTGCACTGTCGGAGGGTTCAGTACTGAGGGAGCGCTGCACTGTCAGAGGGTTCAGTATTGAGGGAGCGCTGCATTGTCGGAGGGGCAAAACTGAGGGAACGCTGTACTGTCGGAGGGACAGTACTGTGGGAGTGTTGCACTGTCGCAGGTACTGTACTGAGGGATCGCTGCACTGTCGGAGGGTCAGTACCGAGGGAGAGCTGCACTGTCGGAGGGTCAGTACTGAGGGAGTGCTGCACTGTCGGAGGGGCAGTACTGAGGGAGTGCAGCACTGTCGGAGGGTCAGTACTGAGGGAGAGCTGCACTGTCGGAGGGTCAGTACTGAGGGAGTGCTGCACTGTCGGAGGGTCAGTACTGAGGGTGGGCTGCCCTGTCGGAGGGGCAGTACTGAGGGAGCGCTGCACTGTCGAAGGGACACCGGGAGTGTTGGCTATGATTATATCCTCCAGTCTCTGGAGTGGGTGGTCGAACACACGACCATCTGACTCAGAGGCGAGAGTGCTACCCACTGAGTCACCCCTGACACCAGACCTGGGCTATTGGAGCCTCGCTACCTCGGGTTTTACACTGGATTCGAGCGAGTGGGAAGTTATTCTGTAGCTCACCTGGGAGGAAGATCAGATAGACTCAGTGTTATATTTTAACGTGGGTTCTGTTATCTCTCACTGACATTTGACGATCTGATACTGGCCGTGAGCTCCTGTGATAAAGGAGTTGAATCGTTATCTTTGGTTCCAGGAAGAGCACAATGGGTCTTCTCTTTCCCCAGCCCTCACATCCCAGGCTGAACGATTACCAGGAGCGACGGTCAATGCCATAACAACGTTCTCTGCCCTTTGACACTACGGTTGCCAAACCTCTGGAATGATCCTGGAGTCTGCAGGAGGTAAAGATTAATCTCCAGGACACGGCTAACAGCAACAAGGGAGAACAATCACCGGGACATTGAAAGGGAATTGGAGAAATACTTGAAAGGGAACAATTTGCGGGGCTGTGGGGAATGATGGGGGAGTGGAGCTAATTGAATTGCTCTTTCAAAGGACAGTGCCGGTACGATGGGCTGAATGGCCTTGCTCTGTGCTGGAGGATTCGATGATCCGATGATCCCCAAACGCCTCACTGGGCAGGTTCAACACGTTCACTGTCCTTTCTGGGGGAATGGGAGAATTTGATCAGTTGGTGTCACTCTCGCCTCTGAGTCCGAAGGTCGTGGGTTTGAGCTCGACTCCAGAGACTCGAGCCCAATAATACAGCCCAACTCTCCCTGTGACATTACTGAGGGAGCGCTGCACTGTCGGAGGGGCAGGACTGAGGGAGCGCTGCACTGTTGGAGGGGCAGTACTGAGGGAGTGCTGCACTGTCGGAGGGGCAGTACTGAGGGAGCGCTGCACTGTCGGAGGGTCAGTACTGAGGGAGCACTGCACTGTTGGAGTAGCAGTGCTTAGGGAGTGCTGCACTGTCGGAGGGGCAGTACTGAGGGAGTGCTGCACTGTCGGAGGGTCAGTACTGAGGGAGTGCTGCACTGTTGGAGGGGAGTATTGAGGGAGTGCTGCACTGTCGGAGGGGCAGTACTGAGGGAGTGCTGCACTGTCGGAGGGGCAGTACTGAGGGAGCGCTGCACTGTCGGAGGGTCAGTACTGAGGGAGCGCTGCACTGTCGGAGGGTCAGTACTGAGGGAGCGCTGCACTGTCGGAGGGGCAGTACTGAGGGAGCGCTGCACTGTCGGAGGGTCAGTACTGAGGGAGCGCTGCACTGTCGGAGGGGCAGTACTGAGGGAGCGCTGCTCTGTCAGAGGGGAGAACTGAGGGAGCGCTGCACTGTGGGACGGGCAGTACTGAGGGAGCGCTGCACTGTCGGAGGGGCAGTATAGAGGGAGTGCTGCACTTTCGGAGGGGCAGTACTGAGGGAGTGCTGCACTGTCAGAGGGGCAGTACTGAGGGAGCGCTGCTCTGTCGCAGGGACTGTACTGAGGGAGCGCTGCACTGTCGGGGGGCAGTACTGAGGGAGCGCTCCACTTTCGGTGGGGCAGTACTGAAGGAATGCAGTACTTTCGGAGGAACAGTACTGAGGGAGCGCTGCACTGTCAGAGGGGCAGTACTGAGGGAACGCTGCACGGTCGGAGGGGCAGTAATGAGGACGTGCTGCACTGTCGGAGGGTCAGTATTGAAGGAGCGCTGCACTGTCGGAGGGGCAGTACTGAGGGAGAGCTACACTGTCGCAGGGGCAGTACTGAGGGAGTGCTGCACTGTCGGAGGGGCAGTACTGAGGCAGCGCTGCACTGTTGGAGGGGCAGTACTGAGGGAGTGCTGCACTGTCGGAGGGGCAGTACTGAGAGAGCGCTGCACTGTCAGAGGAGCAGTACTGACGGATTGCTGCACTGTCGGAGGGGCAGTAATGAGGGAGCATTGCACTGTCGGAGGGGCAGTACTGAGGGAGCGCTGCACTGTCGGAGGGGCAGTACAGAGGAAGTGCTGCACTGTCGGAGGGGCAGTACTGAGGGAGCGCTGCACTGTCGGTGGGGCAGTACAGAGGGTGTGCTGCACTGTCAGAGGGGCAGAACTGAGGGAGTGCTGCATTGTCGGAGGGCCAGTAGTGAGGGAGTGTTGCACTGTCAGAGAGGCAGTACTGATGGAGCGCTGCACTGTCAGAGAGACAGTACTGATGGAGCGCTGCACTGTCAGTGGGGCAGTACTGAGCGAGCGCTGCACTGTCGGAGGGGCAGTACTGAAGGGGTGCTGCATTCTCGGAAGGGCAGTACTGATGGAGTGCTGCACTGTCGGAGGCGCAGTACTGAGCGAGCGCTGCACTGTCGGAGGAGCAGTACTGAAGGAGTACTGCACTTTCGGACGGTCAGTACAGGGGGCGCTGCACTGTCGGAGGGGCAGTACTGAAGGAGTGCTGCACTGTCGGATGGTCAGTAAAGGGGGCGCTGCACTTTCGGAGGGGCAGTACTGAAGGAGTGCTGCACTGTCGGAGGGCCAGTAACGAGGGAGCATTGCACTGTTGGAGGGGCAGTACTGAGGGAGTGCGGCAATGTTGGATGGGCTGGATTGAGGGAGTGCTGCATTGTCGGAGGGCCAGTACTGACGGAGCGCTGCATTGTCGGAGTCAGATCTGAGAAAGTGCTTTAATGTTGTAGGAGCAGTACTGAGGGAGACTTGCACTGTCGGATGTGCAGTACTGAGAGAGAGCTGCAATGTCGAAGGGTCAGTTCAGAGGGAGTGCTGCACTGTCGGAGGGGCAGTACTGTGGAAGCAATGGACTGTCGGATGGTCAGTACAGAGGGTGCGCTTCACTATTGGTGGGCAGTACTGAGGGATTGCTGCACTGTCTGAGGGGCAGTAGTGAAGGAGTGCTGCACTGTCAGAGATGCAGTACTGAGGGAGCGCTGTACTGACGGATTGCTGCACTGTCGGAGGGGCAGTAATGAGGGAGCATTGCACTGTCGGAGGGGCAGTACTGAGGGAGTGCTGCACTGTCAGAGGAGCAGTACTGACGGATTGCTGCACTGTCGGAGGGGCAGTAATGAGGGAGCATTGCACTGTCGGAGGGGCAGTACTGAGGGAGTGCTGCACTGTCAGAGGAGCAGTACTGACGGATTGCTGCACTGTCGGAGGGGCAGTAATGAGGGAGCATTGCACTGTCGAAAGGGCAGTACTGAGGGAGTGCTGCAATGTTGGAGCGGCAGTACTAAGTTCGTGCTGCACTATCGGAGGGGCATTACTGAGGGGACGCTGCCCTGTTGCTGGGGCAATACTAAGGGAGTGCTGCAGTGTCGGATGGGCAGTACTGAGGGAGCGCTGAACTGTCGGTGGGGCAGTACAGAGGGAGTGCTGCACTGTCAGAGGGGCAGAACTGAGGGAGTGCTGCATTGTCGGAGGGCCAGTAGTGAGGGAGTGTTGCACTGTCAGAGAGGAAGTACTGATGGAGCGCTGCACTATCGGAGGGGCAGTACTGAGGGAGCGCTGCACTGTCAGAGGGGCAGTACTGAGGGAGCGCTGCACTGTCAGACGGGCAGTAGTGAGGGAGTGCTGCACTGTCGGACGGGCAGTAGTGAGGGAGTGCTGCACTGTCGGAGGGGAAGTACTGAAGGAGTGCTGCACTGTCGGAGGGGCAGTACTGAGCGAGCGCTGCACTGTCGGAGGGGCAGTACTGAAGGAGTGCTGCACTGTCGGACGGTCAGTATAGAGGGCGCTGCACTTTCGGAGGGGCAGTACTGAAGGAGTGCTGCACTGTCAGAGAGGCAGTACTGAGGGAGCGCTGCACTGTCGGAGGGGCAGTACTGAGGGAGCGCTGCACTGTCGGAGGGCCAGTACTGAGGGAGCGCTGCACTGTCGGAGGGGCAGTACTGACGGAGTGCTGCACTGTCGGAGCTTCAGTACTGAGGGAGACTTGCACTGTCGGAGATGCAGTACTGACGGAATGCTGCATTGTCGGAGTCAGATCTGAGAAAGTGCTTTAATGTTGTAGGAGCAGTACTGAGGGAGACTTGCACTGCCGGAGGGGCAGTACTGAGGGAGTGCAGTGCTGTCGAAGGGGCAGTACTGAGAGAGTGCTGCAATGTTGGTGGGGCATTACTGAGGGGGCGCTGCCCTGTCGCTGGGGATGTACTAAGGGAGTGCTGCACTGTCGGAGGGGCAGTACTGAGGGGGGAAGCGATAATTCCTAGTCCTAGCCCCTTTAGGTCTACCCCGGATCAGGCATAATTCTCAGACGTTCAATTTCAACTAATGTTTGAGGTAGCCGAATCCTAAAGACGCTTAATTGGGTCCAAAGGTCTGGACTATCTCTCCCTAAAGGAAAGGAACAACCATAGAATGTTACCTTCCTCCAGATAGCGCTTTTAATAAATTTAGCTAGACTGTAATGTTCCGGATATTATGAGGGTCCGGAAAACTCCCCCAGATCTGTAACTCTTCTCCAAATAGTGTACAGAGATTGAGTTTGCGAGTTTGATGCAGAACTCTTATGTGAGACAATTCTAAAAATATATAGATTTATTAAAGAACCGACATGTAATTTACAGTTCGTGAGTCAATCGCAACATTAACAGTTCCAAAAAGAGAAAGCTTACAATCTTATTATCAGAGAACCTTACTTTTAAATCTTAACTTCACTACAGTTTTACAGTTCTTAAAGTGTTCTACAGGATATCCATCAAAATCCACCTTTGTTCCCCGAGGTACAAAGAGTTGGAGACTACAGAGCTGTCTCTGAAGCTGAGAATCGCTTTGCCCGATTAAAGTGAGTCTGTTATCCCATTTGAGAGTTCAATATTTATACCTTTTTCCAGTGGTATTTCCTTTAAGGTTTTCTGCTGATTCAAGCTAATTATCTCTAGTCATTTTTCTGTCGACCTCTGCAACTCTTACAGCCTCCTCAGCTGGTAGCATTACAGAATCATGTCTCATCTCTAGGTGTTCTAAGTTTACCATAAAAAACGGTGTGACGGCAGGTGTTCCTTACTTTATGTGCTTCTTTACGAAGTGTAAATTAGAACACCTTATCCAGGGTAAACCATTGTTTTTGTTCCCAAAGGTCAGCCTGTCGGAGCCCTTCACCTTCTGTTTCAATAAGGTTATTTATTCAGGGTCAACAACTGTCTTATCTCAATAGCCAGAATGCTTTCACAGCTATTTCATAGTTAAGTTTCAAATTTCCAAACCCAGTTTGTCATGTTTTAATAAGGCCAGAATTCTTTCATAAGATAGTGTCTTTTTCTGAATAGGTTAGATGGCTTATTCCTTCACAATGGCCCGGCATATCCCTCACTCTACTATTACCACCAAGCTAGGGGACCAACCCTGGTTCAATAAGGAGTGTAGAAGAGCATGCCAGGACCAGCACCAGGCGTACCTAAAAATGAGGTGCCAACCTGGGTAAGCTGCAACACAGGACTATATGCATGCTAAACAGTGGAAGCAGCATGCTATAGACAGAGCTAAACGATCCCATAATCAACAGATCAGATCAAAGCTCTGCAGTCCTGCCACATCCAGTCATGAATGGTGGTGGACAATTAAACAACTAACGGGAGGATGAGACTCCATGAATATCCCCAGACTCAATGATGGTGGAGCCCAGCACGTGAGTGCAAAAGACAAGGCTGAAGCGTTTGCGCCCACCTTCAGCCAGAAGTGCCGAGTGGATGATCCATATCGGCCTACTCCCGAGGTCCTCACCATCACAGTGCCAGTCTACAGCCAATTCAATTCATTCCACGTGATATCAAAAAATGGCTGAGCGCACTGGATACAGCAAAGGTTGTGGGCCCCGACAACATCCCGGCTGTCGTGCTGAAGACTTGTGCTCCAGAACTAGCCGCGCCTCTAGCCAAGCTGTTCCAGTGCAGCTACACCACTGGCATCTATCCAACAAACTGCCCAGGTATGTCCTGTCCACAAAAAGCAGGACAAATCCAATCCGGCCAATTACCGCCCCATCAGTCTACTCTTAATCATCAGCAAAGTGATGGAAGGTGTCATCAACAGTGCTATCAAGTGGCACTTACTCACCAATAACCTGCTCACTGATGCCCTGTTTGGGTTCCGCCAAGACCACTCGGCTCCCGACCTCATTACAGCCTTGGTCCAAACATGGACAAAGGAGCTGAATTCCAGAGGTAAGGTGAGAGTGACTGCCCTTGACATCAAGGCAGCATTTGACAGAGTGTGGCATCAACGAGCCCTAGTAACACTGAAGTCATTGAGAATCAGGGGGAAAATGCTCCACTGGCTGGAGTCATACCTAGCACAAAGGAAGATGGTTGTGGTGGTTGAAGGTCAATCATTACAGCCCCAGGACATCGCTGCAGGAGTTCCTCAGGGCAGAGTCCTAGGCCCAACCATCTTCAGCTGCTTCATCAATGACTTTCCCTCCAACGTAAGGTCAGAAATGGGGATGTTCGCTGGTGACTGCACAGTGTTCAGCGCCATTTACAACTCCTCAGATTTGAAGCAGTCCATGCCCGCACACAACAAGACCTGGACGACGTTCAGGCGTGGGCTGATAAGTGGCGGGTAACATTCGCGCCACACAAGTGCGTGGCTGCAGTGTGAACCATCTACAAGATGCACTGCAGCAACTCGCCAAGGCTTCTTCGGCAGCACCTCCCAAACCTGTGACATCTTCCATCTAGAAGGACAAGGGCAGCAGGCGGATGGGAACACCACCACCTTCAAGTTCCCCTCCAAGTCTCACACCATCCTGATTTGGAAGTATATCGCCGATCCTTCATCGTCGCTGGGTCAAAATCCTGGAACACCCTCCCTAACAGCAATGTGGGAGTACCTTCACCACACGGACTGCAGTGGTTCAAGAAAGCGGTTCACCACCACCTTCTCAAGGGCAATTAGGGATGGGCAATAAATGCTGGCCTTGCAAGCGACACCCACTTCCCACAAGCAAATTTAAAAAATGTTAGATTTAGGTTAGTTATGGAAAAGGATAAGGATGGACCTGTAACAAAAGTTCTCAATTGGGGAAAAGCTAATTTTACTAAGAGTCATAGTCATAACGGCACAGAAGGAGGCCATTTGGCCCATTGAGTCCGTGCCAGCTCTCTTTAGAGCAATCCAGTCAGTCCCATTCCCCCGTACCATCAAGTAGTGGGAACAGCCTTTCCCCGTCTAGCCTATCCAAACCTGTCATAATCTTGTACACCTCTATCAAATCACCACTCAACATCCTTTGCTCCAAAGCAAACAAATCCAGCTTCTCCAACCTGTCCTTGTCGCTAAGATCCCCCATCCCCGGAACCATTCTGGTAAATCTCCTCTGCACCCTCTCAAATGCCTTCACTTCCTTCCTGAAGTGTGGTGACCAGAACTGGACGCAATACTCCAGTTGTGGCCTAACCAGTGCTTTATAAAGGTTCAGCATAACTTCTCTACTTTTGTACTCAATGGGCCAGAAATTCGGCTCTTGTCGGGTGAGTACGCACTGTGTACTCACCCGTAAGGCCTCCTGAAGTGCCGGTTTCCTTCATGCACTGCGCATGCGCGGGAAACCGGAACTTCCGTTCCCCTGAAGGGAGCGGTTCAGAGGTGTACCGCGTGCGTGGGAGAGGCTGCGCGCACGCAGTGAACTTCGGGTTTTTTTCAGGTTTCTCCAGGAGGGTAAGTATGAAGAAGCTGCGCTTTTAAAGAGGAGGCACAAGGCCAGTTTTTAACAAGGTAAGTGACTAATTAATTACAATTTAAACATTTTTTAAACAGGTTTATCTTTTTTAGATACTTTAAAGAAAGGTAAGTTTATTTTTAGCACCGTTAAAAAGTATAATTAATTTTTTCAAAAATTTAAATTTTTGTTTAAAGTAGTTAATTTATATAACTTATAGTTATTTTAAAAATGTGATGTTTTTAAAAATGTATTTGAAGTTTAAGTGTGATTTTGGGGCCGATATCTATTCATAGATTTGACAGGTCTTCCTGTCAAATCGATGAATGAAAATGCCCTGCTCCGATTGGCTCTCCATGGCCCACGTGATCCTAGGGGACGCTTCGAACTAACTGCGCCCCTGGGATACACAAGCACTGCGCGCCGGCAGCTGGAGGAGGCCCAGGACCCGAAATCCTCGTGGGCCCAAAGCACAACTGCAGGCGCGGTGCTTGAACCCGCAGGAAGCCGGAAAGCTGAATTTCTGGCCCAATACCTCTATTTATGAAGCCCAAGATCCCGTATGCTTTGTTAACCACTCTCTCTATATGTCCCGCCACCTTCAGGGACCTATGCACATTAACTCCCAGGTCCCTCTGTCCCTGCACACTCTTTAAAACTGTGCCATTAAGTGTATATTGCCTCTCCCTGTTCCTTCTGCCAAAATGCATCACCTCACATTTCTCGGCATTAAATTCCATCTGCCACTTGTCTGCCCATTCTGTTGGCTTTTCTATGTCCTGTTGCAGTCGATTGGTATCATCTTCACTGTTTGCCACACCCCCAAGTTTGGTGTCATCGGCAAATTTAGAAATTCTACTCCTGTATTCCAATATCCAGGTCATTTATACATACATATATCAAAAAAAGCAGTGGCCCCAGCAGTGGGTATGGTTCTTAATGAATACTTTGCGTCTGTTTTCACAAAAGAGAGGGTCGATGCAGACATTGCAATCAGGCAGATGGAGTGCGAAATATTAGATGAAATAAACATAGTGAGAGAGGAAGTATTAAGGGGTTTAGCATCTTTGAATGTGGATCAATCCCCAGGCCCGGATGAAATGTATCCCAGACTATTAAGAGAAGTAAGGGAGGAAATAGCAGAGGCTCTGACCATCATTTTCCAATCCTCTCTGGCAACTGGTGTGGTGCCAGAGGACTGGAGGACTGCTAACGTTGTACCATTGTTTAAAAAGGGAGAAAGGGATAGACCGAGTAATTACAGGCCAGTCAGCCTAACCTCGGTTTGGGAAAATTATTGGAAAATATTCTGAGGGACAAGATAAATCTTCATTTAGAAAGACATGGATTAATCAGGGACAGTCAGCATGGATTTCTTAAGGGAAGGTCGTGTCTGACTAACAACAGAAAGTGCTGGAAATACTCAGCAGGGTGTTCTGTTGTTATTTCAGATTTACAGCATCTGCAGTATTTTGCTATTGTATCGTGTCTGACGAACTTGAATGATTTTTTTGAGGAGGTAACAAGGAGGGTCGATGAGGGTAGTGTGATTGATGTAGTCTGCATGGATTTTAGCAAGGCTTTTGATAAGGTCGCGCATGGCCACTTATAAGGTTCTGAAGGGGCTTGACAGGGTGGATGCAGAGAGGATGTTTCCCCTCGTGGGGGAATCTAGAACTAGGGACATAGTTTCAGAATAAGGGGGCACCCTTTTAAATCAGAAATGTGGAGGAATTTCTTCACTCAGAGGGTCATGAATCTTTGGAATTCTCTTCCCCAGAGAGCTGTGGAGGCTGGGTCATTGGATATATTTAAGGTGGAGATAGACAGATTTTTGAAAGGTAATGGAGTCGAGGGTTATGGGGAGCGGGCAGGGAAGTGGAGTTGAGGCCAAGATCAGATCAGCCATGATCTTATTGAATGGCGGAGCAGGCTCGAGGGGCCAAATGACCTACTCCTGCTCCTACGTCTTATGTTCTTATTGCAGACTGGTCACGAAAGTAAATGCCATGGAATCCAATACAAAGTGTCAAGTTGGATCCAAAATTGTCTCAGAGGCAGGAAACAAAGGGTGATGGTCGAAGGGTGTTTTTGTGACTGGAAGGCTGTTTCCAGTGGGGTTCCGCAGGGCTCAGTACTGGGTCCTTTGCTTTTTGTGGTATATATCAATGATTTTGGACTTGAATGTAGGAAGTATGATTAAGAAGTTTGCAGATGATACAAAAATTGGCCGTGTGGTTGATAATGAAGAAGAAAGTTGCAGACTGCAGGAAGATATCAATGGACTGGTCAGGTGGGCAGAACAATGGCAAATGGAATTCAATCTGGAGAAGTGTGAGGTAATGCATTTGGGGAGGGCGAACAAGGAAAGGGAATACACATTAAATGGTAGGACACTGAGACATGCAGAAGATCAGAGGGACCTTGGACTGCATGTCCACAGATCCTTGAAGGGAGCAGGGCAGGTAGATAAGGTGGTTAAGAAGGCATACGGGATACTTTCCTTTATTAGCCGATGCATAGAATACAAGAGCAGGGAGGTTGTGCTTGAACTGTATAAAACACTAGTTAGGCCGCAGCTAGAATACTGCGTGCAGTTCTGGTCACCACATTACAGGAAGGATGTGATTGCACTAGAGGGGGTACAGAGGAGATTTACGAGGATGTTGCCTGGGCTGGGAAATTTTAGCTGTGAGGAAAGGTTGGATAGGCTGGGGTTGTTTCCTTTGGAACAGAGGAGGCTGAGGGGAGACCTTATTGAGATGTATAAAATTATGAGGGGCCTGGATAGAGTGGACAGGAAGGACCTATTTCCCTCAGCAGAATGGTCAATAACCAGGGGGCATAGATTTAAAGTAATTGGTCGGAGGTTTAGAGGGGATTTGAGGAGAATTTTTTTCACCGAGAGGGTGGTGGGGGTCTGGAACTCACTGCCTGAAAGTGTGGTAGAGGCAGAGACCCTCATCACATTTAAAAAGTACTTGGATATGCACTTGAAGTGCCGTAACCTTCAAGTCTACGGACCAAGTGCTGGAAGTGGGATTAGGGTGGATAGCTCTTTGTAGGCCGGCACGGACAAGATGTGCCGAATGGCCTCCATCTGTGCTGTAAATTTCTATGATTGATTCTATGAATGTCCTCATTCGGTGAAATAAAAATGGCGGACTTCCCTACCCAGAATGCTCCGCGCAGCAAACTACGGCCTCTCTGCATCAGAAGGGAAGCAGCGCGCAGGCGCGGGAAGGGCTGGACCCCAGAGACCGCCTTTCTGCGCGGAGCATGCGCGGTGCGGCTCTGGGAGACTGAGCGGGGCCCAGCGCGGAATGGCCCGCGGCCCCGGGGAGCATGCGCACTCTCCGCGGGGCGCTCAGTGTTTTCTTGCAGGCTGATGGCAGGTCAGTGCCCTGAAACCTTGGGGGGAATTTTAACCCCCAAAAACGGGTGGGTCGGGGTCGGGTGGGAGGTTAAAGTATTAAAAATCTGAAACCCGCCTCCAAGTCGCACAAGTACAAAAACAAAATACTGCGGATGCTGGAAATCTGAAATATAAACAGATAATGCTGGAAATACTCAGCAGGTCAGGCAGCATCTGTGGAGAGAGAAACAGAGTTAATGTTTCAGGTCGAAGACCCTTCCTCAGAACTGGAAAATGTTGGAGATGGAACAGGTTTTTGAGCAAGTGTAGGGGCAGGGAAAGGGGGGAGGGGAGGAAAGAACAAAAGGGAAGGTCTGTGATAGGATGGAAGGCAGAAGAGATTAAGAGACCAACGGGATGATGGTGCAAGGCAAAAGGAGATGGTAATGGGACAAGTTAACGTTAACTCTGTTTCTCTCTCGACAGATGCTGTCTGACCTGCGGAGTATTTCCAGCATTTTCTGTTTTTATTCCAAGACGCACACATCTGGTTTTAATGAGGCCAGTCGGGGGCCGTGCAGCCAACCCGCTCCCAAGAGGCGGAACCCCAAATTAAATATTATACTGAGGCTTGCCTGCCTCAAATTTACCCACCATTTCAAATTGAACTCAGGTTTCAGGGAAGCTTCAAGCTAAAGTAAAGCGAGGTCTGCTGAAACCAGGAGGAATGTTTCTTTCAAACTTACCCTCCTGGATACAGAGTCTCTCCCTTAGCAGCCCCCGTGATCGGAGAAACCCCCTCCCGACTTCACCAATTTTCCCCTGCCCCCAGGCCTCCCAGCGCCTTCCCGGCTTAGCCCACGCTCCTCCCCAACGATGTTGCTCCGACCCCCGCGATAGGTTCTTTAGAACCCCGATGAGCTGTTGGCCCCCCGTTACTCTGTATCTAACCCGTGCTGTACCTGCCCTGGGAGTGTTTGATGGGACAGTGTAGAGGGAGCTTTACTCTGTATCTAACCCGTACTGTACCTGCCCTGGGAGTGTTTGATGGAAAAGTGTAGAGGGAGCTTTAAGCTGTATCTAACCCGTACTGTACCTGCCCTGGGAGTGTTTGATGGGACAGTGTATAGGGAGCTTTACTCTGTATCTAACCCGTACTGTACCTGCCCTGGGAGTGTTTGATGGGACAGTGTATAGGGAGCTTTACTCTGTATCTAACACATGCTGTACCTGCCCTGGGAGTGTTTGATGGGAAAGTGTAGAGGGAGCTTTACTCTGTATCTAACCCGTGCTGTACCTGCCCTGGGAGTGTTTGATGGGAAAGTGTAGAGGGAGCTTTACTCTGTATCTAACCCGTGCTGTACCTGCCCTGGGAGTGTTTGATGGGAAAGTGTAGAGGGAGCTTTACTCTGTATCTAACCCGTACTGTACCTGCCCTGGGAGTGTTTGATGGGACAGTGTATAGGGAGCTTTACTCTGTATCTAACACATGCTGTACCTGCCCTGGGAGTGTTTGTGGGACAGTGTAGAGGGAGCTTTCCTCTGTATCTAACCTGTGCTGTACCTGCCTTGGGAGTGTTTGATGGGACAGTGAAGAGGGAGCTTTACTCTGTATCTAACCTGTGCTGTACCTGCCCTGGGAGTGTTTGGTGGGACAGTGTAGAGGGAGCTTTACTCTGTATCTCACCCCGTGCTGTACCTGCCCTGGGAGTGTTTGGCGGGACAGTGTAGAGGGAGCTTTACTCTGTATCTAACCCCGTGCTGTACCTGCCCTGGGAGTGTTTGATGGGACAGTGTAGAGGGAGCTTTACTCTGTATCTAACCCGTGCTGTACCTGCCCTGGAAGTTTTTGGTGCGACAGTGCAGAGGGAGCTTTACTCTGTATCTAACCCGTGCTGTACCTGCCCTGGGAGTGTTTGATGGGACAGTGTAGAGGGAGCTTTACTCTGTATCTAACCCGTGCTGTGCCTGCCCTGGGAGTGTTTGATGGGAAAGTGTAGAGGGAGCTTTACTCTGTATCTAACCCGTGCTGTACCTGCCCTGGGAGTGTTTGATGGGACAGTGTAGAGGGAGCTTTACTCTGTATCTAATCCATGCTCTACCTGCCCTGGGAGTGTTTGATGGGACAGTGTAGAAGGAACTTTACTCTGTATCTAACCCGTGCTGTATCTGCCCTGGGAGAGTTTGATGAGACAGTGTAAGGAAAGATTTACTCTGTATCTAACCCGTGCTGTACCTGCCCTGGGAATGTTTGATGGGACAGTGTAGAGGGAGCTTTATTCTGTATCTAACCCATGCTCTACCTGCCCTGGGAGTGTTTGATGGGAGCGTGTAGAGGGAGCTTTACTCTGTATCTAACCCGCGCTGTATCTGCCCTGGGAGTGTTTGATGGGACAGTTTAGAGGGAGCTTTACTCTGTATCTAACCCGTACAGTACCTGCCCTGGGAGCGTTTGATGGGACAGTGTAGAGGGAGCTTTCCTCTGTATCTAACCTGTGCTGTACCTGCCCTGGGAGTGTTTGATGGGACAGTGTAGGGGGAGCTTTACTCTGTATCTAACCCGTGCTGTACCTGCCCTGGGAGTGTTTGATGGGACAGTGTAGAGGGAGCTTTACTCTATATCTAATCCGTGCTGTAACTGCCCTGGGAGTGTTTGATGGGACAGTGTCGAGGGAGCTTTACTCTGTATCTAACCCGTGCTGTACCTGCCCTGGGTGTGTTTGATGGGACAGTGTAGAGGGAGCATTACTCTGTATCCAACCAATGCTCTACCTGCCCTGGGAGTGTTTGATGGGATACTGTAGAGGGAGCTTTACTCTGTATCTAACCCGTGCTGTGCCTGCCCTGGGAGTGTTTGATGGGAAAGTGTAGAGGGAGCTTTACTCTGTATCTAACCCGTGCTGTACCTGCCCTGGGAGTGTTTGATGGGACAGTGTAGAGGGAGCTTTACTCTGTATCTAATCCATGATGTACCTGCCCTGGGAGTGTTTGATGGGGCAGTGTAGAGGGAGCTTTACTCTGTATCTAACCCTGTGCTGTACCTACCCTGGGAGTGTTTGATGGGACAGTGTAGAGGGAGCTTTACTCTGTATCTAAACCTATGCTGTACCTACCCTGGGTGTATTTGATGGGACAATGTAGAGGGAGCTTTACTCTGTATCTAACCCTATGCTGTACCTACCCTGGAAGTGTTTGATGGGATAGTGTAGAGGGAGCTTTACTCTGTATCTAACCCGTGCTGTGCCTGCCCTGGGAGTGTTTGATGAGACAGTGTAGAGGGAGCTTTACTTTGTATCGTACTCGTGCTGTACGTGCCCAGGGAGTGTTTGATGGGACAGTGTAGAGGGAGCTTTACTCTGTATCTGACCCGTGCTGTACCTGCCCTGGGTGTATTTGATGGGACAATGTAGAGGGAGCTTTACTCTGTATCTAACCCTATGCTGTACCTACCCTGGGAGTGTTTGATGGGACATTATAGAGGGAGCTTTACTCTGTATCTAACCCGTGCTGTACCTGCCCTGGGAGTGTTTGATGGGACAATGTAGAGTGAGCTTTACTCTGTATCTAACCCTGTGCTGTACCTACCCTGGGAGTGTTTGATGGGACAGTGTACGGAAAGCTTTACTCTGTATCTAACCCGTGCTGTACCTGCCCTGGGAGTGTTTGATGGGACAGTGTAGAGGGATCTTCACTCTGTATCTAACCCGTGCTGTACCTGCCCTGGGAGTGTTTGATGGGACAGTGTACGGAAAGCTTTACTCTGTATCTAACCCATGCTCTGCCTGCCCTGGGAGTGTTTCCAGATTTCCAGCATCCGCAGTATTTAGTTTAGTTTTATTGCAGGCATTCTCACAGAACCGAGTCTAGAATCACAGGCGGACCAATTAAGAGCTGGTTTACATCAGGGTGGGCGTTGGATGCAGCAGTCGGTCCCTGACCTCCTGTGTAGGTATTTTCTGTTGCAGCAGTTGGAGCTTCAGTGGAGATGGGGGAGAAGCTGCTGGGTTTAACCCCAAGCGCTTTTGTGCCCAGTAGGGCCCAACAATTTTCGATGTGGGATTGTCAAGGTCGGTAGAGTCTAGGGGAGATTAGGTTGCTAAACAGACACTGTCCGTACAATGTAAAAGAGTATTGTTATTGGAAAAAGTATTTCTGTAGAGACTTGGGATGTGGGAGTGGCTGGCAGGGCCAGCATTTATTGCCCATCCCTAATTGCCCTTGAGAAGGTGGTGGTGAGCCGCCTTCTTGTAGGGCTGCAGTCCATGTGGTGAAGGTACTCCCACAGTGCTGTTTGGCAGGGAGTTCCAGGATTTTCACCCAGCGACGATGAAGGATCGGCGATCTATTTCCAAGTCAGTATAGCGTGTGACTTGGAGGCGAACTTGGAGGCGATGGTTTTCCCATCTACTGACTTCCCTTGTCCTTCTAGGTGGTGGAGGTCGCTGGTTTGGGAGGTGCTGTCAAAGTTCAGGTCGAGTTGCAGATGTAAAAAGTCCCTCTCCTTCGCCCCCTCCCACCTCTCTCTGCTCCCATAGAGGCCAGAGTCTTGTGTAGGCCTAGACTGGGTGACGGGTTCCCTTCCCTGAAGGACATTACTGAAACAGTTGGATTTTTATGACAATCGGCAGCTTTCATGATCACGTTTTTCTGGTGTCGGCCTCACAAATTCCCAGACTCATTAAGCTCAATCTCACAACCTGCCTTTGTTTTAAATTCACTTTGCAGGGTGTTAGAAGGGGAGGAATTGCAGGCGGGAAGCTCAGACTAAACATTAGGTCAAGATCTGACAGAGTCACTCGATTCATCGGGACCTGAATATCACCAGCCTTTGAACATGGAAGCAAAAAGCACCGTTCACAGTGGGGAGACACCGTACAGGGTTTCAGTGTGTGGACGAGGATTCAGCCGACCCTCTTGCCTGTCGAGACACAAGCGCAGTCACAGCAGGGGGAAGTTGTTCACCTGCTCCGAGTGTGGGAAGGGATTCATTCAGTCATTCCATCGGCTAACATCAGCATGTTCACACTGACGAGAGACCTTTAAATGCCCGGATTGCGGGAAGTGCGTTAAAAGTTCCGGCGAACTGACATTCCATCAACCTGCTCTATGTGTGGAAAGGGATTCACTCGGTCATCCACCCTCACTATACACCAGCGGGTTCACACTGGGGAGAGGCCGTTCACTTGCTCCGTGTGTGGAAAGGGATTAAATCGGTCATCCACCCTTGCTTTACACCAGCGAGTTCACACTGGGGAGAGGCCGTTCACCTGCTCCGTGTGTGGGGAGGGATTCACTTGGCCATCGACCCTGCTGAGACACCAGCGAGTTCACAAGTGACTGCAGGGGTTGGATTCTGCTGTTGTTGCTGCTGTTAATCACATCCAGGACTGAACCATGTTGATTCTGACAGTTGGGGTTTGTTTCTGCTGATGTTATTAACTCCTGTAACTGGGCTGGAGTTTAATATTCTGTATGAAAGTCAAATAAATCAGCTTTATTTTAAACACATTGTTGTAGATTTTCTTCTTTCCCACCTGAGTGTTTAGCATCACCTGGCTGGAGCTCAGAAAGGACAATCTGGGGGAGGATCGTACGGCGGGAACAGAACTACAGCCTGGACACAGTCCTTCAGGGCCACACTGAGAGGGGCAAACAGCACTTTGGTCTTTCTCGTCTCTCTTCACTGACAGCAAAGTCCCCGTGCGGGTTAATCTCGAGGCCTGTGAGAAATGTGTCCCAGCCGCTCTCTCCCATGGTTCAGAGCTCCCATACACGGAACAGAAGACTCCTTTACAACTGTGTTTAGAGTCAGGAAGAACAACGGTGAATGCTGGGAACATGCTGTCAAATCAGAGATTGGTGTCAAACTGCGATCTGTTCCTGACTGAAAGAGAAACGGCAGGGTTAATATTCCCGTCTAAAATGACTGGTAATTATTCCATGAAGATTTAACGTGTTGTGTGACAGTCCTGGGTCTACCATTTTAAGACAGGCTTTAATTCATTTACAATAAAGTCCGTTTAAAATAAATTGTTTAAAGTCAGCATTAAAATAGCAGACGGAGGAGTTCACAGGAGATGTTAACAGCTGATACAATTATACAACAGATATTTCCCCTCCAGATAAAGAAGGATCTGCAGCCTGTTTCCAGGAATTCCCTGTTGTATTGCTGTGTGCGTGTTAGACACCAGGATTACTAAAAATACACGACCCAGAACATCAACACAATCCTCCTCCTACCCCTCTTCATCTAATTCTATTAGTATGACCTTCTATTCCTTTCTCCCTCATGTGTTTATCTTGTTTCTCCTTAAATGTATCTATACTATTCGCTTCAAACACTCCCTGTGGTCGCGAGTTCCACATTCTCACCTCTCTCTGGGTAAAGAAGTTTCTCCTGAATTCCCTATTGGATTTATTAGTGATCATCTTATATTTATAGCCTCCAGTTTTGTATTCCTACAAGTGGAAACATTTTCTTCAGGACTACCCTTTGTAAACATTTCATAATCTTAAAGACATCTAACAGGTCACCAATCAGCCTTCTCTTTTTCCTAGAGAAAGAGACCCAGCCTGTTCAGCCTTTCCTGATAAGTATATCCACTCAGTCCTGGGATCATCCTTTAAAGTCTTTTTTGCACCTTCTCCAGTGCCTCTATGTTCTTTTTATAATATGGAGAGCAGAACTGTTCACAATACTCCTAGTGTGGTCGAACTAAGGGTCTATGCAAGTTCAACATAACTTCTCTGCTTTTCAATTCTATCCTCTGGAATGAACCCCAGCGCTTTGTTTTTTTTTATGGCCTCATTAACCTGCGTTGCTACTTTTAGTGATTTGTGTATCTGTCCCCCTGGATCCCTTTGTTCCTCTACCCCATTTACACTCTTATTTCCCAAGCACTCTGTGGCCTCCTTATTCTTCCTACCAAAAGGCACCACCTCACACTTATCTATATTGAAATTCATTCGCCAATTACACTCCTATTCTACAAGTTTATTAATGGCTTGCATTTTGTCACAGTATTCCTCAGTATTAACTCTATCGCCAAAACTGGTGTCATTGACAAATTTTGAAATTGTGCTTCCGATTCACGAGTCCAAACTGTTTATGTAAGTTGTGAGCAGCAGTGGTCCCAGCACAGATCTTTGTGGAACGCCACTTCCCACCTTTTGCCAGTCTGAGTAGCTACTCTCTATTTTCTGTTTTGTAACCAGCTTGTTATCCGTAACAGTATGTATAATCTACAAGATGACCAAGGTTAGGCCGTGCAGAGTGAAGGGACAGGCAGCAGAATGAATGGAAATATGGCTACAAAACATCAATCAGTGGTTTGGAGTTAAGGGAAGTTTGTAGCCATCTTTCCATTCATTCTGCGACCTGGCCTTTGACCTAACACGGCCTGACCTTGGTCACCTTGTAGACCTCACATACTGCAGACACAGTGCACCAGTGCTGGAGGGGGTGGATATTGAGACCTGTGGCAGGGGGGCTGGTGAAGTGGATTTCTCTGTCCCTTGTGGTTGAGGCATCGCCAGTGGTGTTTTTCACCTCTTTCTACCTTTAAACAAATTGTGTTGCCTGCTTATTAAAGCCAGTAACAGCCTGTCGGGTAGGACACACAAAAGTATGAGGCCTGGTAAGTTTCCCTTAGAATGACAGCCCTGAACGCGAGTTAGAAAACACAGTTAGAAAACATTGAGCAATTAAACCAGACTGGGAGGGGCCTGAGGTGTGAGTTAGTAATGGAAAAGTGGCGGCCAGAGAGCTTCGCACCAGGGCTGAGGACCCAGGATTTATTTATGAATTTAGTTTATTGCCCAATCTGAATTGGACTAGCGGGTCATCTTGCCGTCCGGTGGAGGCGGCTGTCCCCAATGGAGGGCTCTCTCCGTGGGAGTCCTTCCTTACACCACTGGGGATCTGGGGTGGAGAGTGTCTGGGAGCAGTCATGTGCAACAGTTTGGAAGCGCCTTTCCGGACTCCAAGGCCACGACCGGAATTTTCTGGGGTGGCAGCGGGCGCGATCAGAGGCGGGTCGGGTGGGAAATTTGTTATTTCTGGGAGCGGATCGGGAACCTGCTGCCATCCCGCTCCCACGTGCCTTTTCCCACAGGCACGTCTTTCAGCGCGGATATCACCACGTCTGTCAACCTGAGGCGGGAGTTCAGTGGCCATTGCTCCAGCTGATTACTTGACAGCATCAAATGTACAGTAAGAACTCCCACCTGACAGATGCTCACTTTCCTCAGCAGAAGCTGTTTCTCACTGCATTCCCAGCACAGGTTCTGCAGGTTACAGTCTTTCCAGCAAAGTCTCCATCCAGTGTCACCTCATTGGAGTAACCTCTCTCAGCATTGACAGATTGCTTCTGTCATCTCTACTTCACCCGCTATCTATTCCATCAGCATGGATGCTGTTTATACCGTCTCACCTTGGTCCTCAGAATCTGACCATGGTGACCCCCAACACCAGCAGCATCAGGCACACCAACAGCACCAACAACAACACCAACCTTCTCCGCAATCACTTGATGCTGCAGAGGACAGAGCGCATCAACACCCGAGCACATTGCTGTCCGGCAGGCCAGGGATGGCCTCACCATGGCCAGATTTACTTCACTTGATGCTGTACACCCTTACAGCTGCCACATGAAGTTCCAGGTTGGCACCACCCCACAGCAACACCGTAAAGTATCCCTGCAATGACCAAGCCATTCCTTTCACACTCACCACCATTGCTGGAGGTACCGTTATGTCTCACCATTCACTGCATCTCATTAATCCACTTGCAAAGGTGCACACAGATCTGTCCAAGACCGGAAAGTGTTTAAAATATGGATTTTTATGTTTGACAGCACATTAACGGAAACTTTACATAAACACTCTATAAAACACCCAAGTGGCTACCCTTGTGAATTATACTTGTGCACGAAAGACTGATACTTGGATGTTTTTCGTAATAACATGTATAAGTGTGAGTGTAGAATAGTGAACTTCACATTAACCCAATATCTTTATTCAGTGTGACCTGTAATGACTTGTGCATAAATTGCTAAGGCTTGCTCAAAATGTAACTGCAAGGACAGCCAGGATTAGTCAAGACTAGCTCTGATAACGGACAGCATCGCAGCTTATGAGGCCTTGTACTGCCTGTAACAGGGAAGCTAGAAATGAGAGAGATAAGGTAAATTCCAGTGGGGTGAAGAAATATAAACAAGATGACGATGAACAGGGTAAAGTTGAAGGAAAAATACTGGAACAGCAGGGCCAAGATGCTAAACTTAGTCTGAGTGACGATGGTATTTTGACCATTAGAACCAATTAAAATAGGTGATTTTGTTAAAGACCATATATGGACAATGCCCAAAGAAACTTTTGATAAGAAATGGCTTAAAACCGGAAAACTCGAAGAACAACGTTACACAGACCGACTGCAAGAACAAAGGAACAGACTGAAGATGACGTCACCTGTGTCTGAGAGGTTCCAGAGACCAAGGGCTGTGAGCTACTCGTTAAACTATCGCCTGCTGTTCAGTCTATTACACTGTAAGCTTAATAAATCTTGCTCTATTGCTCAAACATACTGGCTGCTGCCTATTGGTGTCTTGTCCAAGAACTCTGAGAGATCATAAAGCTCTTACACTTGTGTGTCATCTTTCTCTTCTGCATGTATCTACGAGGTGCTCGCCTGTGGCTTCAGCAGAGGTAGAGGCAGCCTGCTCACGTCCCTGCTGACATGGAGGTGGAGAGCACCTTGCTGCAGAGCAGTGAGGCCATGAGGACCCACGTCTATGCTGACATCCCTCCTAGAGAGGAGGTCTATGAGCCTCTACCATCTATTCTCTATAAATAGCCATCTATCCTCTGTAAAGACCATGTGCTCCTCCGAGTGACGCATTAGCTGCTCCATGTAGCTGCCCATTCTGTCCATGGAGGAGCCTACAGTCACCATCGTCTGTGACATGGTGGTGGTCATGTTGGAGATGGACTCCTCCATTCTCTGAACATTTGCAGAGTTCGCACTCGCAACACCTGACAGAGCCCCCCTGCACTTCTTGCTGCACCTCCAGGATCGCCCTCTTTCTGGATGGCCCCCGAGCCTCAGCGTCTGCATGCAGCTGAGCAGAGCTGGGAGCGTCCTGCGCCCTCCGGCAAGGAGTCTCCACTGCCTTCCCTCTCTCCACCATCTGCTCTTGCACACTTGTGAGTTGTGAGACACCAGATGACAACACTACTCTATCTCGTGTGGGACCCACCGAGGTGTGCGTGTCTGCCCTTGTGCTGGGTGCGCTTATGTCTGTTGATGGTGCACCCTCAGAGGCTGGCGGCTCCTCTGAGGAGTCGTCTTCCTCTTCCTCCTGGACAGTGAAGGGGCGGAGCTCTTGATGGACCTGTGGGAGAGTGAAGATATGAGTTAGATATGTCATATGAAGAATGGGTACAGATACCATTATGCACATGATGACCATTCAGTGAGATCAGTGCCCCTATGAGTGACTGATGTATGCCATGTAGCTGTATGAGATGTAACTCTGTCACTAGGTTGCTGAGATGTCCCACTCTCTCCGTCTCCCACCTCCAGCTGCTCGGCAACTCCAGATATTTCTAAAGCAGCCTCCTCTGCTGTTGTAAGGTTTACAAATGATGGAGTGCCACCACCGGTTCTCCCCTTCTCCCTCTTATTGTGGGCTTTCTTTTCCTGCAAGGAGGGAAAGAAGAGAAGTTTGAGTGAGAGTGATGGAATGAATGTCAGGAATGGATGGGGTAGATATTTAGAGGGTGAATATGATGGAGTGGGGTGCCAAAGACAAGTGGCCTCCTTGTGTGTTGTTATTTGGTATGATTGCACTAGGATGAGGGTGAGTGCGAGGGGTGACTAGTGAGATGGCGATGTGATAATGTAAAGAGAAAGAGAGGGGTGGGTGGATGTGCAAGGTTTGTTGGTGTGAGTAAGAATGTACAGGGGTAGGGTTGGGAAGGCAGATTGATGGGGGTGTGATGAGAGGCACAGCAAGATGAAGGTGAGTGTGGCTTTGTACTCACGTTTCCTGATCTAATGAGATCATTGAAATGTTTGCGGCACTGCACCCAGGTCTTCCTGACAACATCCCTGCAGGTGACCCCCTCTGCAATCTCCAACCAGGCTGTTTTAGTGTCCTGGGGAGGTCTCTTCCATCCATTGGAAGAGGAGAGGACCACCCTGCATGCTTTGTCGCCCTTCATAATCATATGGAGGGAGCCATCGGACAACCTGGGAGCAGCCCTCTGCCTCTGTGCCGTCATTGTCAGTGTTTGCAGCACTCCAATGCTGCAGTGCACCGGCAGCACTATGTTACATTGACATTCAAATCCAACGTGGCCATGGCCCCTTTTAAGCTCCCGGCTGAAAACGCGTCATCGATTACGTCAACAGACCAGACCCGCATCATTTAATTAGACCGGGTAACGCGCTGGGCGGGCTTAATAGGCCCTATTAACATAAAGTCATTTTCAGCAGTGGGGTCATGACCCGTCATTGCCATCGCCCGCACCAGACCTGCCCAGCTAGGCACAATTCCGGCCGTGGTTTTTACGGCCTTGAGGATTCCATGGGCCATATGTATTTTCAATGTGAGAGGTTGCAGCCTCAGTATCGTTACCTGAAGTGGCAGCTGCTCAACTTTTGGTTACATTTTAGCCGCAGGCTCCTAATCTTTGGCCGCCTGGTGCAGAGTGGGGTGAGTGAGGCGGAAGATCTTCACCTGGACCTGCTCTTGGACTTGGCGGAATCAGCAATTTGTAGGTTCAGGGTAGGCGGGGCCCATGGGGTGCGAGGGTGTCTCTGGATTCCAGCTCCTCTTCCGCCGTCTTGTCCGTGCTCAGGTGGCCCTGGAGAGGTGATAATCGATCCTCACAATCACATTGTGATTTCATTATTGTTTGTGTGTGTGGCTGTATTGTACATACTTATTACTGGAAAAACAACCGAAAATGCTGGAAACACTCAGCAGGTCAGGCAGCACCGAGGAGAGAGAAACAGAGACAAAGTTTCGGGTCGATGTCCCTTTGTCAGAACTGTTACTGGAGATTTGTGGTGTGCTGGGACACTTGCCTTAATGGGTTATGTCCCCGCCTGCTGACACTGGGGCAACTTAATGTCACCCCCCTGCAGATAGTGAACAACGGCCCAATCTGAATATGTGAATGTTCGCTTCTCCAATTGGAGCTTTCAATGGCGGTGTATTTTCCCAGGGTACCCCGCGAGGCAGAAAGTGCCCGATCAATGACTGCAGGAGTCCAGTGCGCAGGCGCGGGTCCGGGGCGTGGTCCGAGCAAGCGCAGTGCGGGTGATGACGTTTGGGAGCAATGGCGGGTAAACAACAACAACGGTTCGAGAGAAGCAGATCGAACGGTTCAGGTCGATGACTTTCGTCAGAGCATTTCCTGTTGTACTAATGGCCGAACAAGCGACTCGAGAGGCGGGAGGAGATTGTGGGGGCCGGGGAGGAATAGGCGCCGCGGCTGGACTGGGAAACTTAATAAACACCCGGCGTCGGCCTCAGGCCCGGAATAAGACCCCGCGGGCCCCGTGTTTGCGCCGCGGCGCCTGGCCCGGCCGCTGGGGTGAGCGGGGCGAATGTCCGCCACCTTGCTGAAGGCTTACTCTGCGGCGACAGGCCCGGGTTACCCCGGCAACCGACCGCCATCTTGGTGAAGGACTTGTTCCCGCGCCGCCATCTTGGACAGGCCAGGGGGTCAGGGCGCATGCGCGTCCCTCTCCCAGTGCAGCTGCAGCAGAAGCCCTGTTTAATATTAGTTTATGGGATGTGGGCATCCCTGGCAAAACCAGCATTTATTGCCCATCCCTAACTGCCCTTGAGAAGGTGGTGGTGAGCCGCCTTCTTGAACCGCTGCAATCCGTGTGGTGAAGGTACTCCCACAGTGCTGTTAAGGAGGGAGTTCCAGGATTTTGACCCAGCGACGATGAAGGATCGGCGATATACTTCCAAATCAGGATGGTGCGCGACTTGGAGGTGGTGGTGTTCCCCTGTGCATGCTGCCCTTGTCCTTCTAGGTGGAAGAGGTCACGGGTTTGGGAGGTGCTGCCGATGAAGCCTTGGCGAGTTGCTGCAGTGCATCTTGTCGATGGTACAAGCCACAGTGCGCCGGTGGTGGAGGGAGTGAATGTTTAAGGTGGTGGATGGGGTGGCAATCATGCAGGCTGCTTTGTCCTGGATAGTGTCGAGCTTCTTGAGTGTTGTTGGAGCTGTACTCATCCAGGCAAGTGGAGATTATTCCATCACACTCATCGCACACAGGGGCTGTAGAAATGGAGCCAAGCAGAGCAGAGGGTGGGAGAGGGGCAAAGATATGATGCAATGGGTAAGGATTTCAGCACAGGGAGAGGGAGAGTGTGTGGGACAGGAATTTACAGCTTTTGGGGGAAACAAGTGAGGAAAGATTGTTCCATAGAAACTAGAATTGTCTGTTCTGAATTTCTGTCCTGTACTTAGTGATGACTTTTGTAATCTCCTTTTTTCAGGGTATTGGAAGGGGAGGATTTGCAGACCAGAAACTCAACCAAACATCACGCCAAGATCTGACAGAGTCACTCGATTCATCAGGACCTGAATATCATCGGCCTTTGAATGTGGAAGGAGAAATCTTTCTCTGTTCTTGTGTGTGGGAAAGGATTTCAAACATCATGTGACTGGGAAAGCACCGAGACCCATTCACACTTGAGCGAGAGTGTTCCAGTGCACTGACTGGAGAGAGCTGTAACCATGTTACACAGACTGGAAAAACTTCACACCATTCACAGTGGGGAGAAACCGTACACTTGTTCTGTGTGTGGACAAGGCTTCAACCGATCGTCCAAACAGGAGAGACAGATGGACCTTGGAGAAACCGTGGGAATGTGGGGACTGTGAGAAGGGATTCAATTATCCGTCTGAGATGCAAATTCATCGGCGCAGTTACACTGGGGAGAGACTGTTCTCCCGCTCCGTATGTGGGAAGGGATTCAGTCGGTCATCCATCCTGCTGAAACACCAGCGAGTTCACGCTGACGAGAGACTGTTCAGGTGCTTTCACTGTGGGAAGAGATTCAGTCATCCCACCTCATTGAACACCAGCATGTTCACACTGGAGAGAATCCGTTCACCTGCTCCGTGTGTGCGAAGGGATTCACAAGGTCATCCAGTCTGCTGAAACACCAGCGAATTTACTCTGAAAGCAGCCCTTTTAAAAGTTCTTGTAAGTATTGCTATGTATAGATTATTAAATAGAATACACTGGTTGACATATACAATTATTTCAATATTAAGCGAGAATAACTGGGGATTAAGTTAGTTTAAAACACACTCCAGATAGACACACATCTGCTGCCAAGCAGGGCTGAGTGTGAAGATTGAATTTAATGCCAGCAGCGAGTCTGGAGGACTGTCATAGAGTTATACAGCACGGATATAGGCCCTTCGGCCCATCGTGTCCACGCCGGCCATCAAGCCCTGTCTAATCTAATCCCATATTCCAGCATTTGGTCCGTAGCCTTGTATGCTATGGCATTTCATGTGCTCATCCAAATGCTTCTTAAATGTTGAGGGTTCCTGCCTCCACAACCCTTTCAGGCAGTGAGTTCCAGACTCCAACCACCCTCTGGGTGAAAAAGTTCGTTCTCAAATTCCTTCTAAACCTCCCGCCCTTTACCTTGAATCTATGCCCCCTTGTTATAGACCCCTCTACTAAGGGAAAAAGCTGCTTAGTATCCATCCTATCTATGCCCCTCATAATTTTGTACACCTCAATCATGTCCCCCCTCAGCCTCCTCTGCTCCAAGGAAAACAAACCCAATCTGCCCAGTCTCTCTTCATAGCTGAAGCACTCCAGCCCGGGTAACATTCTGGTGAATCTCCTCTGCACCCTCTCCAAAGCGATCACATCCTTCCTGTAGTGTGGCGACCAGAACTGCACACAGTATTCCAGATGTGGCCTAACCAGTGTTTTATACTGCTCCATCATAACCTCCTTGCTCTTATATTCTATGCCTCGGCTAATGAATGCAAGTATCCCATATGCCTTTTTTACCACATTATCCACCTGTTCCGCCGCCTTCAGGGATCTGTTTACTTGCACACCAAGATCCCTCTGACCCTCTGTCTTGCCTCGGGTCTTACCATTCATTGTGTATTCCCTTGCCTTGTTATTCCCTCCAAAGTGCATCACCTCGCACTTTTCCGGATTAAATTCCATTTGCCACTGTTCCACCCATCTGACCAACCCATCTATATCGTCCTGCAGACTGAGGCTACCCTCCTCGCTATTTACCACCCTACCAATTTTTGTATCATCCGCGAACTTACTGATCATACCTTTTACATTCATATCCAAGTCGTTAATGTAGAGCACAAACAGCAAGGGACCCAGCACCGATCCCTGTGGTACCCCACTGGCCACAGGCTTCCAGTCACAAAAACAACCTTCGACCATCACCCTCTGCCTTCTGCCACTGAGCCAGTTTTGTATCCAATGTGCCAAGGCACCCTGGATTCCATGGGCTCTTACCTTCTTGACCAGTCTCCTGTGCGGGACTTTATCGAAGGCCTTACTGAAATCCATGTATACCACATCCACTGCGTTACCCTCATCCACACACCTAGTCACCCCCTCAAAAAATTCAATCAAATTAGTCAGACATGATCTTCCCTTGACAAAGCCATGTTGGCTAACCCTGATTAATCCTTGCCTCTCCAAGTGGAGACTCATTTTGTCCCTCAGAATTTTTTCCAATAATTTTCCTACCACTGATGTTAGGCTCACTGGCCTGTAGTTCCCTGGTTTTTCCCTACTCCCTTTCTTGAATAATGGTACTACATTAGAGGTTCTCCAGTCCTCTGGCACATCCCCTGTGGCCAGAGAGGTTCTGAATATATGTGTTAGAGCCCCCGCAATCTCCTCCTTTGCCTCACACAGCAGCCTGGGATACATTTCGTCCGGACCTGGGGATTTATCCATTTTTAGACCTGCTAAAACCGCCAATACCTCCTCCCTCTCGATGTTAAAATGTTCGAGTATATCACAGTCCCCCTGCCCTAAATTTATGTCCGCATCGTCCTTCTCCATAGTGAAAACAGATGCAAAAAATTCATTTAGAACTCCACCTACATCTTCCGGCTCCACACACAGACTGCCACTTTTGTCCCTAATGGGCCCTATTTTTTCCCTGGTTATCCTCTTACCCTTAATATACTTATAAAACATCTTAGGATTTTCCTTTATTTTGCTCGCCAGTGTTATTTCATGGCCCCTCTTTGATCTCCTAATTTCTTTTTTAAGTATCCCCCTGCACTTTTTGTACTCCTCTAGTGCTTCCTCTGTCTTTAGCATTTTGTATCTGCCAAAAGCCCTCCTTTTTTTCCTGATCCATTCTCGTATATCCCCTGACATCCAAGGTTCCCTGGGGTTTTTGGAACCACCCTTGACCTTTACGGGAACATGCTGCCATTGTATGATCTCAATCTCCCTTCTGAAAGAATCCCATTGCTCCGATGCGGATTTTCCTACAAGCAGCTGATCCCAGTCCCTTTTGGCCAGATCCTGCCTTATCCTATTAAAATCGGCCTTCCCCCAATTTAGAACCTTTATTTCCGGCCCATCCCTGTCCTTTTCCATGACCACCTTAAATCTCACCGTATTATGGTCACTGTCACCAAAGTGCTCACCTACTAGCACTTCTTCCACTTGGCCGGCCACATTCCTTAGAATTAGGTCCAGTACCGCCCCCTCCCTTGTAGGACTTTCTACATGCTGGCTCAAAAAGCTCTCCTGGATGCACTTTAAGGGGTAAAAATTGAGTCGCGCCCCATTTAGCGCCCCGAAAAAATTAGCGGCCCCGCGCCGGAACTTCAGTGGTTGCGCCCCAAGAGGGAAGCGGGGCGCCTAAGGAAGCACCCCGCATCCCTCTTGGGGCGCTGCGAGGGACGTCGCGCCGCGGTATTGCAGGCCTTCCTCCCCTTCTTAAAGGGGAGGGACCCTGCGCAGCGCGAACCGGGGCCCAGCTGGGCCTCCAGGGATCGGGAGTGCCGGCAAAAGAGCCCGGCACTCAAGAGAAGTGCCGGGCTCTTGGAGCGCAGCCGGCACTTCACGGTGGGGGGGCTTCACGGGGGCCGGGGACAGCAACAGGGGCAGGTGCTGGCAGGCGGCCAGCAACAAAAATGGCCGCCTGCCACCTCCCCTTTAAATATCGCCGCCCCGGCCGCACGTACGCCTCCCTGAGCCCGTCGGACATAGCGTCTGGCGGTAAATCAGGGGGCGCGACTGAAGATCGCGGCTGGAGCGCGAGCGGGGTGCTGCGCACGGCGATGACGTCATCGCCAGCGGCGCAGCGCCACAGGGCGCTACCGGCTGGCGCCGCCGCTAACCTCCCGCTGAATTTTGCGGGAGGCGTGGGCGGCGCTGCGCCCGGGCGTTAGCTGCTTTACGCCCCATTAGCGCCCTCTTAAGGCGCTAACGGGAGGCGCAAGCAGCTGAATTTTTCCCCCATAGAATTTTGAACCCTCTTAGCCTTTCACACTCTGACTATCCCAGTTAATATTGGGGAAGTTGAAATCCCCCATTATTATTACCCTATTATTTGCACATTTCTCTGAGATTTGCCTACACATCTGTTCCTCTATCTCCCCCTGACTGTTTGGGGGCCTATAGTACGCTCCCAGCAAAGTGCTTGCCCCCTTTTTGTTTTTAAGCTCCACCCATATAGCCTCATTGGAGGAACCTGCTAATATATCATCCCTCCTTGTGGCAGTAATTGATTCCTTAATTAATATTGCAACACCCCCTCCTCTTCTACCTCCCCCTCTGTCTCGCCTGAAGATTCTGTACCCCGGAATATTGAGCTGCCAGTCTTGCCCCTCTCTCAACCATGTCTCCGTGATAGCAACAATATCATACTCCCATGTGTTTATCAACACCTTCAGTTCATCCACCTTATTCGCTAGACTCCTTGCATTAAAATAGATGCCCTCCAGCCTTGCTCTTGCATGTTTGCCCTGTCTTCCAAGCTGACTTGTTTTTTTCTCTATATTTGACTGTACATCACCCCCTTATTGTAGCTCCACTCTGTATCCCATCCCCCTGCCAAGTTAGTTTAAACCCCCACCCCCAACAGTGCTAGCAAACCTCCCCGCAAGGATATTTGTCCTGCTCTGGTTCAGGTGCAAACCGTCCGACTGCTGGGGAGTGTGGACAGAGAATCAGTCCCTTTTGTAAAGGACATTGAAAGCTGTGAGGGTTTGAAGGTTACAGAAGCAGGTAATGAACACTCTTGTGTTGGAGGGTAAAGAACAACCTGATAGAGATTAATGGGCAAGCACAACGAATGATAACAGCTCACATCCCCACGGACCCAGCAGCTCCCCGGCCCACGGACCCAGCAGCTCCCCGGCCCACGGACCCAGCAGCTCCCCGGCCCACGGACCCAGCAGCTCCCCGGCCCACGGACCCAGCAGCTCCCCGGCCCACGGACCCAGCAGCTCCCCGGCCCACGGACCCAGCAGCTCCCCGGCCCACGGACCCAGCAGCTCCCCGGCCCACGGACCCAGCAGCTCCCCGGCCCACGGACCCAGCAGCTCCCCGGCCCACGGACCCAGCAGCTCGCCTCCCAGTGAATCACAGCTTTACTATGAGGGCTGTGGGCTATTTCTGTGTGTTACAGTGAGGGGTATATCAGTGTTACAGTGAGGGGTGTGGGGTATATCTGTGTTACAGTGAGGGGTGTGGGGTATATCTGTGTTACAGTGAGGGGTATATCAGTGTTACAGTGAGGGGTGTGGGGTATATCAGTGTTACAGTGAGGGGTGTGGGGTATATCAGTGTAACAGTGAGGGGTATATCAGTGTTACAGTGAGGGGTGTGGGGTATATCAGTGTTACGGTGAGGGGTATATCAGTTACAGTGAGGGGTGTGGGGTATATCAGTGTTTCAGTGAGGGGTATATCTGTGTTACAGTGAGGGGTGTGGGGTATATCAGTGTTACAGTGAGGGGTGTGCGGTATATCAGTGTTACAGTGAGCGGTGTGAGGTATATCATTGTTACAGTGTGGGGTATATCAGTGTTACAGTGTGGGCTGTATCAGTGTTACAGTGTGGGGTATATCAGTGTTACAGTTAGGGGTGTGGAGTATATCAGTGTTACAGTGAGGAGTGTGGGGTATATCAGTGTTACAGTGAGGGGTGTGGGGTATATCAGTGTTACAGTGAGGGGTGTGGGGTATATCAGTGAGTTACAGTGAGGGGTGTGGGGTATATCAGTGTTACAGTGAGGGGTGTGGGGTATATCAGTGTTGCAGTGAGGGGTGTGGGTATATCAGGGTGTTACAGTGAGGGGTGTGGGGTATATCAGTTTTACAGTGAGGGGTGTGGGGTATATCAGTGTTACAGTGAGGGGTGTGGGGTATATCAGGGTGTTACAGTGAGGGGTGTGGGGTATATCAGTGTTACAGTGAGGGGTGTGGGGTATATCAGTGTTACAGTGAGGGGTGTGGGGTATATCAGTGTTACAGTGTGGGGTGTGGGGTATATCAGTGTTACAGTGAGGGGTGTGGGGTATATCAGTGTTACAGTGAGGGGTGTGGAGTATATCAGTGTTACAGTGAGGGGTGTGGGGTATATCAGTTTTACAGTGAGGGGTGTGGGGTATATCAGTGTTACAGTGAGGGGTGTGGGGTATATCAGTGTTACAGTGAGGGGTGTGGGGTATATCAGTGTTACAGTGAGGGGTGTGGGGTATATCAGTGTTACAGTGAGGGGTGTGGGGTATATCAGTGTTACACTGAGGGGTGTGGGGTATATCAGTGTTACAGTGAGGGGTGTGGGGTATATCAGTGTTACAGTGAGGGGTGTGGGGTATATCAGTGTTACAGTGAGGGGTGTGAGGTATATCAGTGTTACAGTGAGGGGTGTGGGGTATATCAGTGTTACAGTGAGGGGTGTGGGATATATCAGTGTTACAGTGAGGGGTGTGAGGTATATCAGTGTTACAGTGAGGGGTGTGGGGTTTATCAGTGTTACAGTGAGGGGTGTGGGGTATATCAGTGTTACAGTGAGGGGTGTGGGGTACATCAGTGTTACAGTGAGGGGTGTGGGGTATATCAGTGTTATAGTGAGGGGTGTGGGGTATATCAGGGTTACAGTGAGGGGTGTGGGGTATATCAGTGTTACAGTGAGGGGTGTGGAGTATATCAGTGTTACAGTGAGGGGTGTGGGGTATATCAGTGTTACAGTGAGGGGTGTGGGGTATATTTGCAGTGCTCTGGGAAAGGGTGGGGAGAAGGGACTTGCTGAAGTGCTCTTGAAGGGAGCCGGCACGGGATCGATGGGCCGTAAGGCCTCATTCTGTGCTGTAACCATTCTATGATTATATAGAGCCAGAGATGAACAACAACAATAACTTGTATTTAAATATCGCCTTTAACGCAGTAAAACGTCCCAAGGCGCTTCACAGGATTATTTTAAGACAAACAATTTTGACATTGAGCCACATCAGGATAAATTCGGACAGGTGACTAAAAGCTTGGTCAAAGTGGAAGGTTTTAATGAGCGTCTTTGAGGAGGAAAGAGAGGTAGCGAGGCGGAGAGGTTTAGGCTATGAATTCCAGAACTTAGGGCCGAGGCAACAGAAGTCACGGCCACCAAATGTTGAGCGATTATAATCAGGGATGCTCAAGAGGGCAGAATTAGAGGAGCGCAGATATCTCGGGGGGGTTGTGGGGCTGAAGGAGATTCGAGATAGGGAGGGGCGAGGCCATGGAGGGATTTGAAAACGCGGATGAGAATTTTGAAATCGAGGTGCTGCTTAACCGGGAGCCAGTGTAGGTCAGCGAGCACAGGGGAGATGGGTGAACGGGACTTGATGCGAGTTAGGACACGGGCAGCCGAGTTTTGGATGGCCTCAAGTTTACATCGGGTGGAATGTGGGAGTCCAGCCAGGAGTGCGTTGGAATAGTCAAGTCCAGAGGTAACAAAGGCATGGATGAGGGTTTCAGCAGCGGATGAGAGGAGGCAAGGGCGGAGACGGGCGATGTTACGGAGGTGGAAGTAGGCGGCCTTTGTTATGCTGCGGATATGTGGTCGGAGGCTCACTTCAGGGTCAAATATGGCACCAATGTTGTGAACAGTGTGGTTCAGCCTCAGACAGATGTTAGGGAGAGGGATTGAGTCTGTGGCTAGGGAACGGTGTTGGTGGCGGGGACCGAAAACAATGGCTTCGGTCTTCCCAATATTTATTTGGAGAAACTTTTGCTCATGTCGGTCAAGCAGTCTGACAATTTAGACACCGTGGAGGGGTCGAGAGAAGAGGTAGTGAGGGAGAGCTGGGTGTCGTCAGCGTACAGATGGAAACTGACTGTGTTTCTGGATGCTGTCACCAAGGGGCAACATGTAGATGAGAAATAGGAGGGGGGCAAGGAGAGATCCTTGGGGGACACCAGAGGTAACGATGCAGGAGCAGGAAGAGAGGCTAACTGATATTCTGATCCTTTCCGCACAGTATGATCCCAGCCCCAGGGGATCCCTCACTGTGGAGAGAGAGAGAGAGAGAGGCAGAGACAGTGAGGGAGCAGATACGTAGAGAAGGAAAGAAATACTGGGGTAGAGTTTGACCTTTAGTAGGTGCTATAGTACAAACTGGGTAATTGTGAAACAGCCACCCATTTTACACCAATGGAAATAAAACTCGGGAGAGATGTAGGGCAGGATCCCGGTTCATTCCCGGAGACGGGGCTGATTGTACACCCTGTGTTCATGCCCAGTGAGACTGCACACCAGGAGCAGAGCCTGGTCAATGTGACCCTGTGTCACCTCGAGTGGGAGGGGCTCCGGCCGCTTTGTGACATCACAACTGGCTGCTGTGTGATGTCACCTGGAGACAGGGCCCCGCCCCTGGTTACAGCCCATCAGTGGGATGTCAGTGTGGGAGGAGCTGGAGTGACAGCTGACACTGGGGGTGAGTTTAGTCCCAATAAACAGGGCAATGGACAGAAAAGAGCTATTCAATATTAAAGTTAGTAATTCAAACACACTGATTAATTGCAAAAATAATCAAATTCAATATAATTATGGTCACAAAAATGCTCCCCCTGTATTCTGGGATTAATATGAATCATTTTTCTATTGACAGTCTCTGGGAGTGAGCAATATCTCAGGAAGGTGGAGAGAGAGAAGTCGAATCATCGCCTCACTGACTGGGACTGGAGAAATGTCGCTGGGTTCACAGAGCAGATCTGGTGGGATCGAGAGCCCCAGTGTCGGAGACGGGATAGAACGGGAAGCTTCAACAATGATTGGAAAGGTGAGGAACTTTACTGAGAATCCCATCAGTCCAGGATTTTGCTGAGGTGAGAGTCTAACCAGATACTGGGAGCTGTTCAACATCTGCCATCAGGCTCGGCCTTTGATGTGGCAAGTTGAGCGGAGCTTAACTCGGAGATAAACCTTGGCCGTACCTCACCCGGGAGTGTTTGACACTTGCATGTAGTGAGATCTTTATTCTGTATTCATCCCATGCTGTACCCGAGCTGGTTGTGCTTCACTGGGTAGTGTCAAGGGAGCTGTACGCTGCACATGCTGTATTAGAGGGAGCTTTGCATGTCACCCGCGCTGTACCTGCTCTGCGAGTGTTTGAGTGGACAGGGCAGAGGAAGGTTTAGTCTGTATCTCTCTATCTAACCCGTGCTGTTCGTGCCCTTTGACTGTTTGATTGGGCAGTGTAAAGGGAGCTTTACTCTGTATCTCTCTATCTAACCCGTGCTGTACCTGCCCTTGGACTGTTTGATTGGGCAGTGAAAAGGGAGCTTTACTCTGTATCTCTCTATCTCACCCGTGCTATACCTGCCCTTGGACTGTTTGATTGGGCAGTGTAAAGGGAGCTTTATTCTGTATCTCTCTATCTAACCCGTGCTGTACCTGCCCTTGGACTGTTTGATTGGGCAGTGTAAAGGGAGCTTTACTCTGTATCTCTCTATCTAACCCGTGCTATACCTGCCCTTGGACTGTTTGATTGGGCAGTGTAAAGGGAGCTTTACTCTGTCTCTCTCTATCTAACCGGTGCTATACCTGCCCTTGGACTATTTGATTGGGCAGTGTAAAGGGAGCTTTACTCTGTGTATAACTCATGCTACATGCAGGAAGATTGTGACAAATGGAATTCAATCCGGAGAAGTGTGAGGTAATGCATCTGGGGAGGGCTAACAAGTCAACGGATCCTACACTGAGGAACATAGGAAGAGGAGTCGGCCATTCAGCCCCTCGAGCCTGTTGCCCCATTCAATGCGATCATTGACTGATCTGCGATCTAACTCCATAAACCCACCTTTGGCCCATATCCCTTCATACCTTTGGTTAACAAAAAGCAATAAATCTCCGATTTAAAATTAACAATCTAGCATCCACTTCCGTTTGTGGAAGAGTTCCAAATTTCTACCACATTGTGTGTCGAAGTGTTTCCTAATTTCACTCCTGAAAGGACTGCCTCTAATTCTTAGACTGTGCCTCCAGTCCTAGTATCCCCACCAATGGAAATAGTTTCTCGCTATCTACTCTATCTGTTCCCCTTAATATCCTGAAAACTTCGCTCAGATCACCCCTTAACCTTCTAAATTCTAGGGAATAGAACCCTAATTTGTGTAATCTCTCCTCGTAACTTAACCCTTGAAGTCTGGGTATCATTCTGGTAAACCTACGCTGCACTCCCTCCAAGGCCAATATATCCTTCCTAAGGTGTGATGCCCAGAACTGCTCACAGTACTCCAGGTGTGGCCTAACCAGGGTTTTGTACAGCTGCAGAATAACTTCTGCCCCCTTGTAATCTAGTCCTTTAGATATAAAGACCAGCATTTCATGAGTCTTTTTGATTATTTTCTGTACCTGTCCATGACATTTTAATGATCTATGTACCTGGACCCCCCAAGTCTCTTTGGAACTCCACTCTTTTTAGCTTTTCATATTTAGAAAGTAACCTGTTCTATCCTTTTAGGGTCCAAAGTGGATGACATCGCATTTGCTT
>JASTWF010000956.1:0-99684 GCA_030390025.1 Squalus acanthias
TAACCCGTGCTGTACCTGCCCTGGGAGTGTTTGATGGGACAGTGTAGAGGGAGCTTTACTCTGTATCTAACCCGTGCTGTACCTGCCCTGGGAGTGTTTGATGGGGATAGGGTAGAGGGAGCTTTACTCTGTATCTAACCCTGTGCTGTACCTGCCCTGGGAGTGTTTGATGGGACAGTGTAGAGGGAGCTTTACTTTGTATCTAACCCGTGCTGTACCTGCCCTGGGAGTGTTTGATGGGACAGTGTAGAGGGAGCTTTACTCTGTATCTAACCCTGTGCTGTACCTGCCCTGGGAATGTTTGATGGGACAGTGTAGAGGGAGCTTTACTCTGTATCTAACCCGTGCTGTACCTGCCTTGGGAGTGTTTGATGTGACAGTGTAGAGGGAGCTTTACTCTGTATCTAACCCTGTGCTGTACCTGCCCCGGGAATGTTTGATGGGACAGTGTAGAGGGAGCTTTACTCTGTATCTAACCCGTGCTGTACCTGCCCTGGGAGTGTTTGATGGGACAGTGTAGAGGGAGCTTTACTCTGTATCTAACCCGTGCTGTACCTGCCCTGGGAGTGTTTGATGGGGATAGGGTAGAGGGAGCTTTACTCTGTATCTAACCCTGTGCTGTACCTGCCCTGGGAGTGTTTGATGGGACAGTGTAGAGGGAGCTTTACTCTGTATCTAACCCGTGCTGTACCTGCCCTGGGAGTGTTTGATGGGACAGTGTAGAGGGAGCTTTACTCTGTATCTAACCCTGTGCTGTACCTGCCCTGGGAATGTTTGATGGGACAGTGTAGAGGGAGCTTTACTCTGTATCTAACCCGTGCTGTACCTGCCTTGGGAGTGTTTGATGTGACAGTGTAGAGGGAGCTTTACTCTGTATCTAACCCTGTGCTGTACCTGCCCTGGGAATGTTTGATGGGACAGTGTAGAGGGAGCTTTACTCTGTATCTAACCCGTGCTGTACCTGCCCTGGGAGTGTTTGATGGTCATGATGCGGAGATGCCGGTGTTGGACTGGGGTGGACAAAATTGAGAGGTCGCACAACACCAGGTTTTTGTCCAACAGTTTTATTTTAAATCACAAGCTTTCGGAGTTACAACTCCTTCAGTGTAGAGGGAGCTTTACTCTGTATCTAACCACGGATGAACAAGCAGTGGGCCGGGTGCGGTGTCAGGGTTCTTGACTGGTTGCTGCATGATCTGAGGTGGGTGAATAAAAGTTGCGTGGTTTGGGGGTCGGGGCGCTGAAAACCGCAGCAGCCAATGACATCACAGTGTGTAGGAATGAGTGGTGTGAGTGTGGGGGAGGGAACACAACAACGTGGGCATGTGGGGAGGGCCGAGGGACCACTCATGCTAAAAACAAGGTCTGGGGGACACAGAATTCAGGTTTTGGGCAGAGATACAGGGGCGGGGTGGTGAGAAAAAACTTTTTCACGCAGCGAGTGTTGAGGACCTGGAACTCGCTGCCGACAGAAGTGGTGGAAGCGGAGACACTCGATGTTTTCAAGGGGAGACTGGATATGCACTTGAGGGAAATAAACTCGCAGGGCTACGGGGATAGAGCGGGGGGAATGGGACTGACTGGATTGCTCTACAGAGAGCTGGCACGGACTCGATGGGCTGAATGGCCTCCTTCTGTGCCGTTATGACTCTCTGACACCCGGAGACTCCCCTGTAAATATCGACACGCTCCCGGAGATATTCTGGAGGCTCTGAGGTGCCAGCGTGGAATGTATCCAGAGCCGTGGACCCCCCCAACACCTCGGAATCCCCTTGTCGACCCCTCAGGATCTGCAGCCATGCTCTCAGTCCATGTTGATTCAAAGTTTCTGAGGCCCGTGTCTGTGACTTCTTGCCGAGGGCCATTAAAGTGACGCCCATCATTTATCTGGTATTGTTGTTGGTTTGTTGCAACAATTCTTCTTCCTTATTCAAGCGACTGGTGATTAAAAGCCTCCCGTTGCATCAGAAAAGATCAAGTTTCCAGCCTGTCCCAAGCTCCCTCCCAGTGCGATGAACGCTTGCAGGCTTTCATCTCCGCCCTCGACTAACTTCCTCTGCCTCTGATATCAAACAAGAACGAACGGTCTTGCCTTCACACAGCCCCTTTCACCGTCTCAGGACGTCCCACAGCGCTTTGCAGCTGTTGAAGTCACTTTTTTGGGGGGGCAAGTGCAGTCGCTGTTGTAACATGGGAAACCGGCGGGAGGGGCTGAATGGATTCCTCCTGTCCCTATGTTCCAACCCACCGGATAATCTGCTTTATTATCATATAAAAAAGACTTTGCATTTCTCCAGCGCCTTTCACGACCACCAGACGTCCCAAAACGCTTCACAGGCAATGAAGTACTTTTTGAAGTGTGGTTGCTGTTGCAATGTAGGAAACACGGCAGCCAATTAGTGCACAGCAAGCTCCCACAAGCAACAATGTGACAATGACCAGATCATCTGTTTTAGTGATGTTGCGATGCGGAGATGCCGCTGTTGGACTGGGGTGGACAAAAATGAGAAGTCGCACAACACCAGGTTATAGTCCAACAGTTTTATTTGAAATTACGAGCTTTCGGACTTACGAGTATTCCCTCACTGTACCTGAAGAAGGAGCAGCGCTCCGAAAGCTCGCAATTTCAAATAAAACTGTTGGACTATAACCTGGTGTTGTGCGACTTCTCATTTTAGTGGTGTTGGTTGAAGGATAAATATTGGCCCCAGCGCACCGGGGAGATCTCCCCCCTGCTCTTCTTCGAAATAGTGCCGTGGATAACATCTCTTCCAAAAGACGGCACCTCCGACAGTGCCCAACGCTGTCTCGGCCCTAAGCTCTGGAATTCCCTCCCTAACCCTCTCCGTCTCTCTAATTCTCTTTCCTCTTTAAAATCTACCTCTTTAACCAAGCATTTCCTCATCTGCCCTAAAATCTCCTTTATGCGGCTCAGGGTCATTGTTTGGTAACGCTCCTTGGGATGTTTAAAGGCGCTATATAAATGTAAGTTGTGTTGCACTGAGAGAGTCAGCCTAGATTATTGCGCTCAAGGCTCTGGAGCGGGGCTCGAACCCACGACCTTCCGACTCAGAGGCGAGAGCGCTACCCAGTGAGCCACTGGCTGACACGTGGGCAAAGGGGAGCAAGTGGTGAAGGAATTCGGAGTCCAGCTCAGACTCTGGCTCTGCTCCCCGCTCAGTCACCCACCCACAAAAGCACACACCAAGAGGCAACCAGAGTCCAGTGTCTGATTCCAGCTACCGTCATCTCCAGTGACCCAGAGCAGGGGGGGTGAGGGAGGGAGGGGAATATAGATTAATGATCTAGACGAGGGAACTAGATGTAATAACTCCAAGTTTGCAGACGACACATAGCTGGGTGGGCGTGTGTGCTGCGAGGAGGATGCAGAGAAACTCCAGTATGATTTGGACAGGTTGGGTGATATGGCAGATGCAGTATAATGTGGATAAATGCGAGGTTATCCACTTTGGTGGCAAAAACACGAAGGCAGATTATTATCTGAACGGCAATAGATTGGGAAAAGGGGAAGTGCAACGAGATCTGGGAGTCCTTGTGCACCAGTCGCTGAAGGTAAGCATGCAGGTTCAGCAGGCGGTTAAGAAGGCAAATGGTATGTTGGCCTTCATAGCGAGAGGATTCGAGTACAGGAGCAAGGATGTCTTGCTGCAGTTGTACAAGGCCTTGGTGAGACCACACCTTGAGTATTGTGTGCAGTTTTGGTCGCCTTATCTGAGGAAGGATGTTCTTGCCATGGAGGGTGTGCAGCGAAGATTTACCAGACTGATACCTGGGATGGCAGGAATGACGTATGAAGAGAGATTGGGTCGATTAGGCTTATATTCGCTAGAGTTTAGACGAATGAGAGGGGATCTCATTGAAACTTATAAAATTCTAACAGGACTAGACAGACTAGATGCAGGAAGGATGTTCCCGATGGCGGGTGAGTCCAGAACCAGGGGTCACAGTCGAAGGATAAGGGGTAAGCCATTTAGGACTGAGATGAGGAGGAATTTCTTCACCCAGAGAGTGGTGAACCTGTGGAATTCTCTACCACAGAAGGCAGTTGAGGCCAATTCATTAAATATATTCAAGAAGGAGATAGATATATTTCTTAAGGCTAAAGGGATCAAGGGATATGGGGAGAAAGCAGGGACAGGGTACTGAATTTGGATGATCAGCCATGATCGCATTGAATGGCGGAGCAGGCTCGAGGGGCCGAATGGCCTCCTCCTGCTCCTATCTTCTATGTTTCTAATGGAGACAACCCAGGGGGAGTTACTGCTGGAAAGTACATACGCGTGGGTGTTGGGTGAGCACGGATTCGAGCTCAAGGCCATCGCTTGTGATCTGTCGCTCGATAAAAACCTCACTCCAAGAAAAACCTAATGGTATGTGAGGACTGTGGTGAGGGAAGCTGCTTTGCCTGCCGACCAAAGCCGAATGTTGGGTTCGAGGTGACGGTCAGTGGCCAAGAGGAGGTGGAAAGACTTTTACTCAGTTTGAAGGTTGGTGATAAGTTCTTGGAGATATCCCTGCTATATTCTGAAGAAAATGAGAAGTCGCACTGTTGGACTATAACCTGGTGTTGTGCGACTTCTCATTTTTGTCCACCCCAGTCCAACGCCGGCATCTCCACATCATATTCTGAAGAGGTGGTGGTCTCATTCTTAAACCTGCCAGTTTATATTGAGGACGATAAGCTGATAAAAAAGTTGGAGTCGTGGGACATTAAAATTTGTTCGGCAATAAAGAGGAGATACTATCCAGGAACGCGGGTATCAGATGGAACCCGTTATGTAAACTTGCGGTTCCCAGAGGGGGTGAAGTCATTGCCGTACAGCATGAAATTCGAGACAATGGAAGGAGAGCAGTACTTCCGGGTACTGCATGATAACCAGGTGAAGGTTTGTTATTATTGTCTTGGACACGACCATCTTGTAAGAAGCTGTCCAGACTTGTACTGTTCTAACTGCGGAGAGTCTGGACACATTGCTCGGAGCTGCAAGGCGGGGAGCTGTGGGCTGTGTCACAAAGGCCCCACCCGCTGTGAGTGTGAGGCAGAAGGAAGCCCCTTGAGTGACGAGGAGATGGGAGAAGGAGAAGGAGCAGGAGGTGTGAGTGGAGCGGCTGGAGGAGCGGAGCAGGCAGAGGACACAGCTGGTGAATGGAAGAAGAAAAGAGCGCAGGAAGAGGCAGAAAATTGCGGAGCAGAGAACAGGATGGAGATGGTGGAAAACACACCAAGTACGGTGGAAAAGGACAAAGACAGCAGAGGGCAGCACGGGTCGAGGGCAGAGTAGAGCCATAATACGGTTCAGCTCTCCCTAAAGAAGCTGGTGTCCGCAGGGGGATGGAGGTGGGAGCGGGGTGCGGGTTAAGTGTAAATACTCCAATAAAGACGGGGAGTTGGACATCTTGGGGAGCAGGAGGGGGCAAGACAAGGAGAGGGTGCAAGAGGCAGGAGCCTTAAAGGGGCAGCAGGACGGGAGCGGGGAGACAAAGACACCAGAAGGGAGCAAGATAGGTGCAGACGCGCCATTGTCCCAGAGAGAGAAGAAACGGGGAGCAAGGGTCAGCGGTGGAGAGGGCGAAGGGAGCGGCACTGTTGGAGAAACCCTGATAGCAGGATGACTCTGTAAGGGAGATTATGGGCTGGATTTTCTCAATGGAGACGTGCTGGAGGTGGGACTTCTGATTTCCGGGTTTCAGGCCCGCCGCCAGTGACGTCTGACCAACCCACGCTATTTTCCCTTGATTGGCCTTGTTACCAGCCAATTAAGGGAAAGCCGGTGACAGATGACGTCAACATTTTTTTGATAGATGCATTGTCAGCATTTGACAGCTTTGAGAAGCTGTCAAACACTGACAATCTCTGTTCTAAGGTGAGCCCTTGCACACAGGCTCACCAAGACCTCTCTCCTCAGCAGAAAGCAGATGGCTGCAGCATCCGAGAATGCAGCAGCCATTCTGTCATCTCTGCCATTGAGATGAGACACCTCTGGATCCTCAAAGGTTGAAGCCTGCAGGAAGAAGCAAAGGTAAGGAAACTTTTTCCAACACTTTACACTCACCTTTCATACTTACCTCTCCATACTTGCACCCATCACTCACCTCTACAGCTGATATTTCGACCCCTCTCACCCCCGCAGACCCACTGCTCGCCTCGCTGACCCTGGCGAGGTTCGCAGCCGTCGGGAAGCCCGCAACTGCAGGCGTAAAATGGGGAAAAGCCTCAAAACTACCTGTTAACAGGCAGTTAATTGGCTCTAATCCCCTTCCCGCCTCGAGGAGACAGGTCCCTGCAGGAGTCGGGGACCCGCCTCCCGGGAAGATGGCACGGAGGCGGGTTGGGAGCGGGGGTCGGTACCCGCTCCCAGTTTCTGCCACCTTCCCGGCAGTCCCGCCTCCACACCCGCCTCCCCAGGGCTGGGAACATTCCCCCCTATGTATCCGAAGGGGAGCAGGGACAGGAGGTTACGGAAGAGCTCGAGAGTGAGGAGTCAGAGGGGGGACAGAGACATGGGAGTGGGGGGTGGGGTGGGGTGGCAGCGTGTGGAAAGGGAAAGATTAGTGAGGGGCAGAAGGAGGGGGAAGGGGCAGCTCCTCGGCCCAAACATAGAAACATAGAAAACATAGAAGATAGGAGCAGGAGTAGGCCATTCAGCCCCTCGAGCCTGCTCCGCCATTCAATGCGATCATGGCTGATCATCCAAACTCAGTACCCTGTCCCTGCCTTCTCCCCGTATCCCTTGATACCTTTAGCTTTAAGAAATATATCTAACTCATTCTTGAATATATTTAATGACTTGGCCTCAACTGCCTTCTGTGGTAGAGAATTCCACAGGTTCACCACTCTCTGGGTGAAGAAATTCTTCCTCATTTCTGTCCTAAATGGCTTACCCCTTATCCTTAGATTATGACCCCTGGTTCTGGACTCTCCGACCATCGGGAACATCCTTCCTGCATCTAGTTTGTCCAGACCTGTCAGAATTTTATATGTTTCGATGAGATCCCCTCTCATTCTTCTATACTCCAGTGAGTATAAGCCCAATCGACCCAATCTCTCCTCATATGTCATTCCTGCCATCCCGGGTATCAGCCTTGTGAATCTTCGCTGAACTCCTTCCATGGCAAGAACATCCTTCCTCAGATAAGGCGACCAAAACTACACACAGTACTCAAGGTGTGGTCTCACCACGGCCCTGTACAACTGCAGCAAGACAGCCTTGTTCCTGTACTCAAACCCTCTCGCTATGAAGACCAACATACCATTTGCCTTCTTCACCGCCTGCTGCACCTGCATGCTTACCTTCAGCGACTGGTGCACAACAGCGACTGTAAGGAAGAGGCTGAAACTGCAGGGAAGATTCACACAGGAGGCGAAAAAGAGCCGGAGGCTGCAGGAGAAAGCGACAGCTGGCCACAAAGTTGGGAAGGAGCTTGAGAGGAGGGAAGGACCGGAGATTAAATGATGGGGGGATTATCAGGCACACTTCCCTTATTCGGAGCCATGATTATTGATCAATTTTTAAAGTACAACAGAGACGTAAATGTTATGGGAGACAAATTAAACTTCAGGTTTTGATGTTAATATGTGTTGGAGGAATGGCTGTGCAGAGCGGCAGAGTGGATCTGTATGATACAATGAAATGATCACGATGTTGTAAATGTTCTTAATGTTCATTAAATAATATACAATTAAAAAACGTGGGTCGCACTCTCACCTCTGAGTCAGAAGGTTGTGGGTTCAAGTCTCACTCCAGAGACTTCAGCACATTAAGCTAGGCTGAGGGACAGTGCTGAGGGAGCGCCGCACTGGTCGGAGGTGCCGTCTTTCGGATGAGACGCTAAAACCGAGACCCCGTCTGCCCTCTCAGGTGGACGTAAATGATCCAATTACACGATTTCGAAGAAGAGCAGGGGGGTGGAGTCCTGGTCAATGTTTATCCCTCAATCAACATCACTAAAAACAGATTATCGGGGTCATTGTCACGTTGCTGTTCGTGGGAGCTTGCTGTGCGCAAAATGGCTACCGCGCGTCCCACATTACAACAGTGACCACACTTCAAAAAAAGTACCTCATTGGCTGTAAAGCGCTTTGGGACGTCCTGAGATCGAGAAAGGCGCTGGAGAAATGCAAGTCTATCTTTCTAGTACAGTAATATTTTCGTTAATCAAAACTACTACACATTTTTTTTCCTTCCCTATCTTTGTTGACTACCTTGTACCCAGGAATTTTAAGCATCCAATCCTCCCCTTTTGTGAGCCCGGTCTCAGTTATTGCTACTACATTGTATTCCCACGTGGTTATTTGTGCCTGCAGCTCACCAACCTTATTAACCACAATTTTTGCATTGACACATATGCACGCCAAGCCTATTTGTATTTTCCATGATCTCACCTATTTCTGGAATATTTCTAACTCTCACTGTCTCTCTCAGTCCTCTGTGCAGTTTCTACTCTTTAATACCCTCATCTTGCTGCCCAGCCCCCTGCCGAATTAGTTTAGCCCCTACCCCGCAGCACCAGTTAACCAGCCCACAAGGATATCGGCCCCAGCTCAGTTCGGGCGCAACCCGTCCATCTTGAACAGGTCCCTCCTGCCACAGCACTGGTCCCAATGTCCCAGGATTCTGAAGACCCGCTCTTCCTGCACCAAGGGCTGGATTTTGCCAATGGGGAGCTTTTGGAGGCGGGACTTGTCGGGTTTTAGTCCCGCCTCCATCAACTTTTGGCCAACCCACGCTATTTTCCCTTGATTGACCTTGTTCAGCCCGCCCAGCGGGCTTAGCAGGCCGATTAAGGGGAAGCCAGTTACAGAGAACGTCAGCTTATGACGTTTCATCTGTCAAAAATTTTTGACAGATGAATTGTCACCGTTTGACAGCTCTGTGAAGCTGTCAAACACTGACATTCTCTGTAGTTTGATGAGTTCTTGAATTCAAGACTTATCAAAGCTCTTTCTTTTGTAGAAATTAGATGGTTGCTGCATCGGAGAATGCAACGGCCAGCTGTCATCTCTACCGCGGAGGTCCGAGACTCTCCGCATACCCACCGACTGAAGCCTGCAGGAAGAAACAAAGGTAAGTAAACTTTTTCTAACACTTTTCACTCCCCTCACACACTCACCTCTCCACACTTGCACCCATCACTTACCTCCACAGCACACTTTTGCACCCCTCCGACCCCCGCAGACCCACTGCTCGCCTCGGTGACCCTGGCGGGGTTCGGAGCCTTCGGGAAGCCCGCACTTGTGAGGGTAAAATGAGGATAATCCTCTTATCTGTCTGTTAACCACCTGTTAACTGGCATTTCAGTGGCTGTAATCCCTTCCCGCCTCCAAGGAGATGGGACCCAGCGCGGGTTGGCTACCCGCCTCCCGGGAAGATGGCACGGAGGCGGGTTGGGGGCGGGATGGGCACCCGCCCCCAGATTCTGCCATTTTCCCGGCAGTCCCGCCTCCCCAGGGCTGGCAAGATCACGCCCGTGTCTCCAGCCACGCATTAACCTGCCATATCCTCCTATTTCTATTCTCACCAGCGCGTGGCACTGGGAGTAATCCAGAGATGACTAACTTCCACCCTCGCTCCGTGAACTCTGACCGCAGCACCTCAACCCTCTTCCTCCCTGTGCCGTTGGTTCCGACAGGGACCACGACCTCTGGCTCTTCCCCTTCGCCCCGCAGGATGCTCTGCACCCTCTCCGTGATGCCCCTTACCCTGGCACCAGGGAGGCAACATACCGTCGACGGTAGCAGAACTGCCTGTCTGTCCCCCTGACTATCAATTACTACTGCATTCCTACACTGTGCAGCACCTTCTTGCGCAGTCCTTTGCCTCACGGTCCTGGCTTGGGACTGCACTCCTTTGAGGTGTTGTTGCCCCCTCGCTGGTATTCAGTGCTGAAAGTGCCACACTCCCAGACGGTCCCAATATCAACCCCACACCCTGTACCAGTACCAACCCGCAGTTAAAAATCACCTTTAACACAGTCAAACGTCCCAGGGTGATTCACAGGAGCGATTATCAGACAGAGTTTGACACCGAGCCATATAAGGAGCTATTACAGCAGGTCAAAGAGACAGGTTTTAAGGAGCATCTTAAAGGAGGAGAGAGAGAGGCGGAGAATTCCACAGCTTAGGGTCCAGGCAGCTGAAGGCACGGCCGCCAATGGTGGAGCGGTTGAAATCGGGGGATGCGCAAGAGGCCAGGAGCAGAGGAGCACGGCGATCTCGGAGGGTTGTTGGGCTGGAGGAGGATTGACGAGGCCACGGAGGGATTTTTAACACAAGGATGGGAATGTCAAAATCGGGGCCAATGTAGGTCAGCGAGCACAGGGGGGGGGGGCGCGGGGAGAACGGTACCTGGTGCGAGTTAGGATACGGGCAGCAGAGTTTGGGAGATTTAGGGAGGGTGCAAGATGGGAGGCCGGCCAAGAGACCCTTCCCTCCAACACCCTGTAATAATACCAGCCCCCCCCCCCCACCCCGAGCGCCCCACACCCAGCCAGTGCGCTGCCTCTCTGACAGAGTTAACTGATCCGCTGCCCACCTCTCCACTGCTGCGACACATGTTGCCAATTCCTGGAATTGCTTCCTGACGACCTGAGCCGCTTGCCTTGTGAGGAACATGACCAGCCTGGTTCTTCCACATTCCACAGGCACCGCGGCCCACCCACACAGCGCCTGAACACAAGAATATCAGTTTCAGTTGCAACAGTGCACAAAGAACGATTGGTTTCAGGACAAGAATCACGGCCCGCCCCCTGCACCAAGTAAAGCTAAAGGGATCAAGGGAGAAGGCAGGGACAGGGTACTGAGTTTGGATGATCAGCCATGATCGCATCGAATGGCGGAGCAGGCTCGAGGGGCTGAATGGCCTACTCCTGCTCCTATCTTCACAGAATCCCCACAGTGCAGATAGAGGCCATTTTGGCCCATCGAGCCTGCACCAACACATATCCCACCCTATCCCCGTAACCCCACGTATTTAATCCCCCTAACACTGAGGGTCAATTTATCATAGCCAAATCAACCTAACCCGCACATCTTTGGACTGTGGGAGGAAACCGGAGCACCCGGAGGAAACCCACGCAGACACGGGGAGAATGTGCAAACTCCACACAGACAGTCACCCGAGGCCGGATTCGAACCCGGGTCCCTGGCGCCGTGAGGTAACAGTGCTAACCACTATGCCACCGTGTTGCCCTATTTTCTATGTTTCTATGTCTATGTCTAAATACCAGCTCCCCATGGCAACCCCGTGAGCTTGTTTCTGGCAAAGTGCAAAAATTGCCGGTGACTGCCTTGCACCCCAATTGGCCAGCAGCCTGCTCCCCCTTGGTGGCTGACTGGGCGACTGCGCCTCCTGGTCTGTGTCTTCTTCTTCTTCTTAGGCAGTCCCTCGGAACCGAGGATGACTTGCTTCCACACTAAAAATGAGTTCTCAGGTGTCTGATGAGTCCAATGCGGGACCTACAGTCTCTGTCACAGGTGGGGCAGACGGTGGTTAAAGGGGCGGGTGAGTGGGGTGCTTGGGTTGACGTGCGCTCCTTGCGCTGCCTGCGTTTGGCTTCCGCTTGCTCCCGGCGAAGAGACTCGAGGTGTTCGGCGCCTCCACTTTGTGCGGCCTTGGGCCAGGGATTCCCAGGTGTCGGTGGGGCTGTTGCACTTTTTCAAGGAGGCTTTGAGGGTGTCCTAGAAGCGTTTCCTCTGCCCACCTGGGGCTCACTTGCCATGCCGGAGCTCCGAGTAGAGCGCTTGTTTTGGGAGTCTCGTATCGGGCATGCGGACGATGTGACCCGTCTATCGGAGCTGATCGAGCGTGGTCAAAGCTTCGATGCTGGGGATGTTGGCCTGAGCGAGAACACTGACGTTGGTGCGCCTATCCTGCCAATGGATTTGCAGGATCTTGCGGAGGCAGTGTTGGTGGTACCTCTCCAGTGCTTTGAGGTGCCTGCTGTACATGGTCCATGTCTCTGAGGCATACAGCAGGGCGGGTATCACTACTGCTCTGTAGACCATGAGCTTGGTGCTGGGTTTGCAGTCCTGGTCTTCAAACACTTTCTTCCTCAGGCGACCGAAGGCTACACTGGCACACTGAAGATAGTGTTGGACTTCGTCATCGACGTCTGCCCTTGTTGACAGTAGGCCCCCGAGGTATGGAAAGTGGTCCACGTTGTGACTGAGCTGAAGGCTCCCAGGCCCGATCCCAGGTCTGTGCCTGAGTTAGCTGGTCATCTGGGTGGCGGTGAGAACCAAAGTCAACCTCCCGGGCACAGGCATGGGGTAATTACCCAGGATTCCTGATCTTGATTACTGGAAGTCCCACGCTCGTGTGTGGGTGTGTGTGTGTGGGGGGGGGGGGGGGGGGGCGCGAGGTGGCATCGGGCAAGGACAATAAATGCTGGCTTTGCCAGCGACGCCCACATCCCATAAACAAATTTTAAAAAAAAATCAAGCTCTGTTGTGATGCACTCCACGGCCGAATAGTCAACCCTCTGAGCTCACGCACGAAGAGTGGCCACTTGGCTGAGGTTCTGGAGGGCGCTGTCAAGTGTCAGGACAACTGAAAAATAAAATCTGTTGTATTATTACAACTGTACAGGGTGTTGGTGAGACCACACCTGGAGTACTGCGTACAGTTTTGGTCTCCTTATTTAAGGAAGGATATACTTGCATTGGAGGCAGTTCAGAGAAGGTTCACGAGGTTAATTCCGGAGATGAAGGGGTTGTCTTATGAGGAAAGGTTGAGCAGGTTGGGCCTATACTCATTGGAGTTTAGAAGAATGAGAGGGGATCTTATTGAAATATATAAAATTCTGAGGGGGATTGACAGGGTCGGTGCAGAGAGGATGTTTCCCCTCGTGGGGGAATCTAGAACTCGGGGGCATAGTTTCAGGATAAGGGGACACCCATTTAAAACGGAGATGAGGAGGAATTTCTTCTCTCAGAGGGTCGTGAATCTTTGGAATTCTCTACCCCAGCGAGCTGTGGAGGCTGGGTCATTGAATATGTTTAAGGTGGAGATTGACAGATTTTTGAAAGGTAAGGGAGTCAAGGGTTATGGGGAGCGGGCAGGAAAGTGGAGTTGAGGCCAAGATCAGATCAGCCACGATCTCATTGAATGGCGGAGCAGGCTCGAGGGGCCGAATGGCCGACTCCTGCTCCTATTTCTTATGTTCTTAATACAAATCTTGCATGAGGCTCACGAACCTTACTTCCTGCTGTGACGACTTTCAGTCAGCATTTACCATTGTAAATTGCTATGTCAACTTTTCCCAGTGTCAGCCAGTGGCTCAGTGGGTAGCAGATCTCGCCTCTGAGTCAGAAGGTTCACTGTCCCAGTCCAGAGACTTGAGCACAAAGCCTAGGCAGACACTCCCAGCGCCGCACTCAGGGAGTGCTGCACTGTCTTTCGGGATGAGGCGTTAAATCGAGGCCCCGTCTGCTCTCTCTCGGGTGGACGTAAAAGATCCCGTGGCACTATTTCGAAGAAGAGCAAGGGGGGAGTTCTCCTCGGCGTGCTGGGCCCAATATTTATCGCTCAACCAACATCACAAAAACATTATCTGATCATCATCACGTTGCTGATTGTGGGAGCTTGCTGTGCGCAAATTGGCGGCCACGTTTCCCTACATTACAACAGTGACTACACTTCAAAAAGTACTTCATTGTGTGTAAAGCGCTTTGGGACGTCCGGTGGTCGTGAAAGGCGCTATAGAAATGTAAGTCTTTCTGTTTGATTTTTGTGTAGTTGTTGACCCGGTTACACCAAACTTTAACCCCGACTGTAGCCCAACCACTTCCCAACCGTACCCAGACATTTCCCAAATTGTGCTACAACTGTGGCCACATCCCAGTGGCGTGGCGTGTACCCCACCCGCACCCGACGAGATTGAAGTGCTTCAGGACAAAAGGGTGTCACCACATTGGAATGTCTGTCCGGTGACGGTGAGCCTGTTGGGAACAGACAGTCATGCAGAGCTGTCGTCAGGTAGTAGAGCACACCTCCCCCCGACACACCAGGGTTAAAATAACACTTAATTGTGTTCGCCTGAAACCGAAACCACAAACAGATCTTATGTAAAGGCTTACATCGAGTCTCCCGTGGCACATTCAGTGTTCCGCGAGCTAGCAGGTGAGAGCTTCCTTCCCTGACCTCCTGCAGCAGTGAGGACTCTGCGAGATTCGGACAGCGTTTACCTCCAGACAAGGTACTGAGGCGCATACCTGCTAGTGCGAGGGGGGCGCACAGTGCGATCCCGTTAGTGCGAGGGGGGCACAGTGCTATCCCGTTAGTGCGAGGGGGACACAGTGCGATCCCGTTAGTGCGAGGGGGGCACAGTGCGATCCCGTTAGTGCGAGGGGACAATGAGATGAGGAGAAACTTCTTCACTCAGAGGGTAGTAAATCTATGGAATTTGCTACCTCAGAGAGCTGTGGAAGCTGCGACATTAAATAAATTTAAAACGGAGATAGACAGTTTCCGAGCTGATAAGGGAATTAAGGGTTATGGGGAGCGGGCAGGGAAGTGGACGTGAGTCTAGGTTCGGATCAGCCATGATCCTATTGAATGGCGGAGCAGGCCCGAGGGGCCGTATGGCCGACTCCTGCTCCTACTTCTTATACATAGATACATAGATACATAGAAGATAGGAGCAGGAGTAGGCCATCCGGCCCTTCGAGCCTGCTCTGCCATTTAATGAGATCATGGCTGATCCTCCAATTCAGTATCCCGTCCCCGCCTTCTCTCCGTAACCCTTAACCCCTTTTGCCTGTAGAAATATATCTAATTCCCTCTTAAATATATTTAATGAGCTGGCGTACACTGCCCTCTGTGGCAATGAGTTCCACAGGTTCACCACCCTCTGAGTGAAGAAATTCCCCCTCATTTCTGTCCTAAATGGTTTAGCCCTTATCCTTAAATTATGTCCTCTAGTTCTGTTCTCACCCGCCAAGGGAAACATTCCTTCTGCATCTAGTCTGTCTAGACCTGTCAGAATTTTATACACTTCTATGAGGTCCCCTCTCAATCTTCTAAACTCCAGTGTGTACATCCCTAAACTACATAGTCTCTCCTCATAGGTCAATCCCGCCATTCCTGGTATCAGCCTGGTGAATCGCCGCTGCACCCCCTCCATGGCAAGAACATCTTTCCTCAGATGAGACGACCAAAACTGTACACAGTACTCGAGGTGTGTTCTCACCAGTGCCCTGTACAGCTGCAGCAAGGTATCCCTGTTCCTGTATTCCAACCCTTTTGCTATGAAGGCCAGCATACCGTTTGCCTTCTTGACCGCCTGTTGCACCTGCATGCTCGCCTTCAGTGACTGGTGTACAAGAACACCCAGGTCTCTCTGTACTTCCCCCTCTCCCAATTTATTGCCATTTAAATAATAATTTGCCCTCCCGTTCCTGCACCCAAGGTGGATAACTTCGCACTTGTCCACATTATAGTGCATCTGCCATTTATCCGCCCAATCACCCAGTCTGTCCAAATCGCTCTGGAGCTTCCTGGTCTCCTCCTCTGAGCCCACCCCCCCTCCTAGTTTAGTGTCGTCTGCAAATTTGGAAATGCTGCATCCGACTCCCTGATCCAGGTCATTAATGTAAATTGTGAACAGCTGGGGACCCAGGACAGATCCCTGTGGTACCCCACTTGTTACTGCCTGCCATTCAGAAAATGAGCCGTTTATTCCAACTCTCTGTTTTCTATCTGACAGCCAGTTCTCTATCCACGTCAATACTTTCCCCTTTATCCCATGAGCTTCAATTTTCCATGCTAATCTTTTATGTGGGACCTTGTTCTTATGTTAGTGCGAGGGGGGCACTCTGCGATCCCATTAGTGCGAGGAGGCACTGTGCAATCCCGTTCGTGCGAGGAGTGCACAGTGCGATCCTGCTAGTGCGAGGGGGGCACAGTGCGATCCCATTAGTGCGAGGGGGGCACAGTGCGATCCTGCTAGTGCGAGGGGGGCACTGTGCGATCCCATTAGTGCAAGGGGGGCACTGTTCGATCCCATTAGTGTGAGGGGGGCACAGTGCGATCCCGCTAGTGCAAGGGGGGCACAGTGTGATCCCATTAGTGCGAGGGGGGCACTGTGCGATCCCATTAGTGTGAGGGGGCACAGTGCGATCCCGCTAGTGTGAGGGGGGCACAGTGCGATCCCATTAGTGTGAGGGGGGCACAGTGCGATCCCGCGAGTGCGAGGGGGGCACAGTGCGATCCCGCTAGTGCGAGGGGGGCACAGTGCGATCCCATTAGTGTGAGGGGGGCACAGTGCGATCCCGCTAGTGTGAGGGGGCACAGTGCGATCCCATTAGTGTGAGGGGGCACAGTGCGATCCCGTTAGTGCGAGGGGGGCACTGTGCGATCCCATTAGTGTGAGGGGGGCACTGTGCGATCCCATTAGTGCGAGGGGGCACTGTGCGATCCCATTAGTGCGAGGGGGGCACAGTGCGATCCCGCTAGTGCGAGGGGGGACAATGTGCGATCCCGCTAGTGCGAGGGGGCACTGTGCGATCCCATTAGTGTGAGGGGGGCACTGTGCGATCCCATTAGTGTGAGGGGGGCACTGTGCGATCCCATTAGTGTGAGGGGGCACTGTGCGATCCCATTAGTGTGAGGGGGATACTGTGCGATCCCGTTAGTGTGAGGAGGGCACAGTGCGATCCCGTTAGTGTGAGTGGGGCTCAGTGCGATCCCATTAGTGCTTTTTTATTTAAACATTGATTCTCGTGATGTGGGCATCACCGGCATTTATTGCCCATCCCTAGTTGCTCTTGAGAAGGTGGTGGTGAGCTGCCTTCTTGAACCGTGCAGTCCGTGTGGTGAAGGTACTCCCACAGTGCTGTTCGGAGGGAGTTCCAGGACTTTGGCACATAAATCAAAGCTGGCTACGGAAAGGTGGAAGTGCTTTTTTTGATACATATAAATTACCTGGATATTGGAATACAGAGTAGAATTTCGCAATTTGCCGATGACACCAAACTTGGGGGTGTGGCAAACAGTGAGGATGATACCAATCGACTGCAACAGGACATAGAAAGGTTAGCAGAATGGACAGACATGCGGCAGATGGAATTTAATACAGAGAAGTGTGAGGTGATGCATTTCGGCAGAAGGAACAGGGAGAGGCAATATACACTCAAGGGCACAGTCTTAAAGACTGTGCAGGGACAGAGGGACCTGGGAGATAATGTACATAGGTCCCTGAAGGTGGCAGGACATATTGAGAGAGTGGTTAGCAAAGCATATGGGATCTTGGGCTTCATAAATAGAAATATTGAGTACAAAAGTAGAGAAGTTATGCTGAACCTTTATAAAGCGCTGGTTAGGCCACAACTGGAGTATTGTGTCCAGTTCTGGTCACCACACTTTAGGAAGGATGTGAAGGCCCTTGAGAGGGTGCAGATGGATTTACCAGAATGGTTCTGGGGATGGGGGATCTTAGCTACAAGGACAGGTTGGAGAAGCTGGATTTGTTTTCATTAGAGCAAAGGGAGGTTGAGGGGTGATTTGATTGAGGTGTAGAAGATTATGACGGGTTTAGATCGGGTAGATGGGGAAAGGCTGTTCCCACTAATTGATGGTACAAGGACTAGGGGCCACAGATTTAAGGTTTTGGGCAAGAGATACAGGGGGGATGTGAAGAAAACTTTTTTACGCAGCGAGTGGTGAGTTCCTGGAACTCGCTGCCGACGGAAGCGGAGACACTCAGGGGGGAAAATTCGGTTGGTTAGCGCCTCCAAGGGCTGCTAACGGGGCGCTGGGAACTTAGCTCCCGAGCGCGGCGATTTTAGCGCCGCTTGCGAAATTGACCAGTCGTTTTGCGGCAGCGCTAAACATTACCGCCACGACCTCCTGCGCCCACAGATCGTGACGTCAGTCGAGCGTGCAACGCCCCGGTAGCGCCCCGGACCGGATATTGAGTCGCGCCTTAGCGCCTGCCGCTAGGAACGACAGGTAGAGGGGAACGTTTTCAAGTCGGGAAGGGGCTGGGGGAGCGCTATTTAAAGGCGGACACTTTCTGCCTTTTCTTGTGCGGCAACATTTTTGGTTTTAACGCCATCCTAAGGAGCTTTGGCCCTCAGCACCACTTTTGAGCGCCGAGTTCTTTCCCTGGGCCTATCCATTAGTGCTTCCAACACAATTGCTTTCGAGGTCTCTCCAGGCCGAGATTCAAGGCTGCAATGAGCAGGGTGTGGCTGGCCAGCAAGATGGCCCCTCCCCTTTAAGAACTGGACGGCGCCAGTCTGTCTGGCTTCCATGGTAACGGTCATCGCCTGAGCTTCGGTAGTGTTCTGAGGTAGCGCCTCGCTCCCAGACGTTTGCGCCTTGAGGTGTGTAGCGCCTGATTTAGCGCTCAAATCACCTCCAGGGGCGATAGAGGTGAATTTTGCAGTCGGAGGCGATAATTAGCGCCGGGCGCTAAACTTTGCGCCCGGCCGATATTAGCGCCCCAAAATGGGCGACACCGAATTTCTCCCCCACAATGTTTTCAAGGGGAGACTGGATAGGCACTTGAGGGAAATAAACTTACAGGGCTACTGTGATAGAGCGGGGGGATGGGACTGACTGGATTGCTCTACAGAGAGCCGGCACGGACTCGATGGGCCGAATGGCCTCCTTCTGTGCCGTATGACTCTATGGGGGAAAAATTCAGTATCGCCCCGTTTGGGGCGCAATTATCGGCCGGGCGCAAAGATTAGCGCCTGGCGCTAATTATCGCCTCCGACTGCAAACTTGACTTTTATCGCCCCTGGAGGTGATTGGAGCGCTAAATCAGGCGCTACACATCTGTCTTAAGGCGCAAAGGCCGAGGAGCGAGGCGCTACCTCAGAGCGCTGGCGAAGCTCATGTAATGTCAGTCAGCAATGGAACACAGACACAATGGCCCTGGCCAGTTCTTAAAGGGGAGGGTCGATCTTGCTTTCCATCCACATCCTGCTCATTGCAGCCTTGAATCTCGGCCTGGAGAGACCTGTACATCAAACCTGCTGGAAAGAACAATGGAGAGTACCAGGGAAAGAGCTCAGAGTGCAGCCCCCACAGTCTCTTCTAAATCGATACAAGGAAGGGCAAATCAAAATGAACCTGCAAAGTGCTGCTCAGTACCCAAAACTCCTTCACACAGCGTTGAATCTCTCCAGAAGTCTCTCTCTCTCTCGCTCTCAGAATGCGTGGTGCAAAAATGTCACCAACAAAAAAAGGCAGGAAGCGGTCGCCTTTAACTAGCGCTCCCCCAGTCCCTTCCCGACTGCAAAACGCTCCCCTCAACCTGTCGTTGCTAGTGGCAGGCGGTAAGGCAGGGGGCGCCACTCAATATCTGCTCCGGGGCGCTACCGGGGTGTTACGCACTCGACTGACGTCACGATCTGTCGGCGCAGGAGATCGTGGCGGTAGTGTTTAGCCCCGCCGCAAAATGTCTAGTTAATTTCGCGAGCGGCGCAAACATCGCCGCGCCCGGGCGCTAGTTGATTTGCGCCCCATTAGCGCCCCCTTACGGCGCTAACGGGAGGTGCAACCAACTGAATTTTTCCCCCTATGACTCTATGGCTGGTCGATATGCTGAGTTTTTTTCCTGATATATCATGGCCTGGGCAGGAAGAGTCAGGAGTGTGATGGAATACTCCCCACTTGCCTGGATGAGTGCAGCTCCAACAACACTCAAGAAGCTCGACACCATCCAGGACAAAGCAGCCCGCTTCATCGGCACCCCATCCACCACCTTAAACATTCACTCCCTCCACCACCGGCGCACCGTGGCTGCAGTGTGCACCATCTACAAGATGCACTGCAGCAACTCGCCAAGGCTTCTTTGGCAGCACCTCCCAAACCCGCGACCTCTACCACCTAGAAGGACAAGGGCAGCGGGCTCATGGGAACACCATCACCTCCAAGTCCCCCTCCAAGTCACAAAACATCCTGACTTGGAAATATATCGCCGTTCCTTCATCGTCGCTGGATCAAAATCCTGGAACTCCCTCCCTAACAGCACTGCATCAAATCTAAGCCCACTGACCCTACAGGCACCTAAGCACTGGGTCTCAGACTCTGCCAGGAGACCCATTACAACATTAATCGAGGTGGGTTTATAGTGGAGTATGGAGTGTGTCACACAGGGTTACAGGAAGTAAGGTAGCCACGATTGCAGGGATTGGCTCCTTGCCCTCGATGGTCTTGTCTCATTCTGTGACCTTCTTTTCCATCCTTCAGATGAGATGTTGAACCGGGGCCCCAGTCCTCCCTGTTCAGATGGACATTAATAATCCCGTTTGAAGACGTTCTCCCGGTGTCCTGGCCCAACATTCCTCCCTCAACCAACACTGTCAGGTTACCTGAGCGGCCATCTTGTTGATGCAGCTTGTACAAAATGGCTGCCGTGTTGGTCAAAGCGTCACAGTCATAGAGTCATGGAGTCATAACGGCACAGAAGGAGCCCATTCGGCCCATCGAATCTGTGCCGGCTCTCTGTAGAGCAATCCAGTCAGTCCCACTCTCCCGCTCTATCCCCGTAGCCCTGCAAGTTTATTTCCCTCAAGTGCCTATCCAGTCTCCCCTTGAAAACATTGAGTGTCTCCGCTTCCACCACTTCTGTTGGCAGCGAGTTCCAGGTCCTCACCACTCACTGCGTAAAAAAGGTTTTCCTCACATCCCCCCTGTATCTCTTGCCCAAAACCTTAAATCTGTGTGCCCTAGTCCTTGTACCATCAACTAGTGGGAACAGTCTTTCCCTGTCTAGCCTATCCAAACCCGTCATAATCTTGTACACCTCTATCAAATCACCCCTCAACCTCCTTTGCTCAAATGAAAACAAATCCAGCTTCTCCAACCTGTCCTTGTAGCTAAGATCTACACTTTGCAGTGATTAATTCAACATAAGGCGGTCACCAAGAAATCCAATCGGGAATTCAGAAGAAACCTCTTTACCCAGAGAGAGTGGTGAGAATGTGGAACTCGCTACCACAGGGAGTGGTCGAGGCGAATAGTATAGATGCATTTAAGGGGAGGCTGGATAAGTACATGAGGGAGAAGGGAATAGAGGGTTATGCTGATGGGGTGAGATGAGGAAGGGAGGCTCGAGTGGAGCATAAATGCCAGCGTGACCTGGTTGGCCAAATGACCTGTTTCTATGGCGTACATCCTATGTAATCCGATCGATGTAATTCCGTGAGGCCCTTGGGACGATATACAAATGAAAGTTTCCTTTCACGGTGAACCCCGTTGCCCTGATCGCCAGTTGCCTAACATTTACGAGCCTTTCTCCTGCCTAACTGTTTGGCAGTGAGAAAGTTAATCAACCATGAATGGGAGATTTTAGTGAAAAACACCGGTTGTTATGTGCAAACCACCACATTGGGAGGTAGGAGTGGAAGATGAAAGCCTGTTGTTTGCGCAAGGTGTTGAGGTTCAGCTGCGTGTTGTTTTTTGTGTTGGTCTTGTTCCTCGTTCTTGCTCAACTGTTTCTTCAGGCAATGTTACAGGATCTGGGCAGGCTCTTCAATGGTGCAGGAGATAATTACCTGTGCACAATGACTCCACAACAATAGACGATCTCATGGAATGTTCCGGCACAGAAACAGGCCATTAGGTGGATCAATTCTGAGCTGGTGTCATTCTCCATATCAGACACCCAGTCTAATCCCACTCTCCCGCTCACTCCCCATACCCTTTAATATCCCACCCAGTCTAATCCCACTCTCCCGCTCACTCCCCATACCCTTTAATATCCCACCCAGTCTAATCCCACTCTCCCGCTCACTCCCCGTACCCTTTAATATCCCACCCAGTCTAATCCCACTCTCCCCCTCACTCCCCGTACCCTTTAATATCCCACCCAGTCTAATCCCAATCTCCCCCTCACTCCCCGTACCCTTTAATATCCCACCCAGTCTAATCCCACTCTCCCGCTCACTCCCCATACCCTTTAATATCCCACCCAGTCTAATCCCACTCTCCCCCTCACTCCCCACACCCTTTAATATCCCACCCAGTCTAATCCGACTCTCCCGCTCACTCCCTGTACCCTTTAATATCCCACCCAGTCTAATCCCACTCTCCCGCTCACTCCCCATACCCTTTAATATCCCACCCAGTCTAATCCCACTCTCCCCCTCACTCCCCATACCCTTTAATATCACACCCAGTCTAAACCCACTCTCTCTGTACCATTTAATATAAGTTAAGGGTTTCAGCAGCAGATGATCTGAAGCAGTGGCGGAGACGGGCGATGTTATGGTGGTAGAAATAGACTGTCTTAGTAATGCCGCCGATATTTGGTCGAAAACTCAATTCAGGGTCAATGTGACACCAAGGTTGCGAACAGTGTGGTTCAGCCTCAGACTAATGTTAGGGAGAGGGATGGAGTCAGTGGCTAGGGAGCGGAGTTTGTGGCGGGGACCGAAGACAATGGCTTCGGTCTTCCCAATATTTAGTTGGAGGAAATTTCTGCTCATCCAGAACTGGATGTCGGACAAGCAGTCTGACAATTTAGAGACTGTGGAGGGGTCGAGAGAAGTGGTGGTGAGGTAGAGCTGGGTGTCGTCAGCGTACATGTGGAAACTGAGGCTGTGTTTTCGGATGATGTCGCCAAAGGGCAGCATGTAGATGTGAAATAGGAGGGGGCCAAGGATAGATCCTTGGGGGACACCAGACGTAACGGTGCGGGAGCGGGAAGAGAAGCCATTGCAGGTGATTCTCTGGCTACGATTAGATAGATAAGAATGGAACCAGGCGAGTGCAGTCCCACCCAGCTGGACGAACGGTGGAGAGGCGCTGGAGAAGGCTGCAGACAGGGCGAGAAGAATAACCTTTATGTTTATTGTTATTTTGTGTTTTACTTACTTAACGTGAAACTTGTTGCTGGGGTTGAGCACCAATTCTGTCAAGAATTGACAGATTCTTATAATACAATATAACATCAGCTAGCATGAATGTTAGCTTAGAATATAATATCAGTGCTAATTCATTGAACATAAATGGCCTCCCACAATTGCACTGTGTACTGACAGGATTACAGTTAGTGCGAAATCTCAAGGGTTGGAGAGAATTTTTAATTATGACTAAAATTAATTTAATAAACAGTGCATTTCTTACTCAGCTTGATAAAACATAAGAACATAAGAATATAAGAAATAGGAGCAGGAGTCGGCCATTCGGCCCTTCGAGACTGCCCCGCCATTCAATGAGATCATGGCTGATCATCTGCCTCAATTCCATTCACCGGCCCTATCACCATATCCCTTGATACCCTTACTAGTCAGAAATCTATCGACTTCTGTTTTGAATATACCCAATGACTGAGCCTCCACAGCCCTCCGGGGTAGAGAATTCCAAAGATTCACCACCCTCTGAGTGAAGAAATTTCTTCTCATCTCAGTCCTGAATGGCCTTCCCTTTATCCTGAGGGTTCTAGACTCCCCAGCCAAGGGAAACATTCTCCCAGCATCCACCCTATCAAGCCCTGTAATAATTTTGTTTGCTTCAATGAGATCCCCTCTCATTCTTCTGAATTCAAGAGAATGCAGGCCTAGTTTACTCAATCTCTTCTCATACAACAGTCCCGCCATCCCAGGAATCAATCTCGTGAACCTTCGTTGCACTCCATCTCTGGCAAGTATATCCTTCCTTAGGTAAGGAGACCAAAATTGTACACAGTACTCCAGGTGTGGTCTCACCAAGGCCCTATATAATCGGAGTAAGACTTCTTTTCTTCTGTACTCAAATCCTCTTGTAATGAAGGCCAGCATACCATCAGGGACAGGGTACTGAATTTGGATGATCAGCCATGATCGCATTGAATGGCGGAGCAGGCTAGAGGGGCCGAATGGCCTACTCCTGCTCCTATCTTCTATGGTTCTATGATTCAATGATTTGCCTTCCTAATGGCTTGCTGCACCTGCACATTCACTTTCAGTGACTCATGTACAAAGACACCCAGGTCCCTTTGAGCATCTGCATTCCCCAATCTTTCACCATTTAGGAAACACTCTGCCTTTCTGTTTTTTCTACCAAAGTGGATAACTTCACATTGATCCACATTATAATCCATCTGCCATGTTCTCGCCCACTCACTGAGCCTGTCGTGATCCCCTTGAAGCCTCTTCACATCCTCTTCACAATTGACACTGCCACCTAGCTTTGTATCATCAGCAAATTTGGAAATGTTACATTTAGTCCCCTCATCCAAATCATTGATATAGATTGTGAATAGCTGGGGCCCAAGCACCGATCCTTGCGGTACCCCACTAGTCACAGCCTGCCATCCTGAAAAAGACCCGTTTATCCCTACTCTTTGTTTTCTGTCTGTTAACCAATTCTCAATCCATGCTAATGTATTACCCCCAATTCCATGTGCCTAATTTTGTTCACCAACCTCTTGTGTGGGACCTTATCGAAGGCCTTCTGAAAATCCAAATACACCACATCTACCGGTTCCCCTTTGTCTACTCCACTAGTTACATCCTCAAAGAACTCCAATAGGTTTGTCAAACAGGACTTCCCTTTCATAAATCCATGTTGACTCTGCCCAATCTTACTATTAGTTTCTAAGTGCCCAGTTATTGCATCCTTTATAATAGATTCCGGCATTTTCCCAACCACTGATGTGAGGCTAACAGGTCTGTAGTTCCCCGTTTTCTCTCTCCCTCCTTTCTTAAATAGCGGGATTACATTTGCTATCCTCCAATCTGCAGGAACCGTTCCAGAATCTATAGAATTTTGGAAGATGACAACCAATGCGTCCACTATCCCAATGGCCACCTCTTTCAAAACCTTAGGATGTAGGTCATCCGGTTCTTGAGATTTATCAACGTTTAGTCCCATTCATTTTGCTAGTACTGTTTTTTTACTAATAATAATTTCTTTAAGTTCCTCATTCTCGCCACACCCTTGGTTTTCTCGTATTTCTGGGAAGTTTTTTCTGTCTTCCTCCGTGAAGACAGAAACAAAGTATTTATTTAATTTCTCAACCATTTCCTCATTCCCCATTATAAATTCTCCCGTCTCTGACTGTAAAGGACCTACATTTACCTTCGCCAGTCTTTTCCTTTTCACATACCTATAGAAGTTTTTACAATTCGTTTTTATATTTTTCACTAGTTTGTGCTCATATTCCATTTTCCTTTCTTTATCAATTTCTTGGTCCCCCTTTGCTGATTTCTAAAAAGGTCCCAATCCTCAGGCTGACCGCTTTTACTGGCAACTTTATAAGCTTCCTCCTTTGACTTAATACTAGCTTTAATTTCTTTTGTTAGCCATGGTTGGATCACTTTTCCTTTTGGGTTTTTATGCCCTAGTGAATATATGTTTGTTGCAAATTATGCATTATTTCCTTGAATGTTAGCCATTGTATGTCCACCTTCACACCTTTTAGTGTAGTCTCCCAATCTACCATGGCCAACTTGTCCCTCACACCCTTGTAGTTTCCTCTGTTTAGATTGAAGACCTTAGTTTCAGATTGGACTACATCACTCTCAAACTTAATATAAAATTCAATCATATTATGGTCACTTGTCCCTAAAGGCCCCTTTACCACAAGATTCTTGATTAGCCCTTTCTCATTACACGGTACCAGATCCAGAATAGCCTGTTCCCTGGTTGGTTCCTCCACATACTGATCCAGGAAACCATCTCGCATGGATTCCAAGAATTCGCCCTCCACACCATTAGTGGTAATTTGATTTGCCCAGTCAATGTGTAGATTAAAGTCCCCCATGATTACCGTATTATTGAGTATCCTTGTTACATGCACTTCTAATCTCTTGATTGATACTGTGCCCTGCATTATCATTACTGTTTGGTGGCCTATACACAACTCCCACCAATGTTTTCCGCCCTTTGCTGTTTCTTAGCTCCACCCAAACTGATTCCAGTTCTACATCACGATCTGTCAAGCCAAGATCTTTTATCTCTACTGTACCGATCTCATCCCTTAATAACAGCGTTACGCCACCTCCTTTTCCTTTTTGTCTGTCCTTCCTAAATGTTGAGTACCCTGGAACATTCAGTCCCCAGCTTTGGTTACCCTGCAACCATGTCTCTGTAATGGCAATTACATCATACCCATTTACTTCTATTAGTGCCATTAATTCATCCACCTTGTTGCGAATGCTACGTGCATTTAGATAAACTGCCTTCAACTTTACCTGTCTATATTTTTCTGCACTTTGACCCTTTTTACTGTTGGCCTTTGTTTCTGCTCCCTACTAGTTTTGCTGACTACTTTTCTAACTTGCACTTCCAGCTTTGTTTCTCTCCGTTCTGGGCCCATACTTAAAGACTTGCATTTATATAGCACCTTTCACAACCGCCGGACGTCTCAAAGCGCTTCACAGCCAATGAAGTACTGTTTGAAGTGGAGTCACTGTTGTAATGTGGGAAAGGCAGCAGCCAACCTGCGCACAGCAAGGTCCCGTAAACAGCAATGTGATAATAACCAGATAATCTGTTTTTGTTATGTTGGTTGAGGGATAAACATTGGCCCCAGGACACCGGGGAGAACTCCTTCTGCTCTTCTTCGAAATACTGGCTGTGGGATCTTTTACGTCCACCTGAGAGAGCACACAGGGCCTCGGATTAACGTCTCATCCGAAAGACGGCACCTCCGACAGTGCGGCGCTCCCTCAGTACATAAGAACATAAGAACATAAGAAATAGGAGCAGGAGTAGGCCAATCGGCCCCTCGAGCCTGCTCCGCCATTCAATAAGATCATGGCTGATCTGATCCTAACCGCCAATCTACTATCTACTATTACAGAACCATCTCCTGCATCTAACAGAATTGCACACACGAAATAGGAGCAGAATCAGGCTACACGGTCCCTGGGCCCGCTCCACTACCCACAGGGCCATGACCGATCCGAACCTAGACTCATGTCCAAATTCCTGCCCGCTCCCCGTAACCCTTAATGCCCTTTACTTCTAGGAAACTGTCTATTTCTGTTTTAAATTTATTTAATGATGTAGCTTCTACAGCTTTTTGTGGCAGCATATTCCATGGACCTACCACCCTCTGAGTGAAGTAGTTCCTCTCATCTCAGTTTTGAAAGAGCAGCCCCTTATTCTAAGACTATGTCCCCTAGTTCTAGTCTCACCCGTCATCGGGAACATCCTCCCCGCATCCACCCGAGCCAACCCCTTCACAATCTTATATGTTTCAATAAGATCACCTCTCATTCTTCTGAACTCCAATGAGTAGAGTCCCAATCTACCCAACCTCTCCTCATATGACCACCCCCTCATCCCCGGGATTAACCGAGTGAACCTTTTTTGCACTGCCTCGAGAGCAAGGATGTCTTTCCTTAAGTAAGGACACCAAAACTGTATGCAGTATTCCAGGTGCGGTCTCACCAATACCTTGTACAACTGAAGCAATACCTCCCTATTTTTATATTCTATCCCCCTAGCAATGAAAGCCAACATTCCATTTGCCTTCTTAATCACTTGCTGCACCTGCATACTAACCTTTTGAGTTTCGTGCACCAGGACCCCCAGATCCCTTTGCACTTCAGTACTCTCCAGTTTCTTACCATTAAGAAAATAAATTGCTCTAGGATTTTTCCTGCCAAAGTGCATCACCTCACACTTTCCAGTGTTGTATTCCATCTGCCAAATCTCTGCCCACTTACTGCCCCTCCGACAGTGCGGCGCTCCCTCAGTACTGCCCCTCCGACAGTGCGGCGCTCCCTCAGTACTGTCCCTCCAACAGTGCGGCGCTCCCTCAGTACTGCCCCTCTGACAGTGCGGCGCTCCCTCAGTACTGCCCCTCCGACAGTGCGGCGCTCCCTCAGTACTGCCCCTCCGACAGTGCGGCGCTCCCTCAGCACTGCACCTCCTACAGTGCGGCGCTCCCTCAGTAGTGCCCCTCCGACAGTGCGGCACTCCCTCAGTACTGCCCCTCCGACAGTGCGGCGCTCCCTCAGCACTGCACCTCCGACAGTGCGGCGCTCCCTCAGTACTGCCCCTCCGACAGTGCGGCTCTCCCTCAGTACTGCCCCTCCGACAGTGCGGCGCTCCCTCAGTACTGCCCCTCTGACAGTGCGGCGCTCCCTCAGTACTGCCCCTCCGACAGTGCGGCGCTCCCTCAGCACTGCCCCTCCGGCCCCTCTGACAGTGCGGCGCTCCCTCAGTACTGCCCCTCTGACAGTGCAGCGCTCCCTCAGTATTGCCCCTCCGACAGTGCGGCGCTCCCTCAGTACTGCCCCTCCGACAGTGCGGCGCTCCCTCAGTACTGCTCTGGGAGTGTCGGCGCTCCCTCAGTGCAGCCCCTCTGACAGTGCAGCGCTCCCTCAGTATTGCCCCTCCGACAGTGCGGCGCTCCCTCAGTACTGCTCTGCGAGTGTCGGCCTAGCTTTACGTACTACAAGTCCCTGGAGTGGGACTTGAATCCACAACCTTCTGATTCTAGAGGCGAGAGTGCTGCCCACTGAGCCACAGCTGACGCTGACAAAAGAGACGATGGGGGCAAGTCAAAAAGAGGGTGATAGTGGGACAAGTAAAGAAACAAAAGATGGGGCTAGAGAGCAGCAGCAGAACCATTACCAGCATCTGGTGTCCGAGAAAATGGGAGCGGTGGTTGGGATCTGAAGTTATTAAAGTCAAAAGCCAAATACTGCGGATACCGGAAATCTAAAATAAAAACAGAAAATGCTGGGAATACTCAGCGGGCAAGGCAGCCTCTGCGGAGAGAGAAACAGGGTTAACGTTTCAGGTCGATGACCCTTCGTCAGATAGCTGCTAAACCTTGCTTTCACAGCCACATCTCTTTCCTCAGCAACTGTCTCCGGCTCCGACTTATTCTACGTGGATTCCAGCTCAAACTCCACCCCTTCATGTTTTCGGATCCACCCAGGATTACAGATCTCTCCGGGATATTCAGCGTTCCTCCAACCACTGCTCTCGCCGTGTCCTGAGATCCAGGCTCATCGTCATGCATGCGCTCGACCTCTCTCGTCAGCAGCACCAACTCATTCTATCTCAAAGCATTCCTGGTCCGCAGTTCCATTTCCTCCTTCGTCTCATCTGGTGCTTTAACGAAAAAACTTTTTTTCTTCCTTTCAGGTGTCAAGGATCTTAAGCTTCGACAACTCTTGGACACCAACGCCCCTTCGAACCTTCTCCCCCTTCACTTTCCTCTGACTCCATCCCTTCTTCCCCTCTCTGACCCCGAACGATCAGTCCTCAGCAAAGGCCTGAGCTTCATCCCCTTACGCCCCCATCTCAATGAATTTCGAGCTCGGCACGACGCTGAGTTCTTTTTCCATTGCCTTTGTCTCCGTGCCCACTTCTTTGGCCAGGAGTCTTCCCCCCGCACGGCTGACCCTTTCTCCCGCTTTCAGAATTCTCATTTCACCTGGACCCCTCCCTCTGGCCTCTCACCCTCTCTAGATCTTTTCATTGGGAACTGCCGGCGTGACATCGGCCGTCTCAATTTCTCTGCTCCCCTCACTCACTCTAACCTACCTCCCTCTGAACTTGCAGGACTCCATTCTCTCAGACTCAACCCTAACACTGTCATCAAACCTGCTGACAAGGGTGGTGCTGTTGTTGTTTGGCAAACCGACCTCTACCTAGCGGAAGCTGAACGCCAACTCTCTGACACCTCCTCCTACCTCCCCCTGGACCATGACCCCACTACCAAACATCAAGCCATCATTTCCAAGACTATCACTGACCTCAACTCCTCTGGAGATCTTCCTTCCACAGCCTCCAAACTCATAGTTCCCCAACCCCGCACAGCCAGCTTCTACCTTCCTTCCCAAGATTCACACACAGGACTGCTCTGGTAGACCCATCGTTTCAGCCTGTTTTTGCCCCATGGAACTGATTTCTTCTTATTAAAATCAATATTGAGTCTGGAAGGCTGTAAAGTGCCTAATCGAAAGATGAGGTGCTGTTCCTCGAGCTTACGTTGAGCTTCATTGGAACAGTGGAGGAGGCCGAGGACGGAGAGGTCAGAGTGGGAGTAGAGCGGAGAATTAAAATGGCAAGCGATGAAAGCTCAGGGTTGTGCTTGTGGCAGTAGACAGGGCTTTAAACTAATGGAGGGGGGGTGGGAGGATTCAGGAAAGAGTAAATTTAAAAGCAGCGAGAGAAATGTCAAGGCTCCAGAGCGGAGCAGAGTTTGGGGTAAAAATAAGCAGAGTGGGTCAGGAAGGGACAGAGAGAGTAACAGAGGTAAGGCATCAGTGACTGAGGTGACATCAGGGAAAAATAGAAATAAGTCAAAGCTAAAGGCACTATATCTGGATGCGCGAAGCATTCGCAACAAAATAGATGAATTAATAGTGCAGATAGAAATGAACAGGTTTGATCGAATAGCCATAACGGAGACGTGGTTGCAAAGTGGCCAAGGTTGGAAACTAAATATTCCAGGATACTTAACTTTTAGGAGAGATAGGCAAAATGGAAAAGGATAAGGGGTAGCCCTGATAATAAAGGATGGGATAAAGACAGTAGAGAGAAAGGATCTTAGCTCCGAAAATCAAGAAGTAGAATCAGTTTGGGTGGAGCTAAGAAACTGCAAGGGGCAGAAAGCATTGGTGGGAGTTGTTTATAGGCCCCCAAACAGTAGTTGTAATGTAGGGCAGAGTATAAATCAGGAAATTAGAGGTGCATGTAACAAGGGTAATACAGTAATCATGGGGGACTTTAACCTACATACAGACTGGGCAAACCAAATTTGCAGTAATAGTGTGGAGGATAAATTCATGGAATGTATGCAAGATAGTTTTCTAGATCAGTATGTTGAGGAACCAACTAGGGAGCAGGCTATTTCAGATCTAGTATTGTGCAATGAGAAAGGGTTAATTAATAACCTTGTAGTAAAGGGGCCTTTAGGGAAGAGTGACCATAATATGATAGAATTTTATATTGAGTTTGAAAGTGATTTAGTTAAATCCGAAACTAGGGTCTTAAATCTAAACAAAGCAAACTACGTAGGTATGAGGGGCGAGTTGGCTAAGATAGATTGGGAAACTACATTAAAAGGTATGATGGTAGACAAGCAATGGCTAGCATTTAAAGAATTAATACATAATTTACGACAAATATACATTCCTTTAAGGCACAAAAACCCCACAGGAAAAGTGGTCCAACCGTGGCTAATGAGAGAAGTTAAAGACAGTATTAGATCAAAGGAAGAGGCTTATAATGACGCCAAAAAGAATAGTAAGCCTGAGGATTGGGAATATTTTAGAATTCAGCAAAGGAGGACCAAGAAATTGGTAAAGAAAGGGAAAATAGAATATGAGAGGAAACTAGCGAGAGACATAAAAACAGACTGTAAAAGCTTCTATAGGTATGTAAAAAGGAAAAGATTAGCAAAAGTAAATGTGGGTCCTTTACAGGCTGAGACAGGAGAAATTATAATGGAGAATAAGGAAATGGCAGTGAAATTAAACAAATACTTTGTGTCTGTCTTCACGGAAGAAGACGCAAAAAACTTCCTGGAAATAGTGGAGAACCAAGGTTCTAGCGAGAATGAGGAACTGAAAGAAATTAGTATTAGTAAAAAAATAGTACTGGAGAAATTAATGGGACGAAAGCCAATAAATCCCCTGGACCTGATGGCCTACATCCTAGGGTTTTGAAAGAAGTGGCCATAGAGATAGTGGATGCATTGGTTGTCATTTTCCAAAATTCCATTGATTCTAGAACGGTTCCCCCGGATTGGAAGGTAGCAAATGTAACCCCACTATTTAAGAAAGGAGGGAGAGAGAAAATGGGGAACGACAGACCAGTTAGCCTGACATCAGGAGTAGGGAAAATGCTAGAATCTATTATTAAGGACGTGGTAAAAGGGCACTTAGAAAATAATAATAGGATTGGGCAGAGTCAACACGGATTTATGAAAGGGAAATCGTGTTTGACGAATCTGTTAGAGTTTTTTGAGGTTGTAACTAGCAGAATAGATAAGGGGAAACCAGTGGATGTGGTATATTTGGATTTTCAGAAGGCATTCGATAAGGTGTCACACAAGAGGTTATTAAACAAAATTAGGGCTCATGGATTTGGGGGTAATATACTAGCATGGATTGAGGATTGATTAATGGACAGAAAACAGAGAGTAGAAATAAACGGGTCATTTTCGGGTTGGCAGGCTGTAACTAGTGGGGTACCGCAAGGATCAGTGCTTGGGCCTCAGCTATTCACAATCTACATCAATGATTTGGATGAGGGGACCAAATGTATTATATCCAAGTTTGCTGATGATACAAAGCTGGGTGGGAATGTAAGTTGTGAGGAGGATGCAAGGAGGCTTCAAGGGGATATAGACAGGCTAAGTGAGTGGGCAGGAACATGGCAAATGGAATATAATGTGGAGAAATGTGAAGTTATCCACTTTGGTAGGAAAAATAGAAAAGCAGAGTATTTTTTAAATGGTGAGAGATTGGGAAATGTTGGTGTTCAGAGGGACCTGGGTGTCCTTGTACACGAATCACTGAAAGTTAACATGCAGGTACAGCAAGCAATTAGGAAAGCAAATGGTATGTTGGCCTTTATTACAAGAGGATTTGAGTATAAGAGTAAAGACGTCTTACTGCAATTATACAGGGCCCTGGTGAGACTACACCAGGAGCATTGTGTACAGTTTTGGTCTCCTTACCTAAGGAAGGATATACTTGCCATAGAGGGAGTGCAATGAAGGTTCACCAGACTGGTTCCTGGCATGGGGGGATTGTCCTTTGAGGAGATTGAGTAGACTAGGCCTATATTCTCTAGAGTTTAGAAGAATGAGAGGTGATCTCATTGAAAAATACAACATTTTTACAGGGCTTGTCAGGGTAGATGCAGGGAGGATGTTTCCCCTGGCTGGGGAGTCTAGAACCAGGAACCACAGTCTCAGAATAAGGGGTCGGCCATTCAGGACTGAGATGAGAAGAAATTTCTTCACTCAGAGGGTGATGAATCTTTGGAATTCTCTACCCCAGAGGGTTGTGGAGGCTCAGTCGTTGAGCATATTCAAGACAGAGATCGATAGATTTTTGAATATTACGGGAATCGAGGGATATGGGGATAGTGCAGGAAAGTGGAGATGAGGTAGAAGATCAGCCATGATCTTATTGAATGGCGGAGTAGGCTCGAGGGGCCGAATGGCCGACTCCTGCTCCTATTTCTTATGTTCTTATTATGTTCTGATGACTGAATGGAGGTGTTCCACAAAGCGGACAACCAATCTGCGTTTGGTGTCCCCAGTGTAGCGGAGACCGCATCGTGAGCAGCGAATGCAGTACACTAAATTGAAAAAAGTACAAGTAAATCGCTGTTTCACCTGGAAGGAATATTAGGGCAGGTGGCCAAGGAAGTAGGTTTTAAGGAGCGTCTTAAAAGAGGACATGGAGTTAGAGAGGCAGCGAGGTTTCGGGAGGGAATTCCAGAGTTTGAACCGAGGCAGCTGAAGACACGGCCGCCAAGGGTGGAGCGATGATGGAGCGGGGATGCGCGAGAGGGCAGACTTGGAGCAGCGCAGAGATCTCGGAGGGTTGTTGGGATGGAGAAGGTTACAGAGATCGGGAAGGGGGCGAGGCCATTGAGGGGATTTGAACACAAGGATGAGAATTTTAAAATCGAGAGCCAATAAAAACTCCCGTGTTATCGAGAGCTTTGATACCGCCAAGGTCAGGGGTGGTGGGAGGGATGGGGGGGGGAACCTATTAATATTGAAATGTCGGGGTCCGATGATGTAATTTGGACCACGGCACTCCCCCCCCCCACCCCAGGACGTTGAAGGTAGAGTGTGCGCCAATTGAATGTCAAGGGGCGGCGGTTAGACTCCCTTTTGTCGGAGATAGTCATTGCCTGGCACTTGTGCGGCGCGAATGTTACCGGCCGCTGACCAGCCCAAGCCTGACTGTCGTCCAGGTCTGGCTGCATGCAGGCACGGACTGCTTCATTATCTGAGGAGCTGTGAATGGAACTGAACACAGTTTAATCAAAGTCCTTACAGGCGTGCCACGCTCCCCAGATTCCAGTGCTGTTACACCCTGTTCTCCATAATTACTCTGTTCAAACCCGTACTATACTCGTTTATAACATGAACTGTGTCTAATAAGACACCGATAGCTCAAATCTGAGGGCTGAGAGGCGGCCTAATAGAGGTCTTTAAAATTATGAAGGGTTTCGATAAGGTAGATGTGGAGCAGATGTTTCCACTAGTGGGGGAGGCCAGAACTAGGGGCCATCGGACTGATAAATCCAATAAGGTAGTCAGGAGAAACTTCTTTACATAGAAACATAGAAGATAGGAGCAGGAGTAGGCCATTCGGCCCCTCGAGCCTGCTCCGCCATTCGATGAGATCATGGCTGATCATCCAAACTCAGTACCCTGTCCCTGCCTTCTCCCCATATCCCTTGATCCCTTTAGCCTTAAGAAATATATCTAACTCATTCTTCAATATATTTAATGACTTGGCCTCAACTACCTTCTGTGGTAGAGAATTCCACAGGTTCACCACTCTCTGGGTGAAGAAATTCTTCCTCATTTCTGTCCTAAATGGCTTACCCGTTATCCTTAGATTATGACCCCTGGTTCTGGACTCTCCGACCATCGGGAACATTCTCCCTGCATCTAGTTTGTCCAGACCTGTCAGAATTTTATATGTTTCGATGAGATCCCCTCTCATTCTTCTATACTCCATCCAGTGAGTATAAGCCCAATCGACCCAATCTCTCCTCATATGTCATTCCTGCCATCCCAGGTATCAGCCTGGTGAATCTTCGCTGAACTCCTTCCATGGCAAGAACATCCTTCCTCAGATAAGGCGACCGAAACTGCACACAGTACTCAAGGTGTGGTCTCACCAAGGCCCTGTACAACTGCAGCAGGACATCCCTGTTCCTGTACTCAAACCCTTTCGCAAAGAGTGGTGAGAATGTGGAACTTGCTACCACAGGGAGTGGTTGAGGCGAATAGTATAGGTGCATTTACGGGGGAAACTAGAGGGTGAAAGGAATAGAAGGATATGTTGATGGGGTCAGATGGTGGGAGGACATCGACAAGGACCTGTGTTATAAATTCGGTGTAATTCTATATAATCATCAGCGAACAGCTCCACCTCTGACCTTATGATGGAGGGAAGGTCATTGGTGATGCAGCTCAGGTAAATTGGGTCTAGGGCACTGCATTTACTACTCTGACTGACCTTGTGTTTTTCTCTCTCACACAGGGTTAAACATGGCTGCCCCCGTGGTTGTGATGTCTCAGCCACAAGTAACCACCACCGTCATCACCAACCAGCAAAATGGCTGGAGCACCGGAATGTGCGACTGCTGCGATGACCTTGGAATCTGTACGTATCGAGTCTTCCCGCTCCCCCTCACCCCCACCCGCCCCCCCGCGCGGTTTATCCACCTCCTTTACTCCCCCCCACTCTGAAAAGGTGCTGACTCGTGTCACAGGACATTCCCACGGACGCCTCGCCCGCGTGGCTGACCACAGTTGGAGGCAGTGAGAGTCAGCCGGCTATTTGACTGCAGGGGCAGCGCAGACGTTAAAGTGGGGGCCCCCGTCTGCCCTCTCAGGCGGATGTAAAATGATCCCAGGGCTACTGTGGCTAAGAAGAGCAGGGGGGAGTTCTCCCCCGGTGTCCTGGGGCCAATATTTATCCCTCAATCGGCATCACTAAAAAAACAGTTTATCTGGTTATTATCACATTGCTGTTTGTGGGAGCTTGCTGTACGCAGTTTGGCTGCCGTGTTTCCGAAATTACAACAGTGACTCCACTTCAAAAAGTACTTCATTGGCTGTAAAGCGCTTTGGGATGTCCGGTGGTTGTGAAAGGCGCTATATAAATGCAAATCTTTCTTTCTTTCTTTCTCTGCAAGCACACATGCATAGACATGCACACAAATATAAGAACATATGAACATAAGAAGTAAGAACAGGAGTAGGCCATTCGGCCCCTCGAGCCTGCTCCGCCATTTAATAAGATCATGGCTGATCTTCGACCTCAACTCCACTTTCCCGCCCGATCCCCATATCCCTTGATTCCCCTAGAGTCCAAAAATCTATCGATCTCTGCCTTGAATATACTCAAAGATTCAACATTCACAGCCCTCTGGGGCAGAGAATTCCAAAGATTCACCACCCTCTGAGTGAAGAAATTCCTCCTCAACTCAGTCTTCAATGGCCGACCCCTTATCCTGAGACTGTGACCCCTAGTTCCAGTTCTCATCTGGACAATGATCAGGAGCCAGAGCCCTGTTTGATTCTCAGCCCTCGGGCCCCGTGGGAGACAAATCGCCCGATTTTGCTTGTTCCTCTCCTCAGTTTGGGAACCAGCTCACTCACAGAGCAGGGACTGTCCCTGTGGAACCCAGGACTTCCCAATCATCCAGACACAGAGGGCTGGATTCTGATACTGGGACGGGCTGTGGTCGTGTCATCCACTTTTCGTGTTATCCACCCGACTGCAATTGGATGTGGGAGATTGATGCGATTTTCACCTAATTGGGCAATTGAGTTCCAGCATGTGGGAACCCATGAACCAATTAGTGTTTTCAGTCTGAAAGTCGCCTCTGATGATGTCATCATTGCTGCTGCATTGAAGGTCTGCAAAGACTGCCTGGCCTTTGCTGTGAGAGGACCTGGATGCAAAATGAGCAGCAGCCCTAAGTCTGCTCCCAGATATTTTTGCACCACCACTCCCAGATATGTCTCCTCCTCATCCATCCATCCATATATCAGCCAGCCAGCGATAGTCAGCTATCCAAATGTGCTCCCGCCAGGTTTCACATTCGTGGTTCAGAACAGGCGTGCTTCACGTAGAACAAGGGTTAAAATCACAAAGGCCTTTCAAAATGGCATTATAGAGGCAATTTAGTGCTTGTTAAGGGCCTTAACAACCTATCCCGCCTCTTAAAGGCGGGATGGAGTCGGGACCAGCAGACACGATTTAATGAAAATTGCGTGGAGGCGGGATGGAGGCGGACTTGTGCCCGCCCGCCAGTTTTCGCAATTTTAACCCCCCACACGCCTCCAAACCCGCCTCCACGGGTCAATGAGAATCCAGCCCGGTGTCTCGCTGGGCAGAGCCAGTCAGAGAGTCACAGACTGCGCAGTGGATTCACGGGCGGGTCCATTAGTGTGACGCGGTTGGCAGCTTCTGTCGTGATGAAGGAACAAAGAAAATTCCTCCATGTTAAAATCAGGCTACGCAACTTTTTTAATGTATTTTCACAGCTAATCAGGGGGAGGAATGTGACTGCATCGGAATGCAATACTTCCTTTAGATAGTCACTCACTGTCCCATCAAAAACTCCCAGGGCAAGTACAGCACGGGTTAGATACAGAGTAAAGCTCCCTCTACACTGTCCCATCAAACACTCCCAGGGCAGGTACAGCATGGGGTTAGATACAGAGTAAAGCTCCATCTACACTGTCCCATCAAACACTCCCAGGGAAGGTACAGCACGGGTTAGATCGAGTAAAGCTCCCTCGACACTGTCCCATCAAACACTCCCAGGGCAAGTACAGCACGGGTTAGATCGAGTAAAGCTCCCTCGACACTGTCCCATCAAACACTCCCAGGGCAAGTACAGCACGGATTAGATAGAGTAAAGCTCCCTCTAAACTATCCCATCAAACACTCCCAGGGCAGGTACAGCATGTGTTAGATACAGAGTAAAGAGCCCTCTACACTGTCCCATCAAACACTCCCAGGGCAGGTACAGCACGGGTTAGATACAGAGTAAAGCTCCCTCTACACTGTCCCATCAAACACTCCCAGGGCAGGTACAGCACGGGTTAGATACAGAGTAAAGCTCCCTCCACACTGTCTCATCAAACACGCCAAGGCCAGGTACAGCGCAGGTTAGATACAGGGTAAAGTGCCCTCTACACTGCCCATCAACCACTCCCAGGGCAGGTACAGCACGGCTTAGATACCGAGTAAATCACCCTCTACACTGCACAATCAAACACTCCCAGGGCAGGTACAGCACAGGTTAGATACAGAGTAAAGCTCCCTCTACACTGTCCCATCAAAAACTTCCAAGGCAGGTACAGCACGGGTTAGATACAGAATAAAGCTCCCTTAAAACTGTCCCATCAAACACTCCCAGGACAGGTACAGCACGGGTTAGATACAGAGTAAAGCTCCCTCTACACTGTCCCATCAAACACTCCCAGGGCAGGTACAGCACGGGTTAGATACAGAGTAAAGCTCGCTCTACACTGTCCCATCAAACACTCCCAGGGCAGGTACAGCACGGGTTAGATACAGAGTAAAGCTCGCTCTACACTGTCCCATCAAACACTCCCAGGACAGGTACAGCACGGGTTAGATACAGAGTAAAGCTCCCTCTACACTGTCCCATCAAACACTCCCAGGGCAGGTACAGCACGGGTTAGATACAGAGTAAAGCTCCCTCTACAATGTCCCGTCAAACACTCCCAGGGCAGGTACAGCACGGGTTAGATACAGAGTAAAGCTCCCTCTACATTGTCCCGTCAAACACTCCCAGAAGGTTAAGGGGAGATTTAATGGAGGTGTTCAAGATGATGAAAAGTTATGATAGATTAAATAAGGAGAAACTCTCCACTTGCAGGTGGGTTGATAAGCACTGGATGAGTAGAAATTTCCTCCAATTAAATATCGGGAAGACCGAAGCCATTGTCTTCGGTTCATTCCACAAACTCTGTTCCCTTTCCACTGATTCAATCTCTCTCCCTGGCAACTGTCAAAGGCTGACCAAGTCTGTTCGTAACCTCATATCCGTTCTATCAGTAAAACCGCCTTTCCACCTTCCTAATGTCGCCCGTCTTCACCCTTACCTCAACTTATCTCCTCCCGAAACCCTCATCCGTGCCTTTATCACCTGTAGACTGGACTCTTCCGAGGTACTCCTGGCCGGCCTCCCTAGTTCTATCCTCCATAAACTTGAGGTCATCCAAATCTCTGTCGCCCGTGTCCTAACTCGCACCAAGTCCCGTTCACCCATCACCCCCTGTGCTCACTGACATACTTTGTCTCCTCGATTGTAAATTCTTGGCGTTGTTTTCAAACCCCTCCCTGGCCTCGCCCCTCCTTACCTCTGAAGCCTCCTCCAGCCCTATAATTCCCCCTGGTCCTCTGCGCTCTGACAATTCTGGTCTTTTTAACATCTCCGATTTCCATCGCTCCACCATTGGCGGCCGTGCCTTCAGCTGCCTGAGCCCTAAGCTCTGGAATTCCCTCCCTAAACCTCTCCGCCTCTCTCTCCTCCTTTAAGATGCTCCTTAAAACCTACCTCTTTGACCAAGCTTTTGGTCACCTGCCCTAATATCTCCTTGTGTGGCTCAGTGTCACATCTTGTTGGTTTGATAACGCTCCTGTGAAGCGCATTGGGACTTTTTGTGATGTTAAATGCGCTATAAAAATATAAGTTGTTGTTGCATGGTTTTTTTACGCAGCGAGTTGTTGTGATCTGGAATGCGCTGCCTGAAAGGGCGGTGGAAGCAGATTGTAGGTGGATTCCTGGGATGGAAGGGGTTGTTTTACGAGGAAAGGTTGAGCAGGTTGGGCCTATACTCATTGGAGTTTAGAAGAATGAGAGGCGATCTTATTGAAACATGTAAGATTCTGAGGGGGCTCGACAGGGTAGATGCAGGGAGGATGTTTCCCCTCGTCAGAGAATCTAGAACGAGGGGGCATAGTCTCAGAATAAGGGGGCGCCCATTTAAGACGGAGATAAGGAGGAATTTCTTCTCTCAGGGGGTCGTGAATCTTTGGAATTCTCTTCCCCAGAGAGCTGTGGAGGCGGAGTCAGTGAATATATTCAAGGTGGAGATTGACAGATTTTTGAGCTACGGGGGGTCAAGGGTTATGGGGAACGGGCAGGAAAGTGGATTTGAGGCCAAAATCAGATCAGCCATGATCTCATTAAATGGCGGAGCAGGATCGACGGGCCGAATAGCCGACTCCTGGCCGTATTTCTTCTGCGTCGGCAGTGTCAGCTGTGACTCAGTGGGTAGCGCACTCGCCTCTGAGTCAGAAAGTTGTGGGTTCAAGTCCCACTCCAGGGACTGTAGCACATAAATGTAGACTGACACTCCAGGTGCAGTACTGAGGGAGTGCTGCATTGTCGGAGGTGCCGTCTTTCGGATGAGACGTTAAACCGAGGCCCCCTCTACTTTCTCAGGAGGATTAGAAAGATCTCGCGGCGCTATTTCGAAGAAGAGCAGGGGAGTTTACCCCGGTGCCCTGGGGCCAATATTTATCCATCAACCCACATCACAAAAACAGATTATCTGATCATTATCACATTGCTGTTTGCGGGAACATGCTGTGCACAAATATCGTGATGCGGTTGGCAGCTTCTGCAGTGATGAAGAAACAAAAACACTTCCTTCACCTCAACAACAGCTTCTGCAACTTTTTAAATGTATTTTCACAGCTAATCAGGGTGAGGAATGTGACTGCATCAGAATGCAATACTTCTTTTTATAGTCACTCACTGTCCCATCAAACACTCCCAGGGCAGGTATAGCACGGGTTAGATACAGAGTAAAGCTCCCTCTACACTACCCCATCAAACACTCCCAGGGCAGGTACAGCACGGGTTAGATACAGAGTAAAGCTCCCTCTACACTGTCCCATCAAACACTCCCAGGGCAGGTACAGCACGGGTTAGATACAGAGTAAAGCTCCCTCTACACTGTCCCATCAAACACTCCCAGGGCAGGTACAGCACGGGTTAGATACAGAGTAAAGCTCCCTGTACACTGTCCCATCAAACACTCCCAGGGCAGGTACAGCACGGGTTAGATACAGAGTAAAGCTCCCTCTACACTATCCCATCAAACACTCCCAGGGCAGGTACAGCACGGGTTAGATACAGAGTAAAGCTCCCTCCACACTGTCTCATCAAACACACCAAGGGCAGGTACAGCGCAGGTTAGATACAGGGTAAAGTGCCCTCTACACTGCCCCATCAACCACTCCCAGGGCAGGTACAGCACGGCTTAGATACCGAGTAAATCTCCCTCTACACTGCACAATCAAACACTCCCAAGGCAGGTACAGCACGGGTTAGATACAGAGTAAAGCTCCCTCTACACTGTCCCAGCAAACACTCCCAGGGCAGGTACAGCACGGGTTAGATACACAGTAAAGCTCCCTCTACACTGACCCATCAAACACTCCCAGGGCTGGTACAGCACGGGTTAGATACAGAGTAAAGCTCCCTCTACACTGCCCCATCAAACACTCCCAGGGCAAGTACAGCACGGGTTAGATACAGAGTAAAGCTCCCTCTACACTGTCCCAGCAAACACTCCCAGGGCAGGTACAGCACGGTTTAGATACAGAGTAAAGCTCCCTCTACACTGTCCCAGCAAACACTCCCAGGGCAGGTACAGCACGGGTTAGATACACAGTAAAGCTCCCTCTACACTGACCCAGCAAACACTCCCAGGGCAGGTACAGCACGGTTTAGATACAGAGTAAAGCTCCCTCTATACTGTCCCATCAAACACTCCCAGGGCAAGTACAGCACGGGTTAGATAGAGAGTAAAGCTCCCTCTACACTGTCCCATCAAACACTCCCAGGGCAGGTACAGCACGGGTTAGATACAGAGTAAAGCTCCCTCTACACTGTCCCATCAAACACTCCCAGGGCAGGTACAGCACGGGTTAGATACAGAGTAAAGCTCCCTCTACACTGCCCTATCAAACACTCCCAGTGCAGGTACAGCACGGCTTAGATACACAGTAAAGCTCCCTCTACACTGACCAATCAAACACTCCCAGGGCAGGTACAGCACGGGTTAGATACAGAGTAAAGCTCCCTCTACACTGTCCCATCAAACACTCCCAGGGCAAGTACAGCACGGGTTAGATCGAGTAAAGCTCCCTCTACACTGTCCCATCAAACACGCCCAGGGCAAGTACAGCACGGATTAGATAGAGTAAAGCTCCCTCTAAACTGTCCCATCAAACACTCCCAGGGCAGATACAGCATGTGTTAGATACAGAGTAAAGCTCCCTCTACACTGTCCCATCAACTTCACCTGAGGAAGGAGCGATAGTTCCGAAAGCTTGTGATTTCAAATAAAACTGTTGGACTATAACCTGGTGTTGTGCGACCTCTCAATTTTGTCCACCCCAGTCCAACACCGGCATCTCCGCATCATGACCATCAAACACTCCCAGGGCAGGTACAGCACGGTTTAGATACAGAGTAAAGCTCCCTCCACACTGTCTCATCAAACACGCCAAGGGCAGGTACAGCGCAGGTTAGATACAGGGTAAAGTGCCCTCTACACTGCCCATCAACCACTCCCAGGGCAGGTACAGCACGGCTTAGATACCGAGTAAATCTCCCTCTACACTGCACAATCAAACAATCCCAGGACAGGTACAGCACGGGTTAGATACAGAGTAAAGCTCCCTCTACATTGTCCCGTCAAACACTCCCAGAAGGTTAAGAGAAGATTTAATGGAGGTGTTCAAAATGTTGAAAAGTTTTGATAGATTAAATAAGGAGAAACTCTCCACTTGCAGGTGGGTTGATAAGCACTGGATGAGTAGAAATTTCCTCCAATTAAATATCGGGAAGTCCGAAGCCATTGTCTTCGGTTCATTCCACAAACTCTGTTCCCTTTCCACTGATTCAATCTCTCTCCCTGGCAACTGTCAAAGGCTGACCAAGTCTATTCGTAACCTCATATCCGTTCTATCAGTAAAACCGCCTTTCCACCTTCCTAATATCGCCCGTCTTCACCCTTACCTCAACTTATCTCCTCCCGAAACCCTCATTCGTGCCTTTATCACCTGTAGACTGGACTCTTCCGAGGTACTCCTGGCCGGCCTCCCTAGTTCTATCCTCCATAAACTTGAGGTCATCCAAAACTCTGTCGCCCGTGTCCTAACTCGCACCAAGTCCCGTTCTCCCATCACCCCCTGTGCTCGCTGACCTACTTTGGATCCTCGATTTTAAAATTCTCATCCTTGTTTTCAAAACCGTCCCTGGCCTCGCCCCTCCTTACCTCTGAAGCCTCCTCCAGCCCTATAATTCCCCCTGGTCCTCTGCGCTCTGACAATTCTGGTCTTTTTAACATCTCCGATTTCCATCGCTCCACCATTGGCGGCCGTGCCTTCAGCTGCCTGAGCCCTAAGCTCTGGAATTCCCTCCCTAAACCTCTCCGCCTCTCTCTCCTCCTTTAAGATGCTCCTTAAAACCTACCTCTTTGACCAAGCTTTTGGTCACCTGCCCTAATATCTCCTTGTGTGGCTCAGTGTCACATCTTGTTGGTTTGATAACGCTCCTGTGAAGCGCATTGGGACTTTTTGTGATGTTAAATGCGCTATAAAAATATAAGTTGTTGTTGCATGGTTTTTTTACGCAGCGAGTTGTTGTGATCTGGAATGCGCTGCCTGAAAGGGCGGTGGAAGCAGATTGTAGGTGGATTCCTGAGTTGAAGGGGTTGTCTTACAAGGAAAGGTTGAGCAGGTTGGCCCTATACTCATTGGAGTTTAGAAGAATGAGAGGGGATCTTATTGAAACATGTAAGATTCTGAGGGGGCTCGACAGGGTAGATGCAGGGAGGATGTTTCCCCTCGTCAGAGAATCTAGAACGAGGGGGCATAGTCTCAGAATAAGGGGTCGCCCATTTAAGACGGAGATAAGGAGGAATTTCTTCTCTCAGGGGGTCGTGAATCTTTGGAATTCTCTTCCCCAGAGAGCTGTGGAGGCGGAGTCAGTGAATATATTCAAGGTGGAGATTGACAGATTTTTGAGCTACGGGGGGTCAAGGGTTATGGGGAACAGGCAGGAAAGTGGATTTGAGGCCAAAATCAGATCAGCCATGATCTCATTAAATGGCGGAGCAGGATCGACGGGCCGAATAGCCGACTCCTGGCCGTATTTCTTCTGCGTCGGCAGTGTCAGCTGTGACTCAGTGGGTAGCGCACTCGCCTCTGAGTCAGAAAGTTGTGGGTTCAAGTCCCACTCCAGGGACTGTAGCACATAAATGTAGACTGACACTCCAGGTGCAGTACTGAGGGAGTGCTGCATTGTCGGAGGTGCCGTCTTTCGGATGAGACGTTAAACCGAGGCCCCCTCTACTTTCTCAGGAGGATTAGAAAGATCTCGCGGCGCTATTTCGAAGAAGAGCAGGGGAGTTTACCCTGGTGACCAGGGGCCAATATTTATCCATCAACCCACATCACAAAAACAGATTATCTGATCATTATCACATTGCTGTTTGCGGGAACATGCTGTGCACAAATATCGTGATGCGGTTGGCAGCTTCTGCAGTGATGAAGGAACAAAGACACTTCCTTCACCTCAACTAGAGCTTCTGCAACTTTTTAAATGTATTTTCACAGCTAATCAGGGTGAGGAATGTGACTGCATCGGAATGCAATACTTCTTTTATAGTCACTCACTGCCCATCAAACACTCCCAGGGCAGGTACAGCACGGGTTAGATACAGAGTAAAGCTCCCTCTACACTGTCCCATCAAACACTCCCAGGACAGGTACAGCACGGGTTAGATACAGAGTAAAGCTCCCTCTACACTGTCTCATCAAACACTCCCAGGGCAGGTACAGCACGGGTTAGATACAGAGTAAAGCTCCCTCTACACTGTCCCATCAAACACTCCCAGGACAGGTACAGCACGGGTTAGATACAGAGTAAAGCTCCCTCTACACTGTCCCATCAAACACTGATGCGGAGATGCCGGTGTTGGACTGGGGTGGACAAAATTGAGAGGTCGCACAACACCAGGTTATAGTCCAACAGTTTCATTTGAAATCACAAGCTTTCGGAGCTATCGATCGCCCCTTCCTCAGGTGAAGTCTTAACCTGAGGAAGGGGCGATCGATAGCTCCGAAAGCTTGTGATTTCAAATAAAACTGTTGGACTATAACCTGGTGTTGTGCGACCTCTCAATTTTGTCCATCAAACACTCCCAGGGCAGGTACAGCACGGGTTAGATACAGAGTAAAGCTCCCTCTACACTGCCCTATCAAACTCTCCCAGGGCAGGTACAACTTGGGTTAGATACAGAGTAAAGCTCCCTCTACACTGTCCCATCAAACACTCCCATGGCAGGTACAGCACGGTTTAGATACAGAGTAAAGCTCCCTCCACACTGTCTCATCAAACACGCCAAGGGCAGGTACAGCGCAGGTTAGATACAGGGTAAAGTGCCCTCTACGCTGCCCCATCAACCACTCCCAGGGCAGGTACAGCACGGCTTAGATACCGAGTAAATCTCCCTCTACACTGCACACTCAAACACTCCCAGGGCAGGTACAGCACGGGTTAGATACACAGTAAAGCTCCCTCTACACTGTCCCAGCAAACACTCCCAGGGCAGGTACAGCACGGGTTAGATACAGAGTAAAGCTCCCTCTACACTGTCCCATCAAACACTCCCAGGGCAGGTACAGCACGGGTTAGATACAGAGTAAAGCTCGCACTACGCTGTCCCATCAAACACTCCCAGGGCAGGTACAGCACGGGTTAGATACAGAGTAAAGCTGCCTCTACACTGTCCAAGCAAACACTCCCAGAAGGTTAAGGGGAGATTTAATGGAGGTGTTCAAAATGATGAAAAGTTTTGATAGATTAAATATGGAGAAACTCTCCACTTGCAGGTGGGTTGATAAGCACTGGATGAGTAGAAATTTCCTCCAATTAAAAAGCGGGAAGACCGAAGCCATTGTCTTCGGTTCATTCCACAAACTCTGTTCCCTTTCCACTGATTCAATCTCTCTCCCTGGCAACTGTCAAAGGCTGACCAAGTCTGTTCGTAACCTCATATCCGTTCTATCAGTAAAACCGCCTTTCCACCTTCCTAATGTCGCCCGTCTTCACCCTTACCTCAACTTATCTCCTCCCGAAACCCTCATCCGTGCCTTTATCACCTGTAGACTGGACTCTTCCGAGGTACTCCTGGCCGGCCTCCCTAGTTCTATCCTCCATAAACTTGAGGTCATCCAAATCTCTGTCGCCCGTGTCCTAACTCGCACCAAGTCCCGTTCACCCATCACCCCCTGTGCTCACTGACATACTTTGTCTCCTCGATTGTAAATTCTTGGCGTTGTTTTCAAACCCCTCCCTGGCCTCGCCCCTCCTTACCTCTGAAGCCTCCTCCAGCCCTATAATTCCCCCTGGTCCTCTGCGCTCTGACAATTCTGGTCTTTTTAACATCTCCGATTTCCATCGCTCCACCATTGGCGGCCGTGCCTTCAGCTGCCTGGGCCCTAAGCTCTGGAATTCCCTCCCTAAACCTCTCCGCCTCTCTCTCCTCCTTTAAGATGCTCCTTAAAACCTACCTCTTTGACCAAGCTTTTGGTCACCTGCCCTAATATCTCCTTGTGTGGCTCAGTGTCACATCTTGTTGGTTTGATAACGCTCCTGTGAAGCGCATTGGGACTTTTTGTGATGTTAAATGCGCTATAAAAATATAAGTTGTTGTTGCATGGTTTTTTTACGCAGCGAGTTGTTGTGATCTGGAATGCGCTGCCTGAAAGGGCGGTGGAAGCAGATTGTAGGTGGATTCCTGAGTTGAAGGGGTTGTCTTACAAGGAAAGGTTGAGCAGGTTGGCCCTATACTCATTGGAGTTTAGAAGAATGAGAGGCGATCTTATTGAAACATGTAAGATTCTGAGGGGGCTCGACAGGGTAGATGCAGGGAGGATGTTTCCCCTCACGGGGGAATCTAGAACGAGGGGGCATAGTCTCAGAATAAGGGGGCGCCCATTTAAGACGGAGATAAGGAGGAATTTCTTCTCTCAGGGGATCGTGAATCTTTGGAATTCTCTACCCCAGAGAGCTGTGGAGGCTGGGTCATTGAATATATTCAAGGCGGAGAGAGACAGATTTTTGAGCTACAGGGGGGTCAAGGGTTATGGGGAACGGGCAGGAAAGTGGATTTGAGGCCAAAATCAGATCAGCCATGATCTCATTAAATGGCGGAGCAGGCTCGAGGGGCCGAATAGCCGACTCCTGGTCCTATTTCTTCTGCGTCGGCAGTGTCAGCTGTGACTCAGTGGGTAGCACACTCACCTCTGAGTCAGAAAGTTGTGGGTTCAAGTCCCACTCCAGGGACTGTAGCACATAAATGTAGACTGACACTCCAGGTGCAGTACTGAGGGAGTGCTGCATTGTCGGAGGTGCCGTCTTTCGGATGAGACGTTAAACCGAGGCCCCCTCTACTTTCTCAGGAGGATTTAAAAGATCTCGCGGCGCTATTTCAAAGAAGAGCAGGGGGTGTTCTCCCCGGTGCCCTGGGGCCAATATTTATCCCTCAACCCACATCACAAAAACAGATTATCTGATCATTATCACATTGCTGTTTGCGGGAACTTGCTGTGCACAAATATCGTGATGTGGTTGGCAGCTTCTGCAGTGATGAAGGTACAAAGACACTTCCTTCACATCAACTAGAGGTTATGCAACTTTTTAAATGTATTTTCACAGCTAATCAGGGTGAGGAATGTGACTGCATCGGAATGCAATACTTCCTTTTATAGTCACTCACTGCCCCATCAAACACTCCCAGGGCAGGTACAGCACGGGTTAGATACAGAGTAAAGCTCCCTCTACACTGTCCCATCAAACACTCCCAGGGCAGGTACAGCACGGGTTAGATACAGAGTAAAGCTCCCTCTACACTGTCCCATCACACACTCCCAGGGCAGGTACAGCACGGGTTAGATACAGAGTAAAGCCCCCTCTACACTGCCCCATCAAACACTCCCTGGGCAGGTACCGTTAGATAGAGTAAAGCTCCCTCTACACTGTCCCATCAAACACTCCCAGGGCAGGTACAGCACGGGTTAGATACAGAGTAAAGCTCCCTCTACACTGTCCCATCAAACACTGATGCGGAGATGCCGGTGTTGGACTGGGGTGGACAAAATTGAGAGGTCGCACAACACCAGGTTATAGTCCAACAGTTTCATTTGAAATCACAAGCTTTCGGAGCTATCGATCGCCCCTTCCTCAGGTGAAGTCTTAACCTGAGGAAGGGGCGATCGATAGCTCCGAAAGCTTGTGATTTCAAATAAAACTGATGGACTATAACCTGGTGTTGTGCTACCTCTCAATTTTGTCCATCAAACACTCCCAGGGCAGGTACAGCACGGGTTAGATACAGAGTAAAGCTCCTCTACACTGCCCCATCAAACACTCCCAGGCCAGGTACAGTACGGGTTAGATACAGAGTAAAGCTCCCTCTACACTGTCCCATCAAACTCTCCCAGGGCAGGTACAGCACGGGTTAGATACAGAGTAAAGCTCGCTCTACACTGTCCCATCAAACACTCCCAGTGCAGGTACAGCACGGGTTAGATACAGAGTAAAGCTCCCTCTACACTGTCCCATCAAACTCTCCCTGGGCAGGTACAGCACGGGTTAGATACAGAGTAAAGCTCCCACTACACTGTCCCATCAAACACTCCCAGTGCAGGTACAGCACGGGTTAGATACAGAGTAAAGCTTCCTCTACACTGTCCCATCAAACACTCCCAGGGCAGGTACAGCACGGGTTAGATACAGAGTAAAGCTCGCTCTACACTGTCCCATCAAACACTCCCAGGGCAGGTACAGCACGGGTTAGATACAGAGTAAAGCTCCCTCTACACTGTCCCATCAAACACTCCCAGGGCAGGTACAGCGCGGGTTAGATACAGAGTAAAGCTCGCTCTACACTGTCCCATCAAACACTCCCAGGGCAGGTACAGCGCGGGTTAGATACAGAGTAAAGCTCGCTCTACACTGTCCCATCAAACACTCCCAGGGCAGGTACAGCGCGGGTTAGATACAGAGTAAAGCTCGCTCTACACTGTCCCATCAAACACTCCCAGGGCAAGTGCAGCACGGGTTAGATACAGAGTAAAGCTCCCTCTACACTGTCCCAGCAAACACTACCAGGGCAGGTACAGCACGGGTTAGATACAGAGTAAAGCTCCCTCTACACTTTTCCATCAAACACTCCCAGGGCAGGAACAGCACGGGTTAGATACAGAGTAAAGCTCCATCTACACTGTCCCATCAAACTCTCCCAGGGCAGGTACAGCACGGGTTAGATACAGAGTAAAGCTCGCTCTACACTGTCCCATCAAACACTCCCAGTGCAGGTACAGCACGGGTTAGATACAGAGTAAAGCTCCCTCTACACTGTCCCATCAAACTCTCCCAGGGCAGGTACAGCACGGGTTAGATACAGAGTAAAGCTCCCTCTACACTGTCCAAGCAAACACTCCCAGAAGGTTAAGGGGAGATTTAATGGAGGTGTTCAAAATGATGAAAAGTTTTGATAGATTAAATAAGGAGAAACTCTCCACTTGCAGGTGGGTTGATAAGCACTGGATGAGTAGAAATTTCCTCCAATTAAAAAGCGGGAAGACCGAAGCCATTGTCTTCGGTTCATTCCACAAACTCTGTTCCCTTTCCACTGATTCAATCTCTCTCCCTGGCAACTGTCAAAGGCTGACCAAGTCTGTTCGTAACCTCATATCCGTTCTATCAGTAAAACCGCCTTTCCACCTTCCTAACATCGCCCGTCTTCACCCTTACCTCAACTTATCTCCTCCCAAACCCTCATCCGTGCCTTTATCACCTGTAGACTGGACTATTCCGACGCACTCCTGGCCGGCCTCCCTAGTTCTATCCTCCATAAACTTGAGGTCATCCAAAACTCTGTCGCCCGTGTCCTAACTCGCACCAAGTCCCGTTCACCCATCACCCCCTGTGCTCGCTGACATACTTTGTCTCCTCGATTGTAAATTATTGGCATTGTTTTCAAACCCCTCCCTGGCCTCGCCCCTCCTTACCTCTGAAGCCTCCTCCAGCCCTATAATTCCCCCTGGTCCTCTGCGCTCTGACTATTCTGGCCTTTTTAACATCCCCGATTTCCATCGCTCCACCATTGGCGGCCGTGCCTTCAGCTGCCTGGGCCCAAACTCTGGAATTCCCTCCCTAAACCTCTCCGCCTCTCTCTCCTCCTTTAAGATGCTCCTTAAAACCGACCTCTTTGACCAAGCTTTTGGTCACCTGCCCTAATATCTCCTTGTGTGGCTCAGTGTCACATCTTGTTGGTTTGATAACGCTCCTGTGAAGCGCCTTGGGAATTTTTGTGATGTTAAATGCGCTGTAAAAATATAAGTTGTTGTTGCATTGTTTTTTTTACGCAGCGAGTTGTTGTGATCTGGAATGCGCTGCCTGAAAGGGCGCTGGAAGCAGATTGTAGGTGGATTCCTGGGATGGAAGGGGTTGTTTTACGAGGAAAGGTTGAGCAGGTTGGCCCTATACTCATTGGAGTTTAGAAGAATGAGAGGCGATCTTATTGAAACATGTAAGATTCTGAGGGGGCTCGACAGGGTAGATGCAGGGAGGATGTTTCCCCTCATGGGGGAATCTAGAACGAGGGGGCATAGTCTCAGAATAAGGGGGCGCCCATTTAAGACGGAGATGAGGAGGAATTTCTTCTCTCAGGGGATCGTGAATCTTTGGAATTCTCTACCCCAGAGAGCTGTGGAGGCTGGGTCATTGAATATATTCAAGGCGGAGAGAGACAGATTTTTGAGCTACTGGGGGGTCAAGGGTTATGGGGAACAGGCAGGAAAGTGGATTTGAGGCCAAAATCAGATCAGCCATGATCTCATTAAATGGAGGAGCAGGCTCGAGGGGCCGAATAGCCGACTCCTGCTCCTATTTCTTCTGCGTCGGCAGTGTCAGCTGTGACTCAGTGGGTAGCACACTCACCTCTGAGTCAGAAAGTTGTGGGTTCAAGTCCCACTCCAGGGACTGTAGCACATAAATCTAGACTGACACTCCAGGTGCAGTACTGAGGGAGTGCTGCATTGTCGGAGGTGCCGTCTTTCGGATGAGACGTTAAACCGAGGCCCCGTCTACTTTCTCAGGAGGATTTAAAAGATCTCGCGGCGCTATTTCGAAGAAGAGCAGGGGGTGTTCTCCCCAGTGTCCTGGGGCCAATATTTATCCCTCAACCCACATCACAAAATCAGATTATCTGATCATAGAATCTAGGAGCAGGAGTAGGCCATTCGGCCCGTCGAGCCTGCTCCACCATTCAATACGATCATGGCTGATCATTCAAGTCCAGTACCCTGTCCCTGCTTTAATCCCCACAGTACACATATCCCACCCTAGCCCCGTAACCCCACGTATTTAATTCCCCCTAACATATCCCATCCTATCCCCATAACCCCACATATTTAATCCCCCCTAACACTAAGGGTCAATTTATCATAGCCAAATCAACCTAACCCGCACATTTTTGGACAGTGGGAGGAAACCGGAGCACCCGGAGGAAACCCACGCAGACACGGGTAGAATGTGCAAACTCCACACAGACAGTCACCCGAGGTCAGATTCGAACCTGGGTCTCTGGCGTTGTGAGGCACCAGTGCTAACCACTATGCCACCGTGTTGCCCATCATTATCACATTGCTGTTTGCGGGAGCTTGCTGTGCGCAAATATCGTGATGCGGTTGGCAGCTTCTGTCGTGATGAAGGAACAAAAACACTTCCTTCACATCAACAACAGGTTCTGCAACTTTTTAAATGTATTTTCACGGCTAATCAAGGTGAGGAATGTGACTGCATCAGAATGCAATACTTCATTACGATAAAAGTGAGAAGTCGCACAACACCAGGTTACATTCCAACAGTTTTATTCGAAATCACAAGCTTTCGGAGTGGCTGCTCCTTCGTCAGAGAGCTGTGGAAGCTGAGTCATTGAATGTATTCGAGGCGGAGAGAGACAGATTTTTGAGCGACAGGGGAGTCAAGGATTATGGGGAACGGGCAGGAAAGTGGAGTTGGGGCCAAAATCGGATCAGCCATGATCCCATTAAATGGGATCGAGGGGCCGAATGACCTGCTCCTGCTCCTATTTCTTATGTTCTCATTCGATAGTAACTTTCAAAAAGGAATCGGAGAAACACTTGAAGGGAACAGCCTGCAGGGCTACGGGGAAAGGGCAGGGGGGGAGTGTGGGACTAATTGGAGGGCTCTATCTAAGAGCCGGCACAGACACGATAGGCCGAATGGCCTCCTTCTGTGTGGTGTGTGTCTATGACTGGCAAACTGGAATAACCTCCGGGGCTCTGAGGGTTAATTGCTTCAGCACCTGTACATCGGGTGTGTTTGTGTGCAACGCCCGAGCTATTTTTAACTCTGTTTTTTTTTGAAGCTGGGCAGCTGTGAGAGGCTATTGTTTCGATCAGATGTCTTCAGGCAAACTCCCGCTGCGAGTTCTTCCTGGAACCTGTGTTAAATGTTTTAACATTGTGTTAAATGTGTTAAAGGTTATTGACCAACATTCACTACAAGCCCACTGACTCCCACAGCTCCCTGGACTACACTTCCTCCCACCCCGCCTCCTGTAAGGACTCCATTCCCTTCTCCCAGTTTCTCCGTCTCCGCCGCATCTGCTCTGACGATGCCACCTTCCATACCAGTGCTTCCGACATGTCTTCCTTTTTCCTCAACCGAGGATTCCCCTCTACTGTAGTTGACACGGCCCTCGACCGTGTCCGTTCTATCTCCCGCACTTCTGCCCTCACCCCGGCCCCTCCCTCCCGGAACCACGATAGAGTTCCCCTTGTCCTCACCTTTCACCCCACCAGCCTCCACATTCAACGGATCATCCTCCGCCATTTCCGCCACCTCCAACGTGATCCCACCACCAAATGTATCTTCCCCTCACCTCCCCTTTCAGCATTCCGTAGGGACCGCTCCCTCCGAGACACCCTAGTCCACTCCTCTATCACCCCCAGCACCCCTTCCCCTTCACCCGGCACCTTCCCGTGCAAGCGCAGGAGATGCAACACCTGCCCTTATACATCCCCCCCTTCCCACTCTCCAGGGCCCCAAACACCCCTTCCAGGTGAAACAGCGATTTACTTGTACTTCTTGCAATCTAGTATACTGTATTCGCTGCTCACGATGTGGTCTCCTCTACATTGGGGAGACCAAACGCAGATTGGGTGACCGCTTTGCGGAACACCTCCATTCAGTCCGGAAGGGTGACCCCGAGCTTCCGGTCGCTTGTCATTTTAATTCACCCCTCCACGCTCACTCAGACCTCACCGTCCTCGGCCTTTTGCATTGTTCCACGGAAGCGCAGTGTAAGCTTCAGGAACAGCACCTCATCTTCCGTTTAGGCACTTTACAGCCTTCTGGACTCAATATCGAGTTCAACAATTTCAGATCATAACCCCGGCCCCTACCACATATGTATACATTTTATCCACTCTTTTGGTCCGTGCCTTTTTCCTTTTTTTCTCTCTCTCCCCCCACGGCAGCTGTCTCTGATTCTGCCAGCATTTCACACCTTACCTTTTGTTTCTCAACCTGTCCCATTACCATCTCGTCTTGCCTTGAGCATCTCTCAATGTCTCTACTCACTAAAGACCATCCCTTTTGTTCTTTTATTCCTCCCCCCAGCCTCCCCCTTGCATTTTTATCTGTTTATTTCTTGCTCTCTCAGTTCCGACGAAGGGTTTCGACCTGAAACGTTAACTCTCTTTCTCTCTCCACGGATGTTGCCTGGCCTGCTGAGTTTTTTCAGCGTTTTCTGTTGTTATTTCGGATTTCCAGCATCCGCAGTATTTTGCTATCATATTAAATGTTTTATGTCGGCCACTGAAATATCCTGCTCCGCTGTCAGTTAGCACTGGATTCATGAGGCAGTCGTTCGTCACTGAGCCGGGGCAATTGTTTATTTAGCTAACCCGCCCGTTGGAAAACTGACCAGATCGACGCTGGTTTTTGAGGTTTGTGGAGAGGAATATCGGGCGGGGAGTTAGACCGGCGTTTCCCCGCCCGCCCCCCCCACCCCCCCCACGCGATCCTGTGGCTATCCTGCCCGGTGAAGTAAGCTAAAATCCCGAGCATCTGTCTAAGGTTGAACCACACTGTTGGCAACCTTGGTGTCGTATTTGACCCTGAAATGAGCTTCCGACCACATATCCGCAGCATAACAAAGACCGCCTACTTCTACCTCCGTAACATCGCCCGTCTCCACCCCTGCCTCAGCTCATTCGCTGCTGAAACCCTCATCCGTGCCTTTGTTACCTCTAGACTTGACTATTCCAACGCACTCCTGGCCGGCCTCCCACATTCCACCCTTGAGGTCATCCAAAACTCGGCTGCCCCGTGTCCTAACTCGCACCAAGTCCCCATTCGCCCATCTCCCCCTGTGCTCGCTGACCTACATTGGCTCCCGGTTAAACAACGCCTAGATTTCAAAATTCTCATTCTTATTTTCAAATCCCTCCATGGCCTCGCTCCTCCCAATCACTGTAATCTTCTCCAGCCCCGCATCCCCCCTCCCCCCCATAACACCAAAGTGTCAGCCGTGGCTCAGTGGGCAGCACACTCACCTCTGAGTCAGAAGGTTGCGGGTTCAAGTCCCACTCCAGGGACCTGAGCACATAAAGCTGGGCTGACACTCCCAGTGCAGTGCTGAGGGAGTGCTGCACTGTCGGAGGTGCCGTCTTTCGGAAGAGACGTTAAACCGTCTGCTCTCTCGGGTGGACGTAAAAGATCCCTACGGCCACTATTTCGAAGAAGAGCAGGGGGAGTTCTCCCCGGTGTCCTGGGGCCAATATTTATCCCTCAACCAACATAACAAAAACAGATTATCTGCCCATTATCACATTGCTGTTTGTGGGAGCTTGCTGTGCGCAAATTGGCTGCTGCGTTTCCCACATTATAGCAGTGACTACACTTCAAAAGTACTTCATTGGCTGTAATGCACTTTGGGACGTCTGGTGGTCGTCAAAGGCGCTATAGAAATGCAAGTCTTTCTTGTCTCAGCAGTCATTTTGTTCACAGCACAAGCAGTTAATCGACTAGAAACTGCTGCCTCTTGACACCCACTTCCACGCACAACACCTTGTATTTATACAGAGCTTTTAATTTAGTAAAACGTCCCAAGGCGCTTCACAGGAGCGTTTATCAGACAGAGTTTGAGACTGAGCCACCTCAGGAGATATTAGGACAGGTTAATCAAACTGCCCACCCACCTGGTTCCAGTTAGGCCGAACGGCCTCTCCTCCCTGCCTCCCGGGCAGCCTAATCATAGAATCTTACAGCGCAGAAGGAGGCTGTTCGGCCCATCGTGCCTGTGCCGGCCCTTTGAACGAGCTCTCCAGCTAGTCCCACTCAATCGCTCTTTCCCCCGTCGCCCTGCAAACTTTCCCCCCTCGAGTATTTATCCGACTCCTGTCGGAAAGTTATTGTGAATCTGCTTTCAGGCAGCGTGTTCCAGGTCACAACAAGTCGCTGCGTAAACAAGTGTCTCCTCATCAAACCCCTGGTTGTTTTGCCAATCACGTTAAATCTGTGTCCTCTGTTTACCGACACTCCGGCCACTGAAAACAATTTCTGCTGAGTTACTCCATCAAAAACACCTTATGATGTTACTTCTCGGGCGATTCTTGACAGGAGAAGAGTGTCTCATATACAGTCTCTCTGAAAGTGCTCTGGTAAATGCCTAGCTCACAGTCTGGCTGGGGTGGCGAGGGGGCCAATAGGACTGCCTGTCGCTTGGCCCAACACCCAATCGGACCCTCGACCAAGAGGAAGACCCCCATTTTATTTCTTGACTTTAAAGGAGTCGGCGCCATATTTTCCCCCCCCCTTAAATGTAATTAAAGTCAAGTTATTGTTTACACTCAGTTGAGTTGACTGTCAGCTGTGGCTCAGTGGATAGCACTCTCACCTTTAGAATCAGAAGGTCGTGGGTTCATAGTCCTCCTCCAGAGACTTGAGCACAAAAATCTCGGCTGACCAGAGAAACTGGAGGAAGCTGTGAGGTCAGGGCTAGGGCAGGGGGGAACCTTAGAGGAAGTTTGGCCCGGTGGGCTAGGGCACGGAAGGGACGTGGCAGAGGCAGCTGAATGGATGGTCTCAATCTTAGAGACAAAGAAGTCCATGAGCTCCTCACACTTGTTATTGAAGGGGAGAGGGGTTTAAGAAGTTTAGCAGTAGAGAATAGGAGCCGGGGTTTTAACTTTGCATTCTGGAATAGTGAGCAATTTTGGCAGACGAGAGCAGGGCCCGATAGTGCTTTATGTGGTCCAGCCAGATCTGGCGGTGAATGGCTAAACCAGTTGTCTGCCATGTCCATTCAAGTCTGCGTCCCTTGGACTTAAGGGAGTGAAAATGAGCCGTACCAGGGGGAATGCCCAGGGTGAGAGAGGGTAATTGTTTTAATAGGGACTAGGGCATCAAAGGTGGTGGTGAGGGTGTGGTTGAGCAGATCGGTAGCTGCAGAAATGTCATGGTGAATGGAGGGCCAAAGACTGGACAGTTGGGGTTTCATAAGTGCAGTTGTAAGAGCGTCAGGAGCGAGTTTTTTCCAGGGGCGGACACAGAAGGAAGTAGGGTTGGGGGAGGTGGGTGGAAGGAGGATGTGGGTGGAGAGCGAGACGAGGAAGTGGTCAGAGATGGCCTTATTAGAGATTGACACGATGGGAGTAGCGCGGCCACGAGAGGTGGCAAGGTCGAGGGGGTGGCCGTGAATATGGGTTGGGGAGTTTACATGGAGGGAGAGATGAAGGAAGGTTAGGAGGCTAGTGAACTCAGAGGAGAGAGAGCATGATGAATTGAGATGGAGGTTGAAATCACCGAGGATGAGAAGTCGTTCGGTGCTGAGGCTGAGGGAGGAGAGCAGTGAAGATATCTCAGTGATAAAAGTTTTATGGTACTTGGGTGGGCGGTAGAGAACGAGGACTTTAAATGAGAGGCGAGAGGGGTGGTAAAGGTGAGATGCTCAAAGGAGGAGCAACTGCTGGAGGAATAGGGAGATAGACCAAGATGTGATTTGGTGATGAGAGCCACACTGCCACCACAGCGGTCTGAGCGGAGCAAGTGGTGGAAGGTATAGCCAGGCGGGGAGGCTTCATTTAAGGGTACGGTGTCATCACCCCTCAACCACGTTTCCGTCAGGGCCATGATGTCGATGCAATCATCCACGATAAGCTCATGGATGGCAAGGGCCTTGTTCGCAAGTGAACGCACATTCTGGAGGGAGATGCGGAGAGGGTCGGTGATGGCTGCCCCACTGCCAGCGTCCACAGGGTCAGCGCTGGGGGGGGGATGAGTTGGATGGGGAGGAGATTGGCAAGATTTGCCCCCAGTGGGCGCGCTGGGTGGGAAGGTTGGCGAGAGAGTGTCGGATGGGACAGTAAGGCAGGGGAGAAGAGCAGGGGAGTTCTCCCTCCCCAGAGTCCTTGGCCGATATTTATCCCTCAACCAACATGACTAAAGCAGAATATCTGGCCAGGATCACATCGCTGTTTGTGGGATCTTGCTGTGCAACAAATTGGCTGCCAGGTTTCCTCCGTTGCGACAGTGACTACAGTGGGAGGTGAGAGAGGTGTCAGATGACGTTATCGCCGGCGGCACAGCGCTGCAGGGCGCTAACGGTTACCGCCGGCGCTAACCTCCTGCTGAATCTCACGGGAGGCATTGGTGGCGCCGCCCCGGGGCGCTAGTTGCTTTGCGCCCTGTTAGCGCCCTCTTAGGGCGCCAACGGGAGGCACAAAGCAACCGAATTTCTCCCCCAAAGAGTCTGCAAAGGGATATAGATAGACTCAGTGAGTGGGCAGTAAGGTGGCAGATGGAGTATAATGTGGGGAAATGTGAGGTTATTCACTTTGGTAGAAAGAATAGAAAAACAGAATATTTTTTAAATGGTGAGAAACTTTCAAACGTTGGTGTTCAGAGAGATTTGGGTGTCCTCGTGCAAGAAACACAGAAAGCTAGCATGCAGGTACAGCAAGCATTAAGGAAGGCAAATGGCATGTTGGCCTTTATTGCAAGGGGGTTGGAGTATAAGAGCAAGGAAGTCTTGCTACAATTGTACAGGGCCTTGGTGAGACCACACCTGGAGTACTGTGCACAGTTTTAGTCTCCTTATCTAAGGAAGGATATACTTGCCTTGGAGGCGGTGCAATGAAGGTTCACTAGATTGATTCCTGGGATGAAAGGGCTGTCCTATGATGAGAGATTGAGTAGATTGGGCCTATACTCTCTGGAGTTTGGAAGAATGAGAGGTGATCTCATTGAAACATACAAGATTCTGAAGGGCATTGACAGGGTAGATGCTGAGAGGTTGTTTCCCCTGGCTGGAGACTCTAGAACCAGGGGGCATAATCTCAGGATAAGGGGTCGGCCATTTAAGACTGAGATGAGGAGGAATTTCTTCACTCAGAGGGCTGTGAATCTTTGGAATTCTCTGCCCCAGAGGGCTGTGAATGCTGAGTCATTGAGTATATTCAAGGCTGAGATCGATAGAGTTTTGGACTCTAGGGGAATCAAGGGATATGGAGATCGGGCGGGAAAGTGGAGTTGAGGTCGATGATCAGCCATGGTCTTATTGAATGGCTCGAGGGGCCATATGGCCGACTCCTGCTCTTATTTATTTTGTTCGTATGTTCTTAACTGACCAGATCGCCCCCGACTGCAGCCCTGAGTGGCTGTTTACAGCACCCTTTATACCCCAAAACTTGGTAACCCTCCTACTGCGTACATGTCCCAAACTATACGAATAATGGTCAATTGTTGTTTTTCAGTTCTTCTCAGCCCGTTAAGCATCCGTGGGCCTCAAGGCCGGTTACATTCCATAGTCTGAAGATGTTTCTGTTCTTGCAAAGATCCCACAGTTCAATAGTCTGTTCCCACAGGACTCTCAAGGTCTGTTTTCCTTATCTGTTGAAAGACAGCTGGCAGCCTGCACAGCTTCCAACCGCAGCATCAAAAGTCTCTTGGCCTCGCGCAGCATGCTGGTACATAAAATGTGGTCAGCTTTTTTAAATTTGGTTACATTACAGCAGAAGTTTACGGCAAATGGCTGGTTCTTACAAGTGGCGCCCACATACCGAGGAATGATGACGATGGGACATAGAAGCAATCCTGCCGACCTTGGTGCCATATGGTAGAAGAATGGCTGGGCTGGATTTTGATAATGGGGCGGGCTGGGGTCGTGTTATCCACCCGACTGCAATTGGATGTGGGAGATTGATGCAATTTTCACCTAATTAGGCAATTGAGTTCCAGCATGTGGGATCCCATGACCCAATGAGTGTTTTCAGTCTGAAAGTCGCCTCTGATGATGTCATCATTGCTGCTGCATTGAAGGTCTTCAAAGACTGCCTGGCCTTTGCTGTGAGTGGACCTGGATGCAAAATGAGCAGCAGCTCAGAGAGAGAGAGAGAGAGTGTTGCATCCAGGTCCTCTCACAGCAAAGGCCAGGCAGTCTCTGAAGACATTCAATGCAGCAGCATCAGAGGTGACTTTCAGACCTAATACTACTACTACCTTTATCACATCTCCGTTGTAATAGTGGACCTGCAGCTGATAGTCAGCTATCCACTTGTGCTCCCGCCAGGTTTCACTGGCGTGGTTCACATCAGGGTTAAACTAGCTAAAACGTTTCAAAATGGCATTACAGAGCCAATTTAGGGCTTGTTATGGGCTTTAATGGCCTCTCCCGCCTCTTGGAGGCGGGACGGAGTCGGGAACCCCGCACACGATTTTATCAAAATTGCGTGGAGGCGGGATCGGGTCCGCCCGCCACTTTTCGCAATTTTAACCCCCCACACGCCTCCAAACCCGCCTCCACGGCCCTATGAAACTCCAGCCCAGAGAGTGGGTATGTGTGGTCCCTGTAGGCCAGTGTTAAGCTCGCTGTCTTTGTGCTCTGAACTCCCCAGGTTGCTTTGCGGCTTGGTGCATGCCGTGCTTCATGTGCAAGACAGTGGATGAGTTTGGAGAATGCCTGTGCCTCCCGTTATTGGACACCTCCTGCAATGCCTGTGGCTACGTCAGTTTGGGAGCCATTCCTCCAATCTCCCTCGCAATGCGAGTTGGTATCCGTGAGAGATACAACATTCCGGTAAGATTGGAGTGGCTTGCTTTGTGTGGGACGACGCAGGGGTATCGCCGGTGGTGGGGGGGTGGGGGGGTGGTGTGGGGAGGGGGCAGGGGTCTGGGACACGGTGCTGCCACTTTTTATCCTCTCATCGACGCAAGTTTTTACAGGACAGAAGGATGCCATCCACCCCATCGCTCCTGTGCCAGCTTTCCAAAAGAACTCCACGCTCAGTCCCATTCCCCTTCTCCATTCAGCCCATCTTTCCTGCGCTAGGTCCCTGAAAGATCTTTCCACTCAGTCCCATTCCCCTGCTCTTTCTCCAACCCCATTAAAGCATTTTCTTTTTCAGTTACTTCTTCTCTTCCCTTTTGAAATGGAAGGGAAGTTTAAAATTCCCTTCTATTGTGGTTTTTCTGCTACCTTCACTGTTTCTGGCCAGACATTCAACATCCGAACAAGCACCTGTGTGAAAAAAAAGACCTCCAGCCTCTCTCTCTGTCCTTTTGGTGATGATCTGAAGTTCGTTCCCTGTAGTTGTAGACTCATCGACCACTGAAAATAGTTCGTCCCAATTTATCTTATCAAAACCTCTTATAGTTCAGAACTATTGTGAGTTTCTCATTCTGTCCCTGGTCCATCGTGAGTTCCTCATTCTGTCCCTGGACCATCGTGAGATTCTCATTGTGTCCCTGGACCATCGTGAGTTCCTCATTGTGTCCCTGGACCATCGTGAGTTCCTCATTCTGGCCCTGGACCATCGTGAGTTCCTCATTCTGGCCCTGGACCATCGTGAGATTCTCATTCTGTCCCTGGACCATCGTGAGTTTCTCATTGTGTCCCTGGACCATCGTGAGTTCCTCATTCTGTCCCTGGACCATCGTGAGATTCTAATTCTGGCCCTGGTCCATCGTGAGTTTCTCATTGTGTCCCTGGACCATCGTGAGTTCCTCATTCTGGCCCTGGTCCATCGTGAGTTTCTCATTGTGTCCCTGGACCATCGTGAGTTCCTCATTCTGTCCCTGGACCATCGTGAGATTCTAATTCTGGCCCTGGTCCATCGTGAGTTTCTCATTGTGTCCCTGGACCATCGTGAGTTCCTCATTCTGTCCCTGGACCATCGTGAGTTTCTCATTCTGTCCCTGGACCATCGTGAGATTCTAATTCTGGCCCTGGTCCATCGTGAGTTTCTCATTCTGTCCCTGGACCATCGTGAGTTTCTCATTGTGTCCCTGGACCATCGTGAGATTCTAATTCTGGCCCTGGTCCATCGTGAGATTCTCATTCTGTCCCTGGACCATCGTGAGATTCTCATTGTGTCCCTGGACCATCGTGAGATTCTCATTCTGGCCCTGGACCATCGTGAGTTTCTCATTCTGTCCCTGGACCATCGTGAGATTCTCATTGTGTCCCTGGACCATCGTGAGATTCTCATTCTGGCCCTGGACCATCGTGAGATTCTCATTCTGGCCCTGGACCATCGTGAGTTTCTCATTCTGTCCCTGGACCATCGTGAGTTCCTCATTCTGTCCCTGGACCATCGTGAGATTCTAATTCTGGCCCTGGTCCATCGTGAGATTCTAATTCTGGCCCTGGTCCATCGTGAGATTCTCATTCTGGCCCTGGACCATCGTGAGTTTCTCATTCTGTCCCTGGACCATCGTGAGTTCCTCATTCTGTCCCTGGACCATCGTGAGATTCTAATTCTGGCCCTGGTCCATCGTGAGTTCCTCATTCTGACCCTGGACCATCGTGACTTTCTCATTCTGGCCCTGGAACTCCTGTGTGGCCAGGAAATCTCACACCGTGGAATCTCTACGGTGGATCCTGGCAGGGACTTCCACTCCTCCGATACCTCATGTCACTGCGTTGTTTCCAGCGCGCCCAGCTCTAGAGACCAGCATGAATAAGGACTATTGGGTGCCGTGATGGGTCTCCCGATTACAGGAAGGATATTAGAACCATGGAAAATTGGGACAATTGAAGATTCGCCGGCATGCAAAAAAGGCCCCCCCTCTAATTAATGGTTTGGAGAGGGTGAATCATCAGTTGATTGATGACCAATAAAAATTGCTTTGTGTCCATTCTTTTCCAATCAGGGCTCCATCTGTAATGACTGCTGCATCATGTACTGGTGCAACTGCTGCGGCTGGTGCCAGCTTGCTCGGGAAATGAAGAAACGCAAGAACGCTGTGACCATCATCAATGCCACCACTTCGATTCTGCCGCACCCAACCTATGTGGCCCAGCCTGCCTATATGCCCCAGCCTGCCTATATGCCCCAGCCCGTCTACCCACCAGATTCCCACCAAGTCGCACCCGCATACCAAAAATAAAATGCCATTGTGGGCAACGAAGGGGGAGGAGGAGCAACATGAAGATATTAATAATGCTGAACAGCGAGGAGTTGCTCGTAAATGTTGATCAAACAGAATTTAAGTTCGCGTCTCTCAATAAAAGCTACAACTAGCTCCCTTTCGTTGGACGGTTCTGTCTTTAAGAGGGTTCTGCCTGCTATGGTCTGGGGTCTGCTGAAGATCTCTTCTTGGGTCTTGCTGTGTTTAGTCGCTCCTCGTAGACAGTCAATAGAGTCGTGACGGCACGGAAGGAGGCCATTCGGCCCATCGAGTCCGTGCCGGCTCTCTGTAGAGCAATCCAGTCAGTTCCCATTCCCCCGCTCTGTCCCCGTAGCCCTGCAAGTTTATTTCCCTCCAATCCAATTTCCTTTTGAAATCATTGAGTGTCTCCGCTTCCACGACCCTCGTCGGCAGCGAGTTCCAAGTCCTCACTACTCGCTGCGTAAAAAAGTTCTTCCTCACATCCCCCCTGTATCTCTTTCCCAAAACCTTAAATCTGTGGCCCCCTAGTCCTTGTACCATCAACTAATAGGAAACTATCTATTTCTGTTATAAGAACATAAGAAATAGGAGCAGGAGTAGGCCAATCGGCCCCTCGAGCCTGCTCCGCCATTCAATAAGATCATGGCTGATCTGATCCTAACCTCAAATCTAAAGAACACAAGAAGTAGGAGCAGGACCCGGCCACTCAGCCCCTGGGCCCGCTCCGCCACCCACAGGGCCCTGACCGATCCGAACTCAGCCTCATGTCCAATTTCCTGCCCGCTCACCGTAACCCCTAATTCCCTTTACCTCTAAATGGGAACAGCCTTTCTCTGTCTACCAAACTCGTCATAGTCTTGTACACCTCGATCAAATCTCCCCTCAACCTCCTTTGCTCCAAGGAGAACAACCCCAGCTTCTCCAACCTAACCTTGTAGCTAAAATCCCCCCATCTCCGGAACCATTCTGGTAAATCTCCTCCTACTTTTTAACTTCCTCCCTAGCTCCTGAAAGTCTGACTGTAGGACCTCAATAGCTGCCCTCTCTATGTCGTTGGTACGGAGGCGTGCCGCCACAAATTCTGGCTCACTCCCTTCCCCCTACAGAGTATTCTGCACCCTCTCCGTGATGTCCTTTACCCTGGCACCAGGGAGTCAACGCAGCATGCGGGACTCACGGTGACGGTTACAGAAACGCCCGTCTGTCCCCCCCCCAACTATGGAATCTCCTATAACCACTGCATTTCTACGCTTTGCTGTTCCCCACTATGCCGTCCCTCGCCTATTGGTGCCATGGTCGGGACTGCACTCCTTCAAGGTGCCCTCGCTCCCAGCAGTCTCCAATGCTGCGCACCGGTCTGAGAGTGACACACACCCCGAAGAATCCTGCACTTCCTGCCTTTTCCTACTCTTCCGGATGGCCACCCATTTACTATCCTGAACTCTACTCTGCCTGTGGGGTGGCCAGCTCCTGGAACGCACGGTCCAGGAATCCCTGATTCTCCGCAGTGACTCCAGCCGCCCCTCAAGCTCGGACACCCTGAGCTCCAGCTCGAGAAGCTGGAAACACTTGCTGCACACCTGACCCCGCAAAGACACATGAAATGTCCTGAAGTTCCCACATGGCCCAGGAATTGCAAGCAACAAGTATCAGCTGCCCATTCATGATCTAAAAAATGTCTATTCCCTATTTCAGAAGCTAATTAGCATCTGGTTTAAACAATTCATTTGAATTAATGTCTCTAGGCCTCAGCTCTCAGGTATCGCTGTCTCACGCTCCCACTCTCAGACCCCTCCTTGTTTTTTAAAATACCAGAAGAGAACCACTTCCCTCAATGCACCGAATTCCCTCACTCACCAAATTCTGAGTTTAGTACTCTGTAGAAGCAGTACTCCGTCGAACTGGACACCGTGCTACTTACTCCTGTAAACGGTCAGAGTCTCTTGCTTCTATGGCACTAAACTTGTCTCTAGTATTGACTGGGGTCTCTCAGTCCCTCTCTCTCGGGGAGATATTTGTACACTGACTGGGGTCTCTCAGTCCCTCTCTCTCAGGGAGATATCTGTACACTGACTGGGGTCTCTCAGTCCCTCTCTCTCAGGGAGAAATCTGTACACCGACTGGGGTCTCTCAGTCCCTCTCTCTCAGGGAGATATCTGTACACTGACTGGGGTCTCTCAGTCCCTCTCTCTCAGGGAGATATCTGTACAATGACTGGGGTCGCTCAGTCCCTATCTCTCAGGGAGATATCTGTACACTGACTGGGGTCTCTCAGTCCCTCTCTCTCAGGGAGATATCTGTACACTGACTGGGGTCTCTCAGTCCCTCTCTCTCAGGGAGATATCTGTACACTGACTGGGGTCTCTCAGTCCCTCTCTCTCAGGGAGATATCTGTACACTGACTGGGGTCTCTCAGTCCCTCTTTCTCAGGGAGCTATCTGTACACTGACTGGGGTCTCTCAGTCCCTCTCTCTCAGTGAGATATCTGTACACTGACTGGGGTCTCTCAGTCTCTCTCTCTCAGGGAGATATCTGTACACTGACTGGTGTCTCTCAGTCCCTCTCTCTCAGTGAGATATCTGTACACTGACTGGGGTCTCTCAGTCTCTCTCTCTCAGGGAGATATCTGTAAACTGACTGGTGTCTCTCAGTCCCTCTCTCTCAGGGAGATATCTGTCCACTGACTGTGGTCTCTCAGTCCCTCTCTCTCAGTGAGATATCTGTACACTGACTGTGGTCTCTCAGTCCCTCTCTCTCAGTGAGATATCTGTACACTGACTGTGGTCTCTCAGTCCCTCTCTCTCAGGGAGATATCTGTACACTGACTGGTGTAAGAAAGAGCTGTCTTTACACAAACATAACAAGACATTCCTCAGTAAGATGCCTTGTCAGTCATGCAGGAAGAGGCGGTGAGGGATGCCCTCCCCCTTCAAAATTGGATTATAGATGCGGAACAAATTATTGACACCAGGTAATCACCAGCCCATCAAAATACAGTATAAAATAAGGGACCGAGGAGGAAATAGTCAGACAGCGAGGGGTGAAGGCTTCCTCGAGGTGGGAATCAAGGCTGGCGGACGGCCGAACACCTCCAACAGCTCGAGGGAGGAACTAACAGAAGTGACTGCTGCTACCGGCTGCAGAGATCCTCTGAGTCGAGATCTCCACGCTGTCTCATCGGGCATCTAACCGTCCGTCCGGTCGTGGCATTCCGCCATTGGGGCCGTAGGTCACTCTCGGCTGTCACGGGTTGTATGTCTAATATACTTATCTTAATCACATGTAATATCTGATTATCCTTTAAACTGTTGCTCTTTAATAAAAAGCATTACAAAATCCTAAGATCCTTTGGGTAATCTGTGTGTGACCTATCATCCTAATCTTACACTGGTGTCTCTCAGTCCCTCTCTCTCAGGGAGATATCTGTAAAATGACTGGGGTCTCTCAGTCCCTCTCTCTCAGGGTGATATCTGAACACTGACTGGAGTTTCTCAGTCCCTCTCTCTCAGGGTGATATCTGTACACTGACTGGTGTCTCTCAGTCCCTCTCTCTCAGGGAGATATCTGTACACTGACTGGTGTCTCTCAGACCCTCTCTCTCAGGGAGATGTCTGTACACTGACTGGTGTCTCTCAGTCCCTCTCTTTCAGGGAGATATCTGTACACTGACTGGGGTCTCTCAGTCCCTCTCTCTCAGGGAGATATCTGTACACTGACTGGGGTCTCTCAGTCTCTCTCTCTCAGGGAGATATCTGTACACTGACTGGGGTCTCTCAGTCTCTCTCTCTCAGGGAGATATCTGTACACTGACTGATGTCTCTCAGTCTCTCTCTCTCAGGGAGATATCTGTACACTGACTGGTGTCTCTCAGTCCCTCTCTCTCAGGGAGATATCTGTACACTGACTGGGGTCTCTCAGTCCCTCCCTCTCAGGGAGATATCTGTACACTGACTGGGGTCTCTCAGTCCCTCTGTCTCAGGGAGATATCTGTACACTGACTGGGGTCCCTCAGTCCCTCTCCCTCAGGGAGATATCTGTAAACTGACTGGGGTCTCTCAGTCCCTCTCCCTCAGTGAGGTATCTGTGCACTGACTGGTGTCTCTCAGTCCCTCTCCCTCAGGGACAGATCTGTACACTGACTGGGGCCTCTCAGTCCCTCTCCTTCAGTGAGGTATCTGTGCACTGACTGGTATCTCTCAGTTGTTCTCTCTCAGGGAGATATCTGTACACTGACTGGTGTCTCTCAGTCGTTCTCTCTCAGGGAGATATCTGTACACTGACTGGGGTCTCTCAGTCCCTCTCTCTCAGGGAGATATCTGTACACTGACTGGGGTCTCTCAGTCCCTCTCTCTCAGGGAGATATCTGTACACTGACTGGGGTCTCTCAGTCCCTCTCTCTCAGGGAGATATCTGTACACTGACTGGGGTCTCTCAGTCCCTCTCTCTCAGGGTGATATCTGTACACTGACTGGGGTCTCTCAGTCCCTCTCTCTCAGGGAGATATCTGTACACTGACTGGTGTCTCTCAGTCCCTCTCTCTCAGGGAGATATCTGTACACTGACTGGTGTCTCTCAGTCCCTCTCTCTCAGGGAGATATCTGTACACTGACTGGGGTCTCTCAGTCTCTCTCTCTCTCAGGGAGATATCTGTACACTGACTGGGGTCTCTCAGTCCCTCTCCCTCAGGGAGATATCTGTACACTGACTGGGGTCTCTCAGTCCCTCTCTCTCAGGGAGATATCTGTACACTGACTGGTGTAAGAAAGAGCTGTCTTTACACAAACATACAAAGACATTCCTCAGTAAGATGCCTTGTCAGTCATGCAGGAATAGGCGGTGAGGGATGCCCTCCCCCTTCAAAATTGGATTATAGATGCGGAACAAATTATTGACACCAGGTAATCACCAGCCCATCAAAATACAGTATAAAATAAGGGACCGAGGAGGAAATAGTCAGACAGCGAGGGGTGAAGGCTTCCTCGAGGTGGGAATCAATGCTGGCGGACGGCCGAACACCTCCAACAGCTCGAGGGAGGAACTAACAGAAGTGACTGCTGCTACCGGGTGCAGAGATCCACTGAGTCGAGACCTCCACGCTGTCTCATCGGGCATCTAACCGTCCGTCCGGTCGTGGCATTCCGCCATTGGGGCCGTAGGTCACTCTCGGCTGTCACGGCTTGTATGTCTAATATACTTATCTTAATCACATGTAATATCTGATTATCCTTTAAACTGTTGCTCTTTAATAAAAAGCATTACAAAATCCTAAGATCCTTTGGGTAATCTGTGTGTGACCTATCATCCTAATCTTACACTGGGGTCTCTCAGTCCCTCTCTCTCAGGGAGATATCTATACACTGACTCGGTCTCTCAATCCCGCTCTCTCAGGGAGATATCTGTACACTGACTGGGGTCTCTCAGTCCCTCTCTCTCAGCGAGATATCTGTACACTGACTGGTGTCTCTCAGACCCTCTCTCTCAGGGAGATGTCTGTACACTGACTGGTGTCTCTCAGTCCCTCTCTCTCAGGGAGATATCTGTACACTGATCGGTGTGTCTCAGTCTCTCTCTCTCTATCAGGGAGATATTTGTACACTGACTGGGGTCTCTCAGTCCCCTCTGTCTCAGGGAGATATCTGTGCTCTGACTGGGGTCTCTTAGTCCCCTCTCAGGGAGATATCTGTACACTGACTGGGGTCTCTCAGACCGTCTCCCTCAGGGAGATATCTATACACTGACTGGGGTCTCTCAGTCCCTCCCTCTCAGGGAGATATCTGTACACTGACTGGGGTCTCTCAGTCCCTCTGTCTCAGGGAGATATCTGTACACTGACTGGGGTCTCTCAGTCCCACTCCCTCAGGGAGATATCTGTAAACTGACTGGGGTCTCTCATTCCCTCTCCCTCAGGGACAGATCTGTACACTGACTGGGGCCTCTCAGTCCCTCTCCCTCAGTGAGGTATCTGTGCACTGACTGGTATCTCTCAGTCGTTATCTCTCAGGGAGATATCTGTACACTGACTGGTGTCTCTCAGTCGTTCTCTCTCAGGGAGATATCTGTACACTGACTGGGGTCTCTCAGTCCCTCTCTCTCAGGGAGATAGCTGTACACTGACTGGGGTCTCTCAGTCCCTCTCTCTCAGGGAGATATCTGTACACTGACTGGGGTCTCTCAGTCCCTCTCTCTCAGGGTGATATCTGTACACTGACTGGGATCTCTCAGTCCCTCTCTCTCAGGGAGATATCTGTACACTGACTGGTGTCTCTCAGACCCTCTCTCCCAGGGAGATATCTGTACACTGATTGGTGTGTCTCAGTCTCTCTCTCTCTATCAGGGAGATATCTGTACACTGACTGGGGTCTCTCAGTCCCCTCTGTCTCAGGGAGATATCTGTGCTCTGACTGGGGTCTCTCAGTCCCTCTCTCTCAGGGTGACATCTGTACAATGACTGGGGTCTCTCAGTCCCTCTCTCTCACGGAGGTATCTATGCACTGACTGGGGTCTCTCAGTCCCCTCTCAGGGAGATATCTGTACACTGACTGGGGTCTCTCAGACCCTCTCCCTCAGGGAGATATCTGTACACTGACTGGGGTCTCTCAGTCCCTGCCTCTCAGGGAGATATCTGTACACTGACTGGGGTCTCTCAGTCCCTCTGTCTCAGGGAGATATCTGTACACTGACTGGAGTCTCTCAGTCCCTCTCCCTCAGGGAGATATCTGTAAACTGACTGGGGTCTCTCAGTCCCTCTCCCTCAGTGAGGTATCTGTGCACTGACTGGTATCTCTCAGTTGTTCTCTCTCAGGGAGATATCTGTACACTGACTGGTGTCTCTCAGTCGTTCTCTCTCAGGGAGATATCTGTACACTGACTGGGGTCTCTCAGTCCCTCTCTCTCAGGGAGATATCTGTACACTGACTGGGGTCTCTCAGTCCCTCTCTCTCAGGGAGATATCTGTACACTGACTGGGGTCTCTCAGTCCCTCTCTCTCAGGGAGATATCTGTACACTGACTGGGGTCTCTCAGTCCCTCTCTCTCAGGGTGATATCTGTACACTGACTGGGGTCTCTCAGTCCCTCTCTCTCAGGGAGATATCTGTACACTGACTGGTGTCTCTCAGTCCCTCTCTCTCAGGGAGATATCTGTACACTGACTGGTGTCTCTCAGTCCCTCTCTCTCAGGGAGATATCTGTACACTGACTGGGGTCTCTCAGTCCCTCTCCCTCAGGGAGATATCTGTACACTGACTGGGGTCTCTCAGTCCCTCTCTCTCAGGGAGATATCTATACACTGACTGGTGTAAGAAAGAGCTGTCTTTACACAAACATACAAAGACATTCCTCAGTAAGATGCCTTGTCAGTCATGCAGGAATAGGCGGTGAGGGATGCCCTCCCCCTTCAAAATTGGATTATAGATGCGGAACAAATTATTGACACCAGGTAATCACCAGCCCATCAAAATACAGTATAAAATAAGGGACCGAGGAGGAAATAGTCAGACAGCGTGGGGTGAAGGCTTCCTCGAGGTGGGAATCAATGCTGGCGGACGGCCGAACACCTCCAACAGCTCGAGGGAGGAACTAACAGAAGTGACTGCTGCTACCGGGTGCAGAGATCCACTGAGCCGAGACCTCCACGCTGTCTCATCGGGCATCTAACCGTCCGTCCGGTCGTGGCATTCCGCCATTGGGGCCGTAGGTCACTCTCGGCTGTCACGGCTTGTATGTCTAATATACTTATCTTAATCACATGTAATATCTGATTATCCTTTAAACTGTTGCTCTTTAATAAAAAGCATTACAAAATCCTAAGATCCTTTGGGTAATCTGTGTGTGACCTATCATCCTAATCTTACACTGGGGTCTCTCAGTCCCTCTCTCTCAGGGAGATATCTATACACTGACTCGGTCTCTCAATCCCGCTCTCTCAGGGAGATATCTGTACACTGACTGGGGTCTCTCAGTCCCTCTCTCTCAGCGAGATATCTGTACACTGACTGGTGTCTCTCAGACCCTCTCTCTCAGGGAGATGTCTGTACACTGACTGGTGTCTCTCAGTCCCTCTCTCTCAGGGAGATATCTGTACACTGATCGGTGTGTCTCAGTCTCTCTCTCTCTATCAGGGAGATATTTGTACACTGACTGGGGTCTCTCAGTCCCCTCTGTCTCAGGGAGATATCTGTGCTCTGACTGGGGTCTCTTAGTCCCCTCTCAGGGAGATATCTGTACACTGACTGGGGTCTCTCAGACCGTCTCCCTCAGGGAGATATCTATACACTGACTGGGGTCTCTCAGTCCCTCCCTCTCAGGGAGATATCTGTACACTGACTGGGGTCTCTCAGTCCCTCTGTCTCAGGGAGATATCTGTACACTGACTGGGGTCTCTCAGTCCCACTCCCTCAGGGAGATATCTGTAAACTGACTGGGGTCTCTCATTCCCTCTCCCTCAGGGACAGATCTGTACACTGACTGGGGCCTCTCAGTCCCTCTCCCTCAGTGAGGTATCTGTGCACTGACTGGTATCTCTCAGTCGTTATCTCTCAGGGAGATATCTGTACACTGACTGGTGTCTCTCAGTCGTTCTCTCTCAGGGAGATATCTGTACACTGACTGGGGTCTCTCAGTCCCTCTCTCTCAGGGAGATAGCTGTACACTGACTGGGGTCTCTCAGTCCCTCTCTCTCAGGGAGATATCTGTACACTGACTGGGGTCTCTCAGTCCCTCTCTCTCAGGGTGATATCTGTACACTGACTGGGGTCTCTCAGTCCCTCTCTCTCAGGGAGATATCTGTACACTGACTGGTGTCTCTCAGACCCTCTCTCCCAGGGAGATATCTGTACACTGATTGGTGTGTCTCAGTCTCTCTCTCTCTATCAGGGAGATATCTGTACACTGACTGGGGTCTCTCAGTCCCCTCTGTCTCAGGGAGATATCTGTGCTCTGACTGGGGTCTCTCAGTCCCTCTCTCTCAGGGTGACATCTGTACAATGACTGGGGTCTCTCAGTCCCTCTCTCTCACGGAGGTATCTATGCACTGACTGGGGTCTCTCAGTCCCCTCTCAGGGAGATATCTGTACACTGACTGGGGTCTCTCAGACCCTCTCCCTCAGGGAGATATCTGTACACTGACTGGGGTCTCTCAGTCCCTGCCTCTCAGGGAGATATCTGTACACTGACTGGGGTCTCTCAGTCCCTCTGTCTCAGGGAGATATCTGTACACTGACTGGGGTCTCTCAGTCCCTCTCCCTCAGGGAGATATCTGGAAACTGACTGGGGTCTCTCAGTCCCTCTCCCTCAGTGAGGTATCTGTGCACTGACTGGGGTCTCTCAGACCCTCTCCCTCAGGGAGATATCTGTACACTGACTGAGGTCTCTCAGTCCCTCCCTCTCAGGGAGATATCTGTACACTGACTGGGGTCTCTCAGTCCCTCTCTCTCAGGGAGATATCTGTACACTGACTGGTGTCTCTCAGTCCCTCTCCCTCAGGGACAGATCTGTACACTGACTGGGGCCTCTCAGTCCCTCTCCCTCAGTGAGGTATCTGTGCACTGACTGGTATCTCTCAGTCGTTCTCTCTCAGGGAGATATCTGTACACTGACTGGTGTCTCTCAGTCCCTCTCTCTCAGGGAGATATCTGTACACTGACTGGGGTTTCTCAGTGCCTCTCTCTCAGGGAGATATCTGTACACTGACTGGTGTCTCTCAATCCCTCTCTCTCAGGGAGATATCTGTACACTGACTGGGGTCTCTCAGTCCCTCTCTCTCAGGGAGATATCTGTACACTGACTGGGGTCTCTCAGTCCCTCTCTCTCAGGGTGATATCTGTACACTGACTGGGGTCTCTCAATCCCTCTCTCTCAGGGAGATATCTGTACACTGACTGGGGTCTCTCAGTCCCTCTCTCTCAGGGAGATATCTGTACACTGACTGGGTCTCTCAGTCCCTCTCCCTCAGGGAGATATCTGTGCACTGACTGGGGTCTCTCAGTCCCTCTCTCTCAGGGAGATATCTGTACACTGACTGGTGTAAGAAAGAGCTGTCTTTACACAAACATAACAAGACATTCCTCAGTAAGATGCCTTGTCAGTCATGCAGGAAGAGGCGGTGAGGGATGCCCTCCCCCTTCACAATTGGATTATAGATGCGGAACAAATTATTGACACCAGGTAATCACCAGCCCATCAAAATACAGTATAAAATAAGGGACCGAGGAGGAAATAGTCAGACAGCGAGGGGTGAAGGCTTCCTCGAGGTGGGAATCAATGCTGGCGGACGGCCGAACACCTCCAACAGCTCGAGGGAGGAACTAACAGAAGTGACTGCTGCTACCGGCTGCAGAGATCCATTGAGCCGAGACCTCCACGCTGTCTCATCGGGCATCTAACCGTCCGTCCGGTCGTGGCATTCCGCCATTGGGGCCGTAGGTCACTCTCGGCTGTCACGGCTTGTATGTCTAATATACTTATCTTAATCACATGTAATATCTGATTATCCTTTAAACTGTTGCTCTTTAATAAAAAGCATTACAAAATCCTAAGATCCTTTGGGTAATCTGTGTGTGACCTATCATCCTAATCTTACACTGGGGTCTCTCAGTCCCTCTCTCTCAGGGAGATATCTATACACTGACTCAGTCTCTCAATCCCGCTCTCTCAGGGAGATATCTGTACACTGACTGGGGTCTCTCAGTCCCTCTCTCTCAGCGAGATATCTGTACACTGACTGGTGTCTCTCAGACCCTCTCTCTCAGGGAGATGTCTGTACACTGACTGGTGTCTCTCAGTCCCTCTCTCTCAGGGAGATATCTGTACACTGATCGGTGTGTCTCAGTCTCTCTCTCTCTATCAGGGAGATATTTGTACACTGACTGGGGTCTCTCAGTCCCCTCTGTCTCAGGGAGATATCTGTGCTCTGACTGGGGTCTCTTAGTCCCCTCTCAGGGAGATATCTGTACACTGACTGGGGTCTCTCAGACCGTCTCCCTCAGGGAGATATCTATACACTGACTGGGGTCTCTCAGTCCCTCCCTCTCAGGGAGATATCTGTACACTGACTGGGGTCTCCCAGTCCCTCTGTCTCAGGGAGATATCTGTACACTGACTGGGGTCTCTCAGTCCCACTCCCTCAGGGAGATATCTGTAAACTGACTGGGGTCTCTCATTCCCTCTCCCTCAGGGACAGATCTGTACACTGACTGGGGCCTCTCAGTCCCTCTCCCTCAGTGAGGTATCTGTGCACTGACTGGTATCTCTCAGTCGTTATCTCTCAGGGAGATATCTGTACACTGACTGGTGTCTCTCAGTCGTTCTCTCTCAGGGAGATATCTGTACACTGACTGGGGTCTCTCAGTCCCTCTCTCTCAGGGAGATAGCTGTACACTGACTGGGGTCTCTCAGTCCCTCTCTCTCAGGGAGATATCTGTACACTGACTGGGGTCTCTCAGTCCCTCTCTCTCAGGGTGATATCTGTACACTGACTGGGGTCTCTCAGTCGCTCTCTCTCAGGGAGATATCTGTACACTGACTGGTGTCTCTCAGACCCTCTCTCCCAGGGAGATATCTGTACACTGATTGGTGTGTCTCAGTCTCTCTCTCTCTATCAGGGAGAGATCTGTACACTGACTGGGGTCTCTCAGTCCCCTCTGTCTCAGGGAGATATCTGTGCTCTGACTGGGGTCTCTCAGTCCCTCTCTCTCAGGGTGACATCTGTACAATGACTGGGGTCTCTCAGTCCCTCTCTCTCACGGAGGTATCTATGCACTGACTGGGGTCTCTCAGTCCCCTCTCAGGGAGATATCTGTACACTGACTGGGGTCTCTCAGACCCTCTCCCTCAGGGAGATATCTGTACACTGACTGGGGTCTCTCAGTCCCTGCCTCTCAGGGAGATATCTGTACACTGACTGGGGTCTCTCAGTCCCTCTGTCTCAGGGAGATATCTGTACACTGACTGGGGTCTCTCAGTCCCTCTCCCTCAGGATATATATGTAAACTGACTGGGGTCTCTCAGTCCCTCTCCCTCAGTGAGGTATCTGTGCACTGACTGGGGTCTCTCAGACCCTCTCCCTCAGGGAGATATCTGTACACTGACTGAGGTCTCTCAGTCCCTCCCTCTCAGGGAGATATCTGTACACTGACTGGGGTCTCTCAGTCCCTCTCTCTCAGGGAGATATCTGTACACTGACTGGGGTCTCTCAGTCCCTCTGTCTCAGGGAGATATCTGTACACTGACTGGGGTCTCTCAGTCCCTCTCCCTCAGGGAGATATCTGTAAACTGACTGGGGTCTCTCAGTCCCTCTCCCTCAGTGAGGTATCTGTGCACTGACTGGTGTCTCTCAGTCCCTCTCCCTCAGGGACAGATCTGTACACTGACTGGGGCCTCTCAGTCCCTCTCCCTCAGTGAGGTATCTGTGCACTGACTGGTATCTCTCAGTCGTTCTCTCTCAGGGAGATATCTGTACACTGACTGGTGTCTCTCAGTCCCTCTCTCTCAGGGAGATATCTGTACACTGACTGGGGTTTCTCAGTGCCTCTCTCTCAGGGAGATATCTGTACACTGACTGGTGTCTCTCAATCCCTCTCTCTCAGGGAGATATCTGTACACTGACTGGGGTCTCTCAGTCCCTCTCTCTCAGGGAGATATCTGTACACTGACTGGGGTCTCTCAGTCCCTCTCTCTCAGGGTGATATCTGTACACTGACTGGGGTCTCTCAATCCCTCTCTCTCAGGGAGATATCTGTACACTGACTGGGGTCTCTCAGTCCCTCTCTCTCAGGGAGATATCTGTACACTGACTGGGTCTCTCAGTCCCTCTCCCTCAGGGAGATATCTGTACACTGACTGGGGTCTCTCAGTCGTTCTCTCTCAGGGAGATATCTGTACACTGACTGGTGTCTCTCAGTCGTTCTCTCTCAGGGAGATAGCTGTACACTGACTGGGGTCTCTCAGTCCCTCTCTCTCAGGGAGATATCTGTACACTGACTGGGGTCTCTCAGTCCCTCTCTCTCAGGGTGATATCTGTACACTGACTGGGGTCTCTCAGTCCCTCTCTCTCAGGGAGATATCTGTACACTGACTGGTGTCTCTCAGACCCTCTCTCCCAGGGAGATATCTGTACACTGATTGGTGTGTCTCAGTCTCTCTCTCTCTATCAGGGAGATATCTGTACACTGACTGGGGTCTCTCAGTCCCCTCTGTCTCAGGGAGATATCTGTGCTCTGACTGGGGTCTCTCAGTCCCTCTCTCTCAGGGTGACATCTGTACAATGACTGGGGTCTCTCAGTCCCTCTCTCTCACGGAGGTATCTATGCACTGACTGGGGTCTCTCAGTCCCCTCTCAGGGAGATATCTGTGCACTGACTGGGGTCTCTCAGACCCTCTCCCTCAGGGAGATATCTGTACACTGACTGAGGTCTCTCAGTCCCTCCCTCTCAGCGAGATATCTGTACACTGACTGGGGTCTCTCAGTCCCTCTCTCTCAGGGAGATATCTGTACACTGACTGGGGTCTCTCAGTCCCTCTGTCTCAGGGAGATATCTGTACACTGACTGGGGTCTCTCAGTCCCTCTCCCTCAGGGAGATATCTGTAAACTGACTGGGGTCTCTCAGTCCCTCTCCCTCAGTGAGGTATCTGTGCACTGACTGGTGTCTCTCAGTCCCTCTCCCTCAGGGACAGATCTGTACACTGACTGGGGCCTCTCAGTCCCTCTCCCTCAGTGAGGTATCTGTGCACTGACTGGTATCTCTCAGTCGTTCTCTCTCAGGGAGATATCTGTACACTGACTGGTGTCTCTCAGTCCCTCTCTCTCAGGGAGATATCTGTACACTGACTGGGGTTTCTCAGTGCCTCTCTCTCAGGGAGATATCTGTACACTGACTGGTGTCTCTCAATCCCTCTCTCTCAGGGAGATATCTGTACACTGACTGGGGTCTCTCAGTCCCTCTCTCTCAGGGAGATATCTGTACACTGACTGGGGTCTCTCAGTCCCTCTCTCTCAGGGTGATATCTGTACACTGACTGGGGTCTCTCAATCCCTCTCTCTCAGGGAGATATCTGTACACTGACTGGGGTCTCTCAGTCCCTCTCTCTCAGGGAGATATCTGTACACTGACTGGGTCTCTCAGTCCCTCTCCCTCAGGGAGATATCTGTGCACTGACTGGGGTCTCTCAGTCCCTCTCTCTCAGGGAGATATCTGTACACTGACTGGTGTAAGAAAGAGCTGTCTTTACACAAACATAACAAGACATTCCTCAGTAAGATGCCTTGTCAGTCATGCAGGAAGAGGCGGTGAGGGATGCCCTCCCCCTTCACAATTGGATTATAGATGCGGAACAAATTATTGACACCAGGTAATCACCAGCCCATCAAAATACAGTATAAAATAAGGGACCGAGGAGGAAATAGTCAGACAGCAAGGGGTGAAGGCTTCCTCGAGGTGGGAATCAATGCTGGCGGACGGCCGAACACCTCCAACAGCTCGAGGGAGGAACTAACAGAAGTGACTGCTGCTACCGGCTGCAGAGATCCATTGAGCCGAGACCTCCACGCTGTCTCATCGGGCATCTAACCGTCCGTCCGGTCGTGGCATTCCGCCATTGGGGCCGTAGGTCACTCTCGGCTGTCACGGCTTGTATGTCTAATATCCTTATCTTAATCACATGTAATATCTGATTATCCTTTAAACTGTTGCTCTTTAATAAAAAGCATTACAAAATCCTAAGATCCTTTGGGTAATCTGTGTGTGAGCTGCCATTCTAATCTTACACTGGTGTCTCTCAGTCCCTCTCTCAGGGAGATATCTGTACACTGACTGGTGTCTCTCAGTCCCTCTCTCTCAGGGAGATATCTGTACACCGACTGGGGTCTCTCAGTCCCTCTCTCTCAGGGAGATATCTGTACACTGACTGGTGTCTCTCAGTCCCTCTCTCGGGGAGATATCTGTACACTGACTGGAGTCTCTCAGTCCCCCCTCTCTCAGGGAGATATCTGTACACTGACTGGGGTCTCTCAGTCCCTCTCTCTCGGGGAGATATCTGTACACTGACTGGGGTCTATCAGTCCCTCTCTCTCAGGGACATATCTGTACACTGACTGGAGTCTCTCAGTCCCCCCTCTCTCAGGGAGATATCTGTACACTGACTGGGGTCTCTCAGTCCCTCTCTCTCGGGGAGATATCTGTACACTGACTGGGGTCTATCAGTCCCTCTCTCTCAGGGACATATCTGTACACTGACTGGGGTCTATCAGTCCCTCTTTCTCAGGGAGATATCTGTACACTGACTGGGGTCTCTCAGTCCCTCTCCTTCAGGGAGATATCTGTACACTGACTGGGGTCTCTCAGTCGCTCTCTCAGGGAGATATCTGTACACTGACTGGAGTCTCTCAGTCACTCTCTCTCAGGGAGATATCTGTACACTGACTGGTGTCTCTCAGTCCCTCTCTCGGGGAGATTTGTGTGCTCGGACTGGGGTCTCTCAGTCGCTCTCTCAGGGAGATATCTGTACACTGACTGGAGTCTCTCAGTCCCCTCTCAAAGGGAGATATCTGTACACTGACTGGTGTCTGTCAGTCCCTCTCTCTCAGGGAGATATCTGTACACTGACTGGGGTCTCTCAGTCCCTCTCTCTCAGGGAGATATTTGTACACTGACTGGGGTCTCTCAGTCCCTCTCCCTCAGGGAGATATCTGTACACTGACTGGAGTCTCTCAATAACTCTCTCCTGAAATATCTGTACACTGACTGGGGTCTCTCAGTCACTCTCTCTCAGCGAGATATCTGTACACTGATTGTGGTCTCTCAGTCCCTCTCTCTCAGGGAGATATCTCTACACTGACTGGGGTCTCTCAGTCCCTCTCTCTCAGGGAGATATCTGTACACTGACTGGGGTCTCTCAGTCCCTCTCTCTCAGGGAGATATCTGTACACTCACTGGGGTCTCTCAGTCCCTCTCTCTCAGGGAGATATCTGGACACTGACTGGGGTCTCTCAGTCCCTCTCTCTCAGGGAGATATCTGTACACTGACTGGTGTCTCTCAGTCCCTCTCTCTCAGGGAGATATCTGTACACTGACTGGGGTCTCTCATTCCCTCTCTCTCAGGGAGATATCTGTACACTGACTGGGGTCTCTCAGTCCCTCTCTCTCAGGGAGATATCTGGACACTGACTGGGGTCTCTCAGTCCCTCTCTCTCAGGGAGATATCTGTACACTGACTGGTGTCTCTCATTCCCTCTCTTTCAGGTAGATATCTGTACACTGACTGGGGTCTCTCAGTCCCTCTCTCTCAGGGAGATATCTCTACACTGACTGGGGTCTCTCAGTCCCTCTCTCTCAGGGAGATATCTGTACACTGACTGGGGTCTCTCAGTCCCTCTCTCTCAGGGAGATATCTGTACACTCACTGGGGTCTCTCAGTCCCTCTCTCTCAGGGAGATGTCTGTACACTGACTGGGGTTTCTCAGTCCCTCTCTCTCAGGGAGATGTCTCTACTCTTACTGGGTTCTCTCAGGAGGACTATACCTACTTTTACAACAGTCTGCCCAAGGTTGCATCCATTGTACCCACTATTAGGCTGAACCACATGTTTGTTTCTTTTGGCTGTGTGGCTAACAAGGCAAGGGAATACTCAATAAATGGTAGGACATTGAGAAATGCAGAGTAACAGAGGGACCTTGGGGTGCATGTCAGTTAGAAAAGGTGGTTAAGAAGGCTTACAGGATGCTTTCCTTTATTAGCCGAGCCATAGAATATAAGAGCAGGAAGGTTGTGCTTGAACTGTATGAAACACTAGTTAGGCCACAGCTAGAATACTGCGTGCAGTTCTGGTCACCACATTACAGGAAGGATGTGATTGCACTAGAGAGGGTGCAGTGGAGATTTACGAGGACGTTGCCTAATCTAGAAAATTTTAGCTCTGAGGAAAGATTGGATAGGCTGGGGTTGTTTTCTTTGGAATAGAGGAGGCTGAGGGGAGACCTAACTGAGGTGTATAAAGTTATGAGGGGCCTAGACAGAGTGGATAGGAAGGACCTATTTCCCATAGCAGAGGGGTCAAAAACCAGGGGGCTTAGACTGAAAATAATTGGTCGGAGGTTTAGAGGGGAGTTGAGGAGAAATGTTTTCACCCAGAGGGTGGTGGGGGTCTGGAACTCACTGCCTGAAAGGGTGGTAGAGGCAGAAACCCTCATCGCATTTAAAAAGTACTTGGATATGCACTTGAAGTGCCGTAACCTACAGGGCTACGGACCAAGAGCTGGAAAGTGGGATTAGACTGGAGAGCTCTTTGTCGGCCGGCACAGACACGATGGGCCGAATGGCCTCCTTCTGTGCCGTAAATTTCCATGATTCAATGTGTGCTTCTTTGATCTCTCCGAAGGAGGAACAAGCAAACACTTGATGAGATAAGGCTAGATACGAGTCGTTCAGCTGCTTCATTGCACTGCAGATGAACATAGAGAACAACAGTTCTGATCAAATTGACTTTGTTCAATCAGCGCAACTTCACGTAATAATACAAAATAATGAACACGCTGCACTTCCCCACATCAGTGTGTTGCCTTATTTAACCTAAACAGAATGCCTGCATCCCCTGCATTCTAACATTTCACACCGTCTTCACTGCCTCTCCGAGTCTCGTAGCTGCCTGTTTCAGGAACATGTTTGACAATGTCTGTGCTTTATCACTCGCCGTTCCCACTCGGGAAGGGATCAAAGACTTTCCTATACAATGGGTGTGTGGTGTTTATCAATTACTGAAACAAGCTAAAAAATTGCTTATTATTTAGTCTCTCAGGTAACAACATCAAATATATTTCATTAGCATTTGAATTGCCTACCATCTCTGACCCCCTTTGCTTTAAAAATCTTGTATGAATACACTACACTTTTAAAACACGACATTTTAAATTAAATCCTTTTCCAAATCTTTCCTGTGGAAAATGGTCAATAAATATCAACATATGCTGTCACCAATATCCAAAAGCCTCAGGTTCAACCAGTCTTTCACTTGCAGATGGCAAAGTGATGGTGAATTTCACTTCACATGTGTTACACAATAGAAATTGTCGCGGGTGCGATTACACCAGTGGAATAGTCGAGTCTCGAGTTAACACAGGCCTGGATGAGCATTTCAACAGCAGACGAGCTGAGGCAGGGGCGGAGATGGGCAATGTTACAGAGATGAAAGCAGGCGGTCTTGGTAATGGAGAGGGTATGGGGTCGACAGCTCATCTCAGGGTCAAATACGACACCAAGGTTGCAAACATTTGGGTTCAGGGAGATGTATGGCTTTTTTTTGTTCATTCCTGGGATGTGCCCATCCCTAGTTGCCCTCGAGAAGGTGGCGGTGAGCCGCCTTCTTGAACCGCTGCAGTCCGTGTGGTGAAGGTGCTCCCACAGTGCTGTTAGGGAGGGAGTTCCAGGATTTTGACCCAGCGACGATGAAGGATCAGCGATATATTTCTAAGTCAGGATGGTGTGTGATTTGGAGGGGAACTTGGAGGTGGTGGTCTTCCCATGCGCCTGCTGCCCTTGTCCTTCTAGGTGGCAGAGGTCGCCGGTTTGGGAGGTGCTGCCGAAGAAGCCTCGGCGAGTTGCTGCAGTGCATCTTGTAGATGGTACACACTGCAGCCACGGTGCGCCGGTGGTGGAGGGAGTGAATGTTTAAGGTGGTGGATGGGGTGCCAATCAAGCGGGCTGCTTTGTACTGGATGGTGTTGAGCTTCTTGAGTGTTGTTGGAGCTGCACTCATCCAGGCAAGTGGAGAGTATTCCATCACACTCCTGACTTGTGCCTTGTAGATGGTGGAAAGGCTTTGGGGAGTCAGGAGGTGAGACACTCGCCGCAGAATACCCAGCCTCTGACCTGCTCTTGTTGCCACAGTATTTATGTGGCTGGTCCAGTTGAGTTTCTGGTCAATGGTGATCCCCCCCAGGATGTTGATGGTGGGGGATTCGGCGATGGTAATGCCATTGAATGTCAAGGGGAGGTGGTTAGACTCTCGCTTGTTGGAGATAGTCATTGCCTGGCACTTGTGTGGCGCGAATGTTACCTGCCACTTATCAGCCTAAGCCTGAACGTCATCCAGGTCTTGTTGCATGCGGGCATGGACTGCTTCATTATCTGAGGATTTGTGAATGGCGCTGAACACTGTGCAGTCATCAGCGAACATCCCCATTTCTGACCTTATGTTGGAGGGGAGGTCATTGATGAAGCAGCTGAAGATGGTTGGGCCTAGGACACTGCCCTGAGGAACTCCTACAGCGATGTACTGGGGCTGTGATGATTGACCTTCAGCCACCACAACCATCTTCCTTTGTGCTAGGTATGACTCCAACCAGTGGAGCGTTTTCCCCCCGATTCCCATTGACTTCAGTTTTACTAGGGCTCCTTGATGCCAGACTCGGTCAAATGCTGCCTTGATGTCAAAGGCAGTCACTCTCACCTCACCTCTGGAATTCAGCTCCTTTGTCCATGTTTGGACCAAGGCTGTAATGAGGTCGGGAGCCGAGTGGTCTTGGCGGAACCCAAACTGGGCATCAGTGAGCAGGTTATTGGTGAGTAAGTGCCGCGAGATAGCACTGTCGATGACACCTTCCTTCACTTTGCTGATGATTGAGAGTAGACTGATGGGGCGGTAAATGGATTGGATTTGTCCTGCTTTTTGTGGACAGGACATACCTGGGCAGTTTTTCACATTGTCGGATAGATGCCAGTACTGGAACAGCTTGGCTAGAGGTGCGGCTCGTTCTGGAGCACAAGTCTTCAGCACGATAGCCGGGATGTTGTCTACAGTCCGAACAAGTCCCAGGAATAATGTAAATATAGATTTCCTCTTAAACGTTTAGTGGAGTGTTAATAGTAACAAGAGTTATGTAATGATGTATACAAATTGCAGGAAGCTACTTTCGAAGAAACCACGATTTGTTTATTGAGAAAGACACAGAAAATGTACAATTTCGATTTGGTATAAATGTTTGAAATAGGAGATTAAAAACTGAGAGTACAATGAAGTTTGTTTCCCGCTATTTAATTGCGAAGTACCTAAAATAATTCAACACTTTTGTGATAAGAGCCGGGATTAATATTGTGGAGAATGTTTGAGAAAAACATTAGAAGCGAAATTTGTAAATTAACATCTTTACGTCAACATATTAGTAAGCATTTCCAAGTCAGTCTGATTGGTTCTCCTGTCCTGGAAGGAAGAGGAATGTCTATTTCTGTTAAATCGTAGCTTTTCCTGCTTTTTGTTTTCAATTCGGTGACGCAAATTGTGCGTGTGTTTTTCTGCACTTGTGAATAAGTGCTGGATTTGTGACCTGTTGCATGGGGGGGCTGTGCTGGTTCAAGAAGACAATGGGGACAAAATTCGGTGGCTTTGCGCCTCCCATTAGCGCTCTAAGAGGCATTCAGCTGGAGGTTAACGGCGCCTGGGCCCTGGGTCACACTGCGCTCGACCCTTCCCTTTAATAAGCTCCCTCTTGGGGCGCTACCAGTGAATTTGGGGCGCTAACTTTTTCGGGGCGAATTTAGCGCCCCAAAGGGGGGGGGGGCGCGACCGAATTTTGCCCCCTTATTTTCCAAGGAGTCGGGGGGGGGCCTCCTTATTCCTCCTTCAAAAATGCACCACCTCACACTTATCGATATTCAAATTCATTTGTCATTTACATGCCCAGTCTGCAAGTTTGTTTGTGGCAGAATTCATGAAAAGCTTTCAGTTCGTCATCTACAATCAGGCACTTATGTAAGTCGGATGCAAAAAGCAGAAAATGCCGGAAATACTCAGCAGGTCAGGCTGCATCGGTGGAGAGAGAGAGAGAGAGAGAGAGAGAGAGTTAACGGCCAGAATTTTAATCGGGGAGGCGGGTCGGGAGCGGTGGAGGGCAGGCTCGGAAGCGGTCAGGAAACCCAGGAGACCAGCTTTCCCGCAGGCCCTGCCGAATTGAAGGGCTGGGCCTGCGTAACATTTCCAAACTCTGTTACCCACCCACAGCCAGCCAGGCAGAGAGGCCTGCGGCGCTAGGCCGCACAGAGGAGGGAGGGTGGTGTGGGGGGGGGGAGCCGCCGGAGGAGCAACCGGGAGAGAGCTCGGGGTGGATGGAGGATGACCGGGTCCAGAGGGGGGCGGGGGCGGTGGGGGGGAGGCAGGAGGAGCATCGGGGGAGTGGGGTGGGGGGGGGGGGTTGTGAATCGGGGCCGGACGAGGATCGGGGCCTGGGAAAGCCAACCAGCCAGAGTTAAATTTGTAATGGTGGATCAACCCGAGGCACGCCAGCCTCATTAGAATAGTTAAATGAGCGGCCCGCCTCCTGGCAGCGGATTGGCTACCCCCCTAACCCCCCGCCCCCCCCCGCCGCCACACCCCCTACCCGGCCCCTCTCCGTTAAAACCGGAATTGGGCGGGTTGGGAATCGGGATTCAGTACTTTAACTCTTTAACCTCCCACCCGACTCCCAAGCCACCCATTTTTGTGGGGTAAAAATCCCCCCCCTTCCCCCAACCACCCCCCCAACGTTTCAGGTTGATGGGACCTTTCATCAGAACTGGAAAATGCTACTGATGTAAGAGGTTTTATGCAAGTCCTATCACAGTCGCCACCTACTGTTCCCGTGTAAGCCGAGGCGGTGACCCCCCGACCCCCTCCCCCCCCCACTGCGTCAGGCTATTCGACTGCAGCGGGCCTCACAGTCGAGCCCAGTTCCGCCCTCCCCCCGTAACGCTCATCTCCTTTCCAGCAGTGGGCGCTGGTTAGTGATCGGGAGAAGACGCCACCGCCCGGCTGATTTGAATCGCCGGCTGGCCCAGTTTGTGATCGCACCGTCCAGTTCTGAAATGGGCTGCCGGAATAATTCACAAATCTTAAATCAGCCATAAAATGGGCAGTATGGCGTCATAGCGGTTATGTTACTGGACCAGTAATCCCGAGGCCTGGACTAATGCTCCGTGAGAGGCGGGTCCAGTTCCCACCACGGCAGCTGGGGAATTTAAATTCAGTGAATTAAATAAATCTGGAATTAAAAAGCTAGGATCAGTGAAATTACCGGATTGTCGTAAAAACCCATCTGGTTCACTAATGTCCTTTTAGGGAAGGAAATCTGCCGCCCTTACCCGGTCTGGCCGATATGTGACTCCAGACCCATAGCAATGTGGTTGACTCTTAATGGCCCTCTGAAATGAGGGCTCACCACCACCTTCTCGAGGGCAATTAGGAATGGGCAATAAATGCTGCCCTTGCTGATGATGCCCACATCCCACGAACGATTAAAAAAAAAAGTCAATACGGCCTTGCCCACATCCCAAGCCTCGTCCAGAGGAATTCCAAACCTTTTGTGCGATTTCGGTCAATTTATTTTTTAGTCATCTGACTGAGGTCCTTGTTGGGGCTCTACTGAAAGATAGACTACATTCCCCAGAAGCTCCAGCTTCCCCATCAAATTTATTCGCAAATTGTAGATAGGGGGAGCTGATAAACAATACAGTCCTTCCTTTAACGTCGATAGACTGTGGGCCACTTGCAAATCAAAAGCTGGAGGTGGGTGAGGTCCAGTCGACCATAATCCACTTGCCTGGATGAGTGCAGCTCCAACAACACTCAAGAAGCTCGACACCATCCAGGACAAAGCAGCCCACTTGATTGGCACCCCATCCACCACCTTAAACATTCACTCCCTCCACCACCGGTGCACCGTGGCTGCAGTGTGTACCATCCACAAGATGCACTGCAGCAACTCGCCAAGGCTTCTTCGGCAGCACCTCCCAAACCCGCGACCTCTTCCACCTAGAAGGACAAGGGCAGCAGGTGCATGGGAACACCACCACCTCCAAGTTCCCCTCCAAGTCACACACCATCCTGACTGGGAAATATATCGGCCGTTCCTTCATCGTCGCTGGGTCAAAATCCTGGAACTCCCTCCCTAACAGCACTGTGGGAGTACCTTCACCACACGGACTGCAGCGGTTCAAGAAGGCAGCTCACCACCACCTTCTCGAGGGGCAATTAGGGATGGGCAATAAATGCCGGCCTTCCCAGCGACGCCCACATCCCATAAAAACAAATTTTTAAAACCGTGAGCTCTTGTGCCTCACTGGGACTGAACTGCTTTGCTCTGGCGATCCACTGAACAGATCACCCCCACCACGTCCCCCCCCCCCCACCCCGCCCACCCCCTCTTGCTGTGCCAAAGGCGTTGGCCACTTGCTGGGGCGTTAGCACCTCGTCTGCTCTTCATGAGTCTAGACGGGAATGTCTGCTGGCTATGTGGCCGAGAGGTGGTGGGGGAGTGGGGGCGCAGGGGGAACTACACGAGATGCCGCCTACCGCCAGTGTCCACACATCCGGCCGGATTCAACAGATCAGAAGCGTTGGGGGGGGGGGGGGGCGGTTGAACATTTTTCTTCCCCTTCTTAAATGAAAGCGGAGTGGGGGGGGGGGGGGGGGGGGGGTGGAGTGGGGGGAGGGAGGAAATGTAGGGCAAACGTACCATCCTACTGCTGCCCGAAGCCAGCTTGGCAAGCGAGCCTGGTATTTTCTGGTCCCTGTCCGCCCAGTAATTAGTGGCGAGATGGCGCACTCAAGTCATCGGAAGGAGAGACGAGATTCCAGTCCAACGGCGATGAGGAAATATTGGCGTGTCACTGTGGAAACATCAGGGCGCATTCCTTCTCGGCTCGTGTAGACCTCGCGGTTCCTTGAAGTCAGCTGTCCGCAGGACCGAGCGAGTCTAGTTGGCCTGAAACCTCACGGCTGCATATAATACATTCTCCTCCTGTGGTGCCACTTTGCTCTTTGCTGTTGACCTTTCGCTGACCTGTAAGGTCGCGTAGAGGACCTCTTCTGAACCAACGTTCTGCAGGAGAAATGGAACAGAGAGCGGAACATAAGGACATAAGAAATAAGAGCAGGCGTCGGTCACACGGCCTCTCGAGCCTGCTCCGCCATTCAATAAGATCATGGCTAATCTTCGACCTCAACTCCACTTTCCCGCCCGATCTCCATATCCCTTGATTCCCCTAGAGTCCAAAAATCTATCGATCTCAGCCTTGAATATACTCAAAAACTCAGCATCCACAGCCCTCTGGGGCAGAGAATTCCAAAGATTCACAACCCTCTGAGTGAAGAAATTCCTCCTCATCTCAGTCTTAAATGGCCGACCCCTTATCCTGAGACTATGCCCCCTAGTTCTAGACTCTCCAGCCAGGGGAAACAACCTCTCAGCATCTACCCTGTCAATCCCCCTCAGAATCTTGTATGTCTCAACGAGAACACCTCTCATTCTTCTAAACTCCAGAGAGGATGAGACATTAAACCAAGGCCCTGTCTGCCCTCTCAGGAGGGACGTAAATAGATCCCACGGCATTATTTCGAAGATGAGTTCTCCCCGGTGTCCTGGTCAATATTTATCCCTCAATCAACATCACTAAAGCAGATTATCTGGTCATTATCGCATTGCTGTTTGTGGGAGCTTGCTGTGCGCACAAATTGGCTGCCGTGTTTCCCACATTACAACAGTGACTCCACTTCAAAAAGTACTTCATTGGCTGTGAAGTGCTTTGAGACGTCCGGTGGTCGTGAAAGGCGCTAGAGAAATGCAAGTCTTTCTTTCTTCCTCTTGTTAGCGCCCCCAGGGGCGCACAAACGATTTTCGCCCGGGAGTTTCAGCGGGAGTTTAGCGGTGGCAACGACCGGTAGCGCCCCGCCCCACTGCGTGCTCCGTCATCACCGCACGCAGCGCCCCCCCGTTTCCGCCCCGCCTGCAAAATTGGCCGGCGCGCCCCCCCTGAAGCAACGACGGCGAGCGATTCAGGGGGGGGTGGGAACGGAGCGGGGGCAGCAAGTAAAGGGGAGGTGAGGGGCTGGCGGGCGGGGGAAGAAAATCGTCCGACTTACTCGTCACGGTTCATTGCGTCTTTGAACGGGGCGGGGTCCGTGCCCCGACCTGGCAGCCCAGCACTCCTCTCGTGGGCCGAGCTGCTGGCACCGAGCGGTGGTTCAGGTCGGGCCCCGCAGAGTTGTGGGCCTGGGCGCTCCCCTTTAACGAGGGGAGGAGCCCTTCCATGCGGCAGCGCTACGTGGCCCAGATATTCGGGATTAGCGCTCTAAGAAGGAAGTGGAGCGCCTCAATTGGCACTCCACCTCCCTCTTGGGGCGCTAAAACTGAAGTTAGCGATCGCCGGCGCTATTTTTCACCGCCCAGGCGATGTTAGCGAACCAAAATGGTCGCTAACGAATTTCCCCCCCGCCGCTAGTGTCATAAGAACATAAGAAATAGGAGCAGGAGTAGGCCAATTGGCCCCTCGAGCCTGCTCCGCCATTCAATGAGATCATGGCTGATCTGATCCTAACCGCCAATCTACTATCACAGAACCATCTCCTGAACCTAACAGAATTGGACACACGAAATAGGAGCAGGATCGGGCTACACGGCCCCTGGGCCCGCACCGCTACCCACAGGGCCATGACCGATCCGAACCTAGACTCATGTCCAAACTCCTGCCCGCTCCCCGTAACCCTTAATTCCCTTTACTTCTAGGAAACTGTCTATTGCTGTTTTAAATTTATGTAATGATGTAGCTTCTACAGCTTTTTGGGGCAGCATATTCCATGGACCTACCACCCTCTGAGTGAAGTAGTTCCTTCTCATCTCAGTTTTGAAAGAGCAGCCCCTTATTCTAAGACTATGCCCCCTAGTTCTAGTTTCACCCATCATCGGGAACATCCTCCCCGCATCCACCCGATCCAACCCCTTCACAATCTTATATGTTTCAATAAGATCGCCTCTCATTCAGTGTCAGTTGGAGTGACCGTGAACTGATTGTTGTAAAAACCCAACTGGTTCACTAATGTCCTTTTAGGGACAGAAAGCTGCCCTCCTTACCCGGTCTGGGCCTGTTCGTGACTCACCGGGCCTACACCACCGTGGTTGACTCTTAACTGCCCTCTGATTGGTCGAGCGAGCCATTCCGCTGTATCAATCCGCCACCCAGCGGTTCGAGAAGGTCCACCGCCCTCTCGGGGCGACTAGCGATGGGCAACAAATGCCGGCCTTCCCACTGACGCCCACGTCCCCAGAAGGAATATTAAAATAAAATGGACTCCCTTGTTTGTCTGGTTTAAGCCTTTCCACTCTGCTCTGCTCTTGAAAGTGCCCCCGGAGGCGGGGGTCTGGGAGTCCCGGGGGGCTGCAGCGTATATTAGCTCAGCACCATTGTCCCTGCATTGACAACAACAACAACTTGTATTTATATAGCGCCTTTAACGTAGTAAAATGTCCCAAGGCGCTTCACAGGAGTATTTTACGACAACAAATTTGACACCGAGCCACATAAGGATAAATTAGGGCAGGTGATCAAAAGCTGGGTCAAAGAGGTAGGTTTCAAGGAGCGTCTTAAAGGAGGAGAGAGAGATAGAGAGGCGGAGAGGTTTAGGGAGGGAATTCCAGAGCTTAGGGCCCAGGCAACAGAAGGCACGGCCAGCAATGGTGGAGCGATTATAATCAGGGATCCTCAAGAGGGCAGAATTAGAGGAGCGCAGATATCTCGGGGGGTGTTGTGGGGCTGAAGGAGATTACAGAGATAGAGCGGGGCGAGGCCATGGAGGGATTTGAAAACAAGGATGAGAATTTTGAAATCGAGGCGTTGCTGGACCGGGAGCCAGTGTAGGTCAGCGAGCACAGGGGTGCTGGGCGAACGGGACTTGGTGCGAGTTAGGACACGGGGCAGCCGAGTTTTGGATGACCTCAAGTTTACGTAGGGTGGAATGTGGGAGGCCGGCCAGGAGTGCGTTGGAATAGTCAAGTCTAGAGGTAACAAAGGCATGGATGAGGGTTTCAGCAGCGGATGAGCTGAGGCAATGGCGGAGACGGGCGATGTTACGGAGGTGGAAGTAGGCGGTCCTTTGTTATACTGCGGATATGTGGTCAGAAGCTCATTTCAGGGTCAAATATGACACCAAGGTTGCGAACAGTGTGGTTCAGCCTCAGACAGATGTTAGGGAGAGGGATGGAGTCAGTGGCTAGGGAACGGCTAGGGAACACATCCAAATGCATCATGGATTGACCCCGCACCATCACTGGTGCGATTGAATCTTTCTGGCTGAAAATAAGGTTCTCAAAACTGTTTCTAACCCAGAGAAAACCCTGAGTAGGTATCAGCTGTGGCTCGGTGGGTAGCACCTTCACTTCTAGAGTCAGAAGGTTGTGGGTTCGAGTCCCACTCCAGAGACTTGAACACAAAAATCTAGGCTGAAACTCCCAGTGCCAGTACTGAGGGAACGCCGCACTGTCAGAGAAGATGTTAAACCGAGGCCCTGTCTGCCCTCTGGTGGACGTAAAAGATCCCATGGCATTATTCGAAGAGGAGCAGGGGGAGTTCTTCCCGGTGTCTTGGGCCAATATTAATCCCTCAATCAACATCACTAAAAACAGATGATGTGGTCATTATCACATTGCTGTTTATGGGAGCTTGCTGTGCGCAAATTGGCTGGCGCGTTTCCCACATTACAACAGCGACTACACTTCAAAAAAGTAATTCATTGGCTGTAAAGTGCTTTGGGACGTCCTGAGGTGATATATAACAAGCAAGTCTTTCTGTGTATAAGATCCCATGGCAATATTCGAAGAAAAGCTGGGAAATTCGCCCGGTGGCCTGGGCCAGAATTTATCCCTCAATCCACATTACTAAGAAACAGATTATCCGGTCGTTTATCTGACTGCTGTTTGAGGGAGACTCACTGTGTGCACACAAGTGCCAGGCAATGACTATCTCCAACAAGCGAGAGTCTAACCACCTCCCCTTGACATTCAACGGCATTACCATCGCCGAATCCCCCACTATCCACATCCTGGTGGTCACCATTGACCAGAAACTGAACTGGACCAGCCACATAAATACTGTGGCAACAAGAGCAGGTCAGAGACTAGGTATTCTGCGGTGAGTGTCTCACTTCCTGACTCCCCAAAGCCTTTCCACCATCTACAAGGCACAAGTAAGGAGTGTGATGGAACACTCTCCACTTGCCTGGATGAGTGCAGCTCCAGCAACACAAGAAGCTCGACACCATCCAGGACAAAGCAGCCCGCTTGATTGGCACCCCATCCACCATCTTAAACATTCACTCCCTCCACCACTGGCGTACCGTGGCTGCAGTGTGTACCATCGACAAGATGCACTGCAGCAACTCGCCAAGGCTTCTTCAGCAGCACTTCCCAAACTCGTGACCTCTTCCACCTAGAAAGACAAGGACAGCAGGCGCATGGGAACACCACCACCTCCAAGTTCCCCTCCAAGTCACACAACATCCTGACTTAGAAGTATATCGTCGCTGGGTCAAAATCCTGGAACTCCCTCCCTAACAGCACTGTGGGAGCACCTTCACCACACGGACTGCAGCGGTTCAAGAAGGCGGCTCACCACCACCTTCTCAAGGGCAATTAGGGATGGGCCATAGAAAAATAAGAGCAGGAGTCGGCCATTCGTCCCTTCGAGCCTGCTCCGCCATTCAATATGATCATGGCTGATCCTCTATCTCAATACCATATTCCCGCTCTCTCCCCATACCCCTTGATACCTTTTGTGTCTAGAAATCTATCTATTTCCTTCTTAAATATATTCAGTGACTTGGCCTCCACAGCCTTCTGTGGTAGAGAATTCCACAGGTTCACCACCCTCTGAGTGAAGAAATTTCTCCTCATCTCAGTCCTAAATGTCCTACCCCGTATCCTGAGACTGTGACCCCTCATTCTAGACCCCCCCAGCCAGGGGAAACATCCTCCCTGCATCCAGTCTGTCTAGCCCTGTCAGAATTTTATACGTTTCAATGAGATCCCCTCTCATTCTTCTAAACTCTAGTGAATACAGGCCTAGTCGACCCCATCTCTCCTCATACGACAGTCCTGCCATCCCAGGAATCAGTCTGGTGAACCTTCGCTGCACTCCCTCTATGGCAAGTATATCCTTTCTTAGGTAAGGAGACCAAAACTGCACACTGTACTCCAGGTGTGGTCTCACCAAGGCCCTGTACAACTGTAGTAAGACATCCTTGCTCCTGTACTCAAATCCTCTTGCAATGAAGGCCAACATACCATTTGCCTTCCTAACTGCTTGCTGCACCTGCATGTTTGCTTTCAGTGACTGGTGTACAAGGACACCCAGGTCTCTCTGTACATCAACATTTCCCAATCTATCACCATTTAAATAATACTTTACCTTTCTGTTTTTCCTACCGAAGTGGATAACTTCACATTTATCCACGTTATACTGCATCTGCCATGTATTTGCCCACTCACTCAACTTGTCTAAATCGCCTTGAAGCCTCTTTGCATCCTCCTCACAACTCACAATCCCACCTAGTTTCGTGTCGTCAGCAAACTTGGAAATATTACATTTGGTTCCCTCATCCAAAGCATTGATATATATTGTGAACAGCTGGGGCCCAAGCACTGATCCCTGCGGTACCCCACTAGTCACCGCCTGCCACCCCGAAAAATACCCATTTATTCCTACTCTCTGTTTCCTGCCTGTTAACCAATTTTCAATCCATGCCAGTATATTACCCCCAATCCCATGTGCTTTAATTTTGCACTCTAAGCTCTCATGTGGGAATTTATCAAAGGCCTTCTGAAAATCCAAATACACCACATCCACTGGTTCTCCCTTATCTATTCTACCAGTTACATCCTCAAAAAACTCCAGTAGGTTTGTCAAACACGATTTCCCTTTCATAAATCCATATTGACTTTGTCTAATCCCGTTGATATTTTCTAAGTGTCCTGTTATCACATCCTTTAAAATAGACTCTAGCATTTTCCCGACTACTGATGTTAGGCTAACCGGTCTGTGGTTCCCTGTTTTCTCTCTCCCTCCTTTTTTCAATAGTGGGGTTACATTTGCCACCCTCCAATCTGCAGGAACTGTTCCATAATCCATAGAATTTTGGAAGATGACAACCAATGCATCCACTATTTCCATGGCTACCTCTTTTAGTACTCTGGAATGCAGATTATCAGGCTGTGGGGATTTATCGGCTTTCAGTCCCATTAATTTCTCCAGCACTACTTTTTACTAATATTAATTTCCTTTAATTCCTCCTTCTCACTAGACACTTGGGGGGGGGGGGGGGAATTCAGTTGGTTGCGCCTCCCATTAGCGCCTTAAGAGGGCGCTAATGGGGCGCAAAGCAACTAGCGCCCGGGGGGGGCAATGTTTGCGCCGCTCGCAAAATCAACCAGACATTTTGCGGCGGCGCTAAACACTACCGCCACGATCTCCTGTGCCGGCAGATCATGACGTCAGTCGATTGCGCAATGCCCCGGTAGCGCCCCGGAGCAGATATTGAGTGGCGCCCCCTGCCTTACCGCCTGCCGCTAGCAACGACAGGTTGAGGGGAGTGTTTTGCAGTCAGGAAGGGAATGGGGGAGCGCTATTTAAAGGCGACCGCTTCCTGCCTTTTTTTGTTGGCGACATTTTTGCACCACGCATTCTGAGAGAGAGAGAGAGACTTCTGGAGAGATTCAACGCTGTGTGAAGGCGTTTTGGGTACTGAGCTGCACTTTGCAGGTTCATTTTGATTTGCCCTTCCTTGTATCGATTTAGAAGAGACTTTGGGGGTTGCACTCTGAGCTCTTTCCCTGGTACTCTCCATTGTTCTTTCCAGCAGATTTGATGTACAGGTCTCTACAGGCCGAGATTCAAGGCTGCAATGAGCAGGATGTGGATGGAAAGCAAGATCAACCATTCCCTTTAAGAACTGGCCGGCGCCATTGTGTGTGTGTTCCATTGCTGACTGACATCACATGAGCTTCGCCAGCGCTCTGAGTTAGCGCCTCGCTCCTCGGCCTTTGCGCCTTAAGACAGATGTGAAGCGCCTGATTTAGCGCTCCAATCACCTCCAGGGGCGATAAAAGCCAAGTTTGTAGTCGGAGGCGATAACTAGCGCCAGGCGCCAATCTTTGCGCCCGGCCGATAATTGTGCCCCAAAGGGGGCGATACTGAATTTTTCCCCCTTTGGTTCCCTAGCATTTCTGGGAAGTTATTTGTGTCCTCTTCTGCGAATACAGAACCAAAATAGTTGTTGAATTGCTCTGCCATTTCCTTCTTCCCCATCATAAATTCTCCCCGTTTCTGACTGTAAATGCTGGGATTGCCAGCGACTCCCACATCCCATAAACGAATTTGGAAAAAAAATTGGCTGCTGCGTTTCCTATATTACGACAGTTTGGTCAGAGAAGGCCTGGCCCCCTTGTTTGACGAGGGTACGGTCAAAGGAAGTGCTTGCCCAGAGAGCACCCTTGATCAGAAAACGCTTCATTTGGCAATCAGGAGGATAAAAAGGGGAAGCTGTGGAGACGACAGGAAAGTTGCTTCATTTCTCAGTGTCTGTGAGGCTCTGCTCTGTCATGCCAAAGTTAAATCTGCTGACGTGGGAGGCCCAACAGAGGAGGTGTCCATGGTTTTTGGCCCCAAGGCCGCCTGTTGTGCAACTGTGCCAACCCGGCCACTGATTGGAAGACCCCCCTGCCGGCTGGAGGGAAGGCCCCAATCGGAGACGGGCCGTACCCCAAGTGTCTCATCCCGAGGTCAGCCCCGCCGACAGCGCAGTGGCGGGAGCCCGAGCCGAGCTCGCCTGTCCCATTTTCCCGGGAGCGGGGCTTGAACCCACCACCTTCTGACGGTCGGTGTTATGGCCCAACGGCGGTTAGCAGCCCGCCTCCCCCTTCGCCCGTGACCCATAGGGGATGCTACGCTTCCCCTGTGCCTCTGGAACTCCGTTCACATCCTGCCTGGCGGAGGGATTGCTCACCGAGCTGCCATTTCCTCGCCTTTCCTTGCCGTTCAGCCAAAGAACAGAGGGGAACGCTATTTGCGAAGGCCGTTGCCCTGCACAGCAAGTGAGGGCAGGCCCCATTAAAATCCTGTCTTAGGTGGGTCCTGTTGCTATCGAGGGATTCTGCCCACCAGGTGGTCCTTTCTCTGCTCTGTCTAGACGACGCATAACACCCAGGCGGTAAAAGACAATGGCCCCCGGAATTTGCGGTCAGCAAACGCGCTCGCCGCTGGATCCGAAGAAAGCTGCCCACAGAGATCTCTGTGACGAGAAAGTCGCCCTTTTTCCACGCGCAAGAGATTTCAGACGCCCGATAGCGGGGTTCCCTAACGCGATCCACTGTGACGTCAACAAGCTGTCTAAGCAAGCCAATCACAGTGCAGAATTCTCACAGGCAGGGAAGCAGGAAATGAGAACCTGCTTTTATCCTGACTTTAAAAAAAAATTGTTACAGAGAGCAAAGCAAGGATTGGGGCTCTCACATCGGGAGCAAGGTAAACCTGAAATAACCATGAACAAACTTTTATAAAATATAAAACTTCTTTCTTTTTTAAATTGCTTAAAAATTGTAATTTTTTATCATAATGGAGAAATTTGACACTCCACAAAAATGAAAATTAGTTTTTCAGGGCCATAACGTTTGTTCAGCAGTCACTACACTGTCAGGAACCCAGTCACACCTAATCCAACAAGGTCTAACTTTCAATGGGGTGTTTAACAGCGATGTTACCGCGGAAATGCCCAAGTTTTCGCCAGTTTCCCCGATTGCTGGCTGTGCTGGGTGCACAGCACAAGTGTCGGAGCAGTGGATGCCTGACCGCAACCTCAGGATCACCACGTTTAGATGCGCGCGCGCGCTACATCCTGAAGTTGCGGTCAGTTTCAGAGGGGTAATGATGGCGAACGCTGACAGTTGGCCATTATGACCCACTGCAAATTCCGGCCCAATAATCCACCCCAGAATGTGCACCAGAACCCACGACAACAGTGACAGAATCTTTATACTCTGAACATTCCCTGACTCCATTGTTGTGGGATGAGGACAATGCACACACTCCCTTGTCCTATTGGTGTAGTCATGGGCTCAGAATGTTTATACTCTTAACATTCCCTGATCCGATCGCTGCGCGATAAGAACAGAACAAAGTCTGGAATGAGGAAAGTCCATTCAGCCCATCAAACCAGCTTCTTCAGCCTAACTTATCATCGACTCTACCCCAGCCGTTTAATCTTCTGAGGGAAAATTCTCCAATAATACACCATGACCCCCCTAACACAATCCAACAAAGCTCCATCTCTAGATCCCCTCCAGCTCTAGTAGTTGAAGAGTTGTCCTACCTTGGCAGCAGGCACTTTAGAAGGATGGGATTGATCGGTAGGATCTGAAATATAATAACAGACAGCACATTAGAGACCGGTTCTATCGTCCATCGTCTTGCAGTTCATATTACACTAATGCAGTTACTTCTTCCACTTTCTGCTAGTTCTTCCCCCTCTACACTTTGGTAAGAAAAATAAAAAAGCAAATTATTATTTAAATGGAGATTACAAAATGCAGCAGTACAGAGGGATCTGGGGGTCCTTGTGCATGAAACACAAAAAGTTAGCATGCAGGTACAGCAAGTAATCAGGAAGGCAAATGGAATGTTGGCCTTTATTGCAAGAGGGCTGGAGTATAAAAGTAGGGAAGTCCTGCTAAAACTGCACAGGGTATTGGTGAGACCACACCTGGAGTACTGCGTACAGTTTTGGTCTCCTTATTTAAGGAAGGATATACTTGCATTGGAGGCAGTTCAGAGAAGGTTCACGAGGCTGATTCCGGAGATGAAGGGGTTGTCTTATGAGGAAAGGTTGAGCAGGTTGGGCCTATACTCATTGGAATTTAGAAGAATGAGAGGTGATCTTATTGAAACATATAAGATACTGAAGGGGCTTTACAGGGTAGATGCAGGGAGGATGTTTCCCCTCGTGGGGGAATCCAGAACTCGGGGGCATAGTTTCAGAATAAAGGGTCACCATTTAGAACTGAGATGAGGAGGAATTTCTTCTCTCAGTGGGTCGTAAATCTGTGGAATTCTCTGCCCCAGAGAGCTGTGGAGGCTGGGTCATTGAATATATTTAAGGTGGAGATAGACAGATTTTTGAACAATAAGGGAGTGATGGGTTATGGGGAGCGGGCAGGGAAATGGAGCTGAGCCCAAGATCAGATCAGCCATGATCTCATTGAATGGCGGAGCAGGCTCGAGGGGCCAAATGGCCGACTCCTGCTCCTGTTTCTTATGTTCTTATGTACACTTCTTGTACAGCAGGCATGCAGTTGCATGGATGCCCCACAGGATCTTGCCCAAAATGGCCAAGAGGGAGGCTAGACTGCATCTCACTGTCACCTGACCTCTACCATCGAGAAGGACAAAAAATCAGCAATGTCATGGAAACATCACATATAATTGTATATAATATATACACAGGAGTGTTATACCCAATAACGCACGGTGTGTTATTATATAATATATAATGGAGCGTTTTACCCAGTAACACACGGTGTGTTATTATATAATATATACAGGAGTGTTATACCCAGTAACGCACGCTGTGTTATTATATAATATATACAGGAGCGTTATACCCAGTAACGCACGGCGTGTTATTATATAATATATACAGGAGCGTTATACCCAGTAACGCACGGCGTGTTATTATATAATATATACAGGAGCGTTATACCCAGTAACGCACGGCGTGTTATTATATAATATATACAGGAGTGTTATACCCAGTAACACACGGCGTGTTATTATATAATATATACAGGAGTGTTATACCCAGTAACACACGGTGTGTTATTATATAATATATACAGGAGTGTTATACCCAGTAACGCTCGGTGTGTTATTATATAAAATATACAGGAGCGTTATACCCAGTAACGCACGGTGTGTTATTATATAAAATATACAGGAGCGTTATACCCAGTAATGTTTCGGGGGTTTAGCAGTATATGGACATTCCAGTACCATACTGGCTGGTATCATTACTCTCTGAGTTATCCAAGGCAGCTTATCCAACGCAGTTTTTAACTTACGATTCAGTTACCGACAGCACCAACAAGCATTATAACACCTTGCAAAACTCATTGTACCTTTTTGGCATTGATCCATGTTCTTTGACTGAGAATAACTTAGAGCTGGAATACTGTGGAAAAGTGAGAACAAAGAGAGCATGAGATTACGTACAGGAGCACTGCGGCACATAATGAGCTCAGTTATATAAACAGGAGTGTTATACCCGGTGACGCACGGTGTGTTATTATATAATATATACAGGAGCGTTATACCCAGTAACGCACGGTGTGTTATTATATAATATATACAGGAGCGTTATACCCGGTAACGCACGGTGTGTTATTATATAATATATACAGGAGTGTTATACCCAGTAACGCACGGTGTGTTATTATATAATATATACAGGAGTGTTATACCCAGTAACGCACGGTGTGTTATTATATAATATATACAGGAGCGTTATACCCGGTAACACAGGGTGTGTTATTATATAATATATACAGGAGCGTTATACCCGGTAACACAGGGTGTGTTATTATATAATATATACAGGAGCGTTATACCCGGTAACGCACGGCGTGTTATTATATAATATATACAGGAGCGTTATACCCAGTAACGCACGGTGTGTTATTATATAATATATACAGGAGCATTATACCCACATATAATACACGGTGTGTTATTAATCTGTACTTACTGTTCCACGGCCTCTTGCCTGATGTTCTCTGTAGATGAGAGACAGGGTTAGACAGAGTAAATACAGAGGCAGTGACAGAGTCGGACAGAGTGAGTACAGAGGCAGTGATGATCGTAGAAATCTCTGGCTGGGTCAGCACCAAGGCTGTGAAAGCTGTATTACACTCTGGAGTGAGTGGAGAGGCCATTATTGGCTTGTTCACCTTGCGCTCTCGGTTTGTTGGTTGCTTGTGTGACCTCGCAGGGCCTGGTATTTTAGGCACAGGGGGCCTGTTACTGTTCGTGGGGAGAAAAGGTCACAATATTTGGCAAGGGCAGCCCGCCCCACTGCCAGCGTCCTTTTGCCTACGAGTGGTTCCCTGCTGCAGTCCCGAAATTGGCAACACTGCAACGTCAGGGGCTATATTGTCCAATATGAACATGCGAATTAGGAGCAGGAGTCGGCCATTCGGCCCCTCGAGCCTGCTCCGCCATTCAATAAGATCATGGCTGATCTTCGACCTCAACTCCACTTTCCCGCCCGATCCCCATATCCCTTGATTCCCCTAGAGTCCAAAAATCTATCGATCTCAGCCTTGAATATACTCAAAGACTCAGCATTCACAGCCCTCTGGGGCAGAGAATTCCATTCACAACCCTCTGAGTGAAGAAATTCCTCCTCCTCTCAGTCCTAAATGGCCGACCCCTTATCCTGAGACTGTGACCCCTGGTTCTAGACTCTCCAGCCAGGGGGAAACAACCTCTCAGCATCTACCCCGTCAATCGCCCCTCAGAATCTTTTATGTTTCAATGAGATCACCTCTCATTCTTCGAAACTCCAGAGAGTATAGGCCCACTCTACACAATCTCTCCTCATAGGACAGTGACGTATCGCCGTGGCTTCAAATGACAGCGTGCAAGGATTAGCGACGAGTGTGTGACATGTTTAAATGAAAGGGTTAATACCGCTGTTGAAATGGCAGAAAAGGAAATTGCATTAAGTATTTCTTCGTCATGTGGCCACAGTGTAATTTCTGATATCAGAACCAGCAATTGCTGAAGATTCAAATTCAGAGAAAATGAAAGATTTGCATTTCTCCAGCCCCTATCACAACCTCAGGACGTCCCAAAGCGCTTTACAGAATATGAAGCACTTTTTGAAGTGTAGTCACTGTTATAATGTAGGAAACGCGGCAGCCAATTTGCGCACAGCAAGCTCCCACAAATAGCAGTGAAATAAATGACCAGATAATCTGTTTTAGTGATGTTGGTTGAGGGATAAATATTGGCCCCAGGACACCGGGGAGAACTACTTCGAAATAGTGCAGTGGGATCTTATCGTCCACCTGAGAGGGCAGACGGGGCCTCAGCTTATCGTCTCATCTGAAAGACAGCACCCCTGACAGTGCAGCGCTCCCTCAGCACTGCACTGGGTGTGTCGGCTGACATCGCCAGCAGTCTCCCCACTCCCCGTGCCTTACTGAGTCCCTCACTTATCGTTCTGCTTTCTTCTGTTCCTTGGCTCCAGCTCACTCTCACTCTCACTCCTTGTTGCCTGCTCAGAACTGCAGGTTCAGACAGTAGACAGCGGGAGCGGAGTGAGTTGTCAGTGGGCCAGTCTCCGGGCGGTTTTAACCACCCACCTACCCGAATTCCACTGGTGGGTCGGGCCAAACTCCTCTCTTTAGATTCTGTTTTCTGTTTCATTTCTCGAATGTCCTGCTCCCTGCAGCAGCTCTTCAAACTCTTTCTCTGCTCTCTCTGTCTGTCTGTCTCTCTGTCTGTCTCTCTCTGTCTCTGTCTCTGTCTCTCTCTCTCTCTCTCTCTGTCTCTGTCTCTCTCTCTCTGTCTCTCTCTCTCTGTCTGTCTGTCTCTCTCTCTCTGTCAGTCTCTGTCTGTCTGTCTGTCTGTCTGTCTCTCTCTGTCTCTCTCTC